>SJYV01054450.1:82038-121777 GCA_006410875.1 Neotragus pygmaeus
GCTGTTAAAGTGCTGCACTCAACATGTCAGCAAATTTGGAAAACTCAACAGTGGCCACAGGACTGGAAAAGGTCAGCTTTCATTTCAGTCCCAAAGAAGGGCAATGCCAAAGATCATTCAAACTGCTGTACAGTTGCACTCATTTCACACGCTAGCAAGGTTATGCTTAAAATCCTTCAAGCTAGGCTTCAGCAGTACATGAACCAAGAACTTTCAGGTATACAAGCTGGGTTTCGAAGAGGCAGAGGAACCAAGGATCAAATTTCAAACATCTGTTGTATCATGGAGAAAGAAAGAGAGTTTCACATCTGCTTCATTGACTAGGCTAAAGTCTTTGACTGCGTCGCTCACAATGAACTGTGGAAAATTCTTAAAGAGATGGGAATAACAGACCACCTTACCTGCCTCCTGAGAAAGCTGTGTGTGGGTCAGGAAGAAACAGTTAGAACTGGATATGGAACAACTGACTGGTTCAAACCCTGCTAATTTAACTTATATGCAGAGTATATTATGTGAAATGCCAGGCTGGATGAATCACAAGCTAAAATCAAGACTGCTGGGAGAAATATCAACAACCTCAGGTATGCAGATGATACCACTCTAATGGCAGAAAGTGAAGAGGAACTAAAGAGCCTCTTGANATTATGTGAAATGCCAGGCTGGATGAATCACAAGCTAAAATCAAGACTGCTGGGAGAAATATCAACAACCTCAGGTATGCAGATGATACCACTCTAATGGCAGAAAGTGAAGAGGAACTAAAGAGCCTCTTGATGAAAGTGAAAGAGGAGCGTGAAAAAACTGGCTTAAAACTCAACATTCAGAAAACTAAAATCATGGCATCCAGTGCCATCACTTCATGGCAAAGAAATGGGGAAAAGCTGTAAACAGTGACAGATCTTATTTTCTTGGGCTCCAAAATCACTGTGGATGGTGACTGCAGCCATAAAGTTAAAAAAACATTTGCTCCTTGAAGGAAAACTATGACAAACCTAGACAGTGTATTAAAAAGCAGAGACATCACTTTGCCAACAAAGGTCCATATAGTGAAGGCTATGGCTTTTCCAGTAGTCACGTAGAGATGTGATAGTTGGACCATAAAGAAGGCTGAGTGCCGGAGAATTGATGCTTTTGAACTGTGGTGCTGGAGAACTCTTTAGAGTCCCCTGGATTGAAAGGAAATCAAATCCTGAAGGTAATCAACCTGGAATATTTATTGGAAGGACTGATGCTGAAGCTGAAGCTCTAATACTTTCGCCACCAGAAGCAAAGAGCCGACTCAATGGAAAAGATCCTGATGCTGGGAAAGATTGAAGGCAAAAGGAGAAGAGGGTGACAGAGGATGAGATGGTTAGATAGCATCACCAATTTAATGGACATGAATTTAAGCAAACTCTGGGAGATAGTGGAGGACAGAAGGACCTGGTGTGCTACAGTCCAAAGGGTCACAAAGAGTGGGACACAACTTAGCAACTGAACAAAAATAACATTTTCAAAAGCTCTATGTTCTAGGTAAAGTCAGGTGTCCTGGTACTTCAGATCCTAGGTTTCTTATGTGGTTGTTTTAAATCTACTGCAGTAGAACATACACACAGCAGAGTGCACAAAGCAAAAATGGCCAGCTTTATGAATTTTCACAAAGTAAGCACACCAGTGTAACCTGCTGGTTATTATTTCAAGAAAAAGTACAACAGCAGCAGCCCAGAGGCCCCTTGTACTACCTTTTAGGTTGTTTTTTTTTTTTTTTGCCTAGTTTTTGAAAATGACTTAAATAGAATTAAACAGGATGCACTCTTTTGAGTGGGGGCCTTCTTTTATAACCATGATGTTTGTAAGATTCATTCATGTTTGTGAGATCCATTCGTTATTTACCTGTAGCATCCACTGCATGCATGTATGTTTATTCAATTATGCTCTAAATGGACATTTGGGCAGAATCCAGTTTTAGGCAATTAAGAAAATGCTACTATGAACTTTCTAGTACATGTCTTTTCATGAACATAAATTTGCATTCCAGCTGGGGGTGGGTTCAGTGACACTACTCTCACCAAGGCTATGAGAAACACTTTGCTAGGGAGGCCACGTCCTTAAGGAGCCATCTGGAGGCAATCTTCTCTAGGCTTGAAATAAGAGAAACTACTGCCATTGAAAGGACTCCACTGAGCAGTCAAGGTTGGCATGGCTACCCAATAGGGAGCAGAGGTGAAACAGTCATCAGATGCATTAGAATCAAGGATCTATAGCATTGTCTGGTTAATCACGGTGACCTAGAACCAAATAGATGGGCAGTGTTCTAAAGCTTTATTTGATTTGTATAAAAGGAAACACTCTAGGTCTGATGAACAAAAAATTCTGACCTCAATCAATTCTGGGTCTGAAAATCTTCCCCCAACGTAAGAATTGATTCCCAGACTTGAGTCAGTTTATAGTCCTGGGGCTCTCTTGAATGAAAGGGAGGCTGAGCCTTTCTAAGGAAGGGCTGTCACAAAGTCAAAAATTTATACTATAAACCTTACTTGTAGCCACTCTCAAAGGGACCAGCTCTAGCCTTTTAGCAGGATGGCTGCACACTGGAGATGAAGACACTTAAAACTGACACTAATTCCTAAAGACACAAAAGGCCACTGTGGTCCCTGACTAGGGCTTATGGAGTCAGGTGATCAAGACAGATTTTCACTAGGGTCCATCTTACAAGCGGACCGAGTGCATCCACATGACCCCCTTGTAGTAACTTCCCCAGTCCAGAATGCATAGCTGGAATCAATACACTCAGCAACTGGCAGACGCTAGAGGAGACGCTGGGTCACTTGGCAGATGTATCGGCAGCATTGGCGGATAATGCCACCTGGTTTCCCAAAGTGGTGCTGTTCATTCACACTTCCATGAGGAGTGTGTGCAAACTCCAGCTGCTCCATACACAGCACTTGGTGTTATCTGCTTTTCTAATACCATGAGTGTGTAATGGCATCTCCTTTAACTTTAGTCTGCATTTCCCTATGGCTAATGTATTGAGCCCTTTTTCATATTTACTGATAACATCAATATTGTCTTTTGTGAAGTGCCTCTTCATATATTTTGCAAAATGCCTAGAGTTTTCCCAGAGGTATGTGGGAGCTTTTTGTGTATTTTGGACACAAGTTCTTTGCCAAATATGTATTGCAACTATCTTCTCCCATCTTCTGGGTTCTTTTTACTTTTCAAATGTTTTTTAATAAACCAAAATTATTATTTTAAATACAGTCCAATTTAGTAATATCCTCCTTTACCGTTAACACATTTTTATCACCTGTTTAAGACACATTTGTCCACCCTGAATCCCTAAAGATATTCACCCTAGGCTTTTGTTCACAAGCTTTATTCCTTGACCTTTCATATTTAGATTTATAATCCATCTGGAATTGGCTTTTGTGTAAGGAATGAGAAGAATCAAATTCTTCTCCCATATAGATAACCGACTCCATACCATTAACTTGCCAATACCGTTTTTCTCCTCACTGCACAGCAGTATCTTGTCATAAATCAAGGTCTGCATATATGTGGGTCTGTTTATGATCTTTCTACTGTGTTTCATTGGCCAGTTGGTTAATCTTCCAGCAGCACTGCACTGTCTTAATTATCTTAGCTATAAAATACATCTCGATCTCTAATAGTATGAATCTTCCAGCTTTGCTCTTTTTTTCAGATTGCCTTGGCAAGTCTTGGGTTATCTGAATTTCCAAATAAATTACAGAAGCATTTTGTCAATCTCCACCAAAAATCTTGCTGGGTCTTGGATTGGGTTTGCATTGATTATACAGATCAAACTGAGAAGAATTGATGTTTTTGAAGTAATGGGTCTTCCAATCAATGAGCATGTTATATCTTCTATTTACTTAGGTCTTCTTGAACGGCTATACTAGTAGTTGTATTAGTATCAGTGTAGCACTCTTGGACATATTCTGTTTAACTTATGTATATAAGATGTAGTTTATGGATTTTGCTTAGATTTTCTACAGCAGTACTGTCCACCAATAGTAATAATAAAAGCCACATATGTAATCTTTTTTTTTTCCTTTACAATATTGTATTGGTTTTGCCATACATCAACATGAATCCGCCACAGATGTACATAAGTTCCCACTCCTGAACCCCCCTCCCACCTCCCTCCCCATACCATCCCTCTGGGTTATGCCAGTGGACCAGCCCCAAGCATCCTGTATCCTGCATCAAACCTAGACTGGCGACTCGTTTCTTATATGATATTATACATGTTTCAATGCCATTCTCCCAAGTCATCCCTCCCTCCCCTCTCCCACAGAGTCAAAAAGTCTGTTCTGTACATCTGCGTCTCTTGTGCTGTCTCGCACACAGGGTTATCGTTACCATCTTTCTAAATTCCATGTATATGCGTTGGTATACTGTATTCGTGTTTTTCTTTGTCTTACTTCACTCTGTATAATAGGCTCCAGTTTCATCCACCTCATTAGAACTGATTCAAATGTATTCTTTTTAATGGCTGAGTAATATTCCATTGTGTATATGTACCACAGATTGCTTATCCATTCATCTGCTGATGGACATCTAGGTTGCTTCCATGTCCTGGCTATTATAAACAGTGCTGCANGGATTTTATCCATTAATATACTTGGTATATTTAAGGTGCAATTTGTTGAGACTTTAAAAGTGGTTTTTGTTTTTCTTTTTGGTAAATGCTAAGGAATATTTTAAATCTAATGTAAAAAGTTAGCACAATTAAGTATATGATGATCTTTAAAATATTTAAAATATCTTAAATACTGAATGAGTTTTTAATACAATATTTTAATATGTTGTTGTTAAATTTTTTTCAAGGAGGACTTGCTGCGTTTAAAGAAACAGANTATTTTAAATCTAATGTAAAAAGTTAGCACAATTAAGTATATGATGATCTTTAAAATATTTAAAATATCTTAAATACTGAATGAGTTTTTAATACAATATTTTAATATGTTGTTGTTAAATTTTTTTCAAGGAGGACTTGCTGCGTTTAAAGAAACAGATGAGGGTATTCTGTCAAATATGTCAGCATTACCTGACCAATGTGAATACTACTGTTAAAGAACAGGTTAGTAACTACTATAGATAGCAATCTTTTGTAAGCAGCCCTGAACAAATATTTGAACTAATATAAAAAATTTAAGTAATACTAAAATTGGGCAAACTAGAAATATCTTGTATTTGTCTATGTATATACCATGGTCAAAAAATAGATTAAGTAATATTAAGTCCATTTGGAGCATTATCGATTACTCTCATACTGCAGTCATTCTGTGTTACTGTTTCTTTATGCCACACTTGGTAAACAAACCCATATATACAAAGTAGGTGTATGCAGTTATGTAAGTTATTCCTGAAAGCAACAGGTATAGCAAGTCTGCCTCAGGGAGGGAAAGGTCCATCCGGTTTTGTTATCTCTCTGAATATTATCAGATCTTGGCATTCCTGCCTGTCCTGATAGTGTAAAGTTTTTTTTCTTATGTGGACTTTGTCTGAAATAAAAATTTTAATCACTTTCCTGTCTTCAAAGTGTTACCTTCCCACCTCATATGCCCTCTTAATTCCATTCCTGCCAACTTTCTCATTCTGAAAATGCATTGTTACCTGGTGCCATGGGTAGTTTTCCCATCTGTAAAATAAATTCTGATCCTGGGACCAAGAGCCTATTTAGTTTTGAATTGTAACAATAAAGGACTTGGGACTTTAATTTTCTTTTCTACAATTCTGATAAGAGGTACAGAATTTAAGAAGGTATCAATAGTGAAATTGTTTTATAGTTAAAATCTTATATTAGGATTTTAATGAAGTATATATATGTGTGTGTGTGTACATGTAGGCGCACTCAGTTGCTCAGTCGTATCTGACTCTGCGACGCCATGGTCTGTAGCCCATCAGGGTCCTCTCTGTCCATGGGATTTTCCAGGCAAGAGTACTAGAGGGGATTGCCATTTCCTCCTCCAGGGGATCTTCCCAACCCAGGGATTGAACCTGTGTCTCCTGCATTGGCAGGTGGATTCTTTACCACTGCATCACCTGGGAAGCCCTTTTAATGAAGTATACACTGATCCAAACTTAATATGTGATATATTTTCATAGGCCACCAAGATATTCAGCTTAATATTCCTTATTTCACATAGTTCTTTATGGGTTATTGTGTGTAATCTCCTTTATGTATAATCAGTTTTTTAAGACTTCAGTTCAGTTCAGTTCAGTCTTTCAGTCATGTTTGACTCTTTGCGACCCCATGAATCACAGCACGCCAGGCCTCTCCGTTCATCACCATCTCTCGGAGTTCACTCAGACTCATGTCCATCGAGTCCGTGATGCCATCCAGCCATCTCATCCTCAGTCGTCCCCTTCTCCTCCTGCCCCCAGTCCGTCCCAGCATCAGAGTCTTTTCCAGTGAGTCAGTTCTTCTCATGAGGTAGCCAAAGTACTGGAGTTTCAGCGTTAAGATCATTCCTTCCAAAGAAATCCCAGGGTTGATCTCCTTCAGAATGGACTGGTTGGATCTCCTTGCAGTCCAAGGGACTCTCAAGAGTCTTCTCCAACACCNGACACGACTGAACAACTGAACTGAACTGACTTAAGAAAAGTAAGACTGACCTGGGGTGATGTTTGGGGCTGGATGTGAAAAATATTAGGAAAATGAACCATAGTACATAACTGATTTGCTTGCTTGCATCTTTTCTTTTGTTGGAGAGAATAAGCTTCATATTCAAAAGACTAGAACATTTATTGGTAATACAGAAATGAAGCCAAGTTATTGAAGAGAGAGCAAAAGTGCCCATAATTCCCTCAATGTGTTCTACTTTTCTGGACTAAGTTAATTGTAGTCTAGTTTCCTGAAAATTATAGATGAAAATCACTGACTTGATGAATTTATAGATATATAAAATTACTGAAAGATTTTAAAAGTTATAGACCAAAATATAAGTAATGGAAGATTTGTTGTTGTCATTCAGTCACTTGGTTGGGTCCAACTCTTTGCAAGCCCATGAACTGCTGTGAGCCAGGCTTTCCTGTCCTTCACTGTCTCCTTGAGTGTGCTCAAACTCACATCCACTGAGTCAGTGATGCCATTTAACCATCTCTTCCTCGGTTGCCCACTTTTCCTCCTGCCCTCCATCTTTCCCAGCAATAGGGTCTTTTCCAGTGGAAGACTGGACACCAACAACTGCTATTCTTATTTTAAGGAAAGTAAGAAAATGATTCCTATAAACTTTAAATTGGAGGAAATAATAATAATAGTAGAAAACTTTCCAGTATGAATAACTAAAAGGATGGTTTATGAATATTTAGTGTAAGTAGCTGTGTTCAGTGGGAGTAAGCATAAGCTCATATATTGTATATTTTAGCAAATATTACAACTTGACTTATGACCAATATTTCTTACTGCCTAATTTCCTATTGTTTTATACCATAGTGGTTTAGAACCAAAATGTTTGATTTATAGCCTCTTTTGTAGCCATGGAAAGACATTTGTCATATTTCTGACCAGTGAGATACATGTAAAATTTCTTGCCATTGCCCGTTTCCCTTTCATCTCTCTTATTTCTTACTCATGGAAATAAGAGTGATACTTGGAGGTACAGCATTTTTCTTTGACCATGAGATTATAAATCAACAAGCAAAGGATGCATGCAGTATAACAGGTCAATATTAATAGAATAAACTCCAGGATTCAGTTATAAGTACCATAACTGAATAGTACAAAACTGAGAGATAAGACTTATGAGCAGTACAGTTGAAAATACTTTTTAGTTGATAGGAAGCTCAATTCAAAGCAACACATTATGTGATATCACTTCCAAAACTCTAGAGAAGGCTTTAGCTACTCTGAACATAGTTCTCTTATATTCTGCAATTATCTGACCATGTCTAGGTCAAGCTAAAGGGCACTGAAAGATGTCACGGTGGTCTGAAATGAGGACTAAAGACAAATTATTTAAGTTGTTAAAGGGGAGACAGGTAGAATGTGACTGCTAGCTGTAAATATTGTTGTGTTAAGTCACACAGTCATGTCTGACTCTTTGTGATTCTCTGTACTGCGGCCTGTCAGGCTCTCTCCATGGGATTTTACAGGCAAGAACACTGGAGTGGATTGCCATTTCCTTCTCCAGGGGATGGATCTTCCCCACCCAGAGACTGAACCACATCTCCTGCATCTGCTGAACTGGCAGGCAGATTCTTTACCACTGGTGCCAAATGAGAAGCCCTTAACTTTAAATTTTAAAGGTATTTAATGTGAAGAAGGCTGAGCACCGAAGAATAGATGCTTTTGAACTGTGGTGTTGGAGGAGACTCTTGGGAGTCCCTTGGACTGCAAGGAGNGACTCGTTTCTTATATGATATTATACATGTTTCAATGCCATTCTCCCAAGTCATCCCTCCCTCCCCTCTCCCACAGAGTCAAAAAGTCTGTTCTGTACATCTGCGTCTCTTGTGCTGTCTCGCACACAGGGTTATCGTTACCATCTTTCTAAATTCCATGTATATGCGTTGGTATACTGTATTCGTGTTTTTCTTTGTCTTACTTCACTCTGTATAATAGGCTCCAGTTTCATCCACCTCATTAGAACTGATTCAAATGTATTCTTTTTAATGGCTGAGTAATATTCCATTGTGTATATGTACCACAGATTGCTTATCCATTCATCTGCTGATGGACATCTAGGTTGCTTCCATGTCCTGGCTATTATAAACAGTGCTGCAATGAACATTGGGGTACATGTGTCTCTTTCAATTCTGGTTTCCTTGGTGTGTATGCCCAGAGTGGGATTGCTGGGTCATAAGGCAGTTCTATTTCCAGTTTTTTAAGGAATCTCCACACTGTTTTCCATAGTGGCTGTACTAGTTTGCATTCCCACCAACAGTGTAAGAGGGTTCCCTTTTCTCCACACCCTCTCCAGCATTTATTGCTTGTAGACTTTTGTATTGCAGCCATTCTGACTGGTGTGAAATGGTACCTCATTGTGGTCTTGATTTGCATTTCTCTGATAATGAGTGATGTTGAGCATCTTTTCATGTGTTTGTTAGCCATCTGTAACCACATATGTAATCTTAATTTTCTAGCATCCACATTAAATAAAGAGAAACTATAACTTAATTTTAATATTTTAAGATCTCCAAATTATAATTTCAAAATGCGATTAATATAAAATTAGTAATGCTTAACTTTGGGGGGGGTACTGTCTTCAAAATCCAATGTGTATCTCATACTTAAAGTATATCAAATTCAAAGTAGCTACATTTCAAGTGCTGACTAGTCAGTGGCTAGCAGCGACTGTGCTGGACAGGATATTCCTAAAGCCTTGCTTATGCTTTCTGTCCACCCGACCAGTTTGCATTGACACCAGTGTGTCGGAGTCTTCTACTACCACTGGGTTTCTATTTCTCCTTGTGTCTCCTGTAATCTCTCCTTTATAGGATTTTTGTGTTATATAATGATTTCTATGTTATTTAGTGCCTGGATAGTTTTAACTATTATATGTTGGTTGGATTTAGCATTATAATTGTCATTCTTTGTCTTGCTTCAATGCTTTTTGGCCTGAAGGTAACAAGATCATGACCCTTGCTTTCCCTTTCCTTCCATTTGCAAGGTAAATCTTTCCCAGCCCTGAATTTTTGTACCTTTTCAGTGACTGTCTAATTGTATATAGCACAGATTTTCATTTTGCTTTTCAAGCCAATATGAAAATCTTTTTAATACATGAATTAACATTTATAGATACAACTCATATATTTGGTCCCAACACTGTTATTATTTTATAATTATGGTATTATAATGGTATTATTTCTATTTCTCTGACAGGTCTTTTTTTTCTTCTGGTATTTAGAAAGCTTTGTATTCTTGTGCCTGTTATTTCTATTTTGCTTTGTTTTTAAGTCTAACTGTTTTATCATAATCTGTCTTGAAGTTGACATTGTTCTGGGTCAATTTTTTCAGCTAGCTGGTGTTTCTCAGCTATTCTTCAATGCCTTTTTAAACGACTGATTTGAGTCTATTCTTCCTTCAGCATCTTGTAATTTTAGTCTTCATTTCTGATATGATTTTGTCATTTTCTTCTGTTCGCTCATTGAGTTCAATCAATCATCCTTTCTTTTTGTCTTTTTTTTTCATTTCTGCTCTTCTTTAAAAAAAAAAACTTCTGATTCAAGGCTACTAAAACCTAGATAATGAATAATTTTACTTCTTTTCTTTTAGGTTTCTGCATTAAAATGTTCTACATCAAGCCAATTAAATATAAAGGTTCTATCAAGAAGGGAGAAAAACTGGGCACTCTGCTGCCCTTGCAAAAAGTTTACCCTGGAATACAATCCCACATACATATTGAAAACTGTGACTTGAGTGATCCTACTGTGTACCTATAGACGGAGGACAAGCCGATCTTCTAAAAAGACAGCCATCTTCTTAAAACCTAGGCACCTATCTTGCATTTCAATAAATTTGTGCTCAAATAGAAACATGATGAATGAAAGAAAGAAAAAAGCATTTTGATTTCAACTCATTGTCACTTTGATGTTTTGAGGGTCAGTTCATCTCTCAGGTTTGATCCGTAACCTATGGGATCAGGGGTGTGTTTTTTATAAAAGATTTCTCAGTCCTAAATAAATAGGAAAAACAAACAGACAAATTCAAACTGATGCCAACAGCAATGTTGACATTTCTAAAACTAGCTTTCTGCTTGAAAATATTAAAAAAAAACCTTAAGTGTTTTTAGGGCACAAGATTAGAGTGTTGAATAATGCCAGACACATAAAAGTTCATAAATACCAAGTGAATAAACTCAAGGCTTCTTTTGAGTTAAGGCAGTAAATTTATACTTGTTATGCTGACAAGTATAAAAGGGAAATAAGACCATATGACTATTCAAGGGACCAGAAATAATACGGCTCTGTAGATCTTAGTCAGTCAGTAAGAAATGAGTGAGGTGACTTCCTCCTTCTGGAAACTTTCATGAATTTTTGCTTCAACTCTTTGGAATGTAGAAAACTTCAGTAGAATGACTCCATTCCTAGTATAGCTATGCTATTGGAAATGTAGCCAACTGAACTTTTTTACTAAAGAGAAGGGGCTGCATTGGTATGCTAGCACCTGTGTACAAGAATGTTCATAATATTACTATTTGTCATAGCAAAACCTGGAACAACTCAAATGCCTGTCAATAGTCAGATGGACAAACTGTGGTTTCGTTACAAAATGGAATATTATACAGCAGTCATAATAAATGAACCTCAGCTAAACATAACAAAATAGATGAATCATTAAAAAGGCTCAAAAGGGCATATAGCATGATACTGTTTTATAAAGTCAAAGCAACTGAAGCTAAAATAGAATTTTTAGAACACATATATATGTGATAAAACATATAAAAAAGGAAATCGAGCAAATAATGAACACTAGTTATCTCAGGACTGGATAGGGAAGGACCACATAGAAAAATTTAAGTTACTATCAATGCTGTAGTTTTATGGTTGGGAGATGACTTCACGAGTATTTATCATTACAAATAAGATGTTATAGAGGCAACGGGACTTGGGTGGGTATCCAGGAAGAAGACTCACTGACGGCTCTCAGATAGTTTAGAGTCTATACAACACCATCAGTACTTTTCATATCCAGTTAGATACTATTCTCTAATGTGTCATAACATCTTATACAAGGCTAGCAAATTAAGAGTTTAAGTTTTGGTTAAAAAGAAGAAAACTGCAACACCGGCACTGTCTGGTTTGATCATCTACCTTATTCATCTCTCTAGTGCCAAATAACTTTAGGTCATTCCCAAAGATTACATTTTTCTTCAAAAGGCAAGGCCTGTGCTCCCATTGAGATCACAAAAAAGGAAACAGCATACAGATTTCAAAGGCAATTTTAAAAGGGGCTCTAAAATGTTTGAACAATGACATATACACTTAGCCTTCGAAACAATCGACCTTCCGAAGTGACTGTTTTAGAAACCACACTCATTACCCAGCACAGACGGCTTCTCCAAAGAGCAAAAATGCTGCTTTCTGCCTAGCCTCCCACAGGCACTCCTATCTGTTGAACGTAAATGCAAACTTCAGACTCAAGGACCTCCTTCCTCAGAATCACTAGAACATAGCGCCCTCTGGTGCACTGTATGAGAAGCTTTTCCTTTAGGTTTGAGTGTTAAAATATACTGCACAGGTTCAAATGACAGGGAGGTAACAGCACTGAGTAACTTAATTTTCTTTATTGAAGGTGATTATAACATATACTTAAAATTTTGGTGTCAGATATTAGCTTAAAATACTATAAAATCCATCTTTATTTAGAAAATGTTTTGAGTTTTCTGAAAGAAAGTAATTTAATGGAAGAACAAGATAAGTGGTCAATTTTAGAGGCCATAGCTGGACAGGGAAGAATTATTGCATTTTTGTGACAGCATGTATCACACTCAGGGCATATTAACAGTAACATATGACTTTAAAATCTGCCTAGAATATGTACAAATGCGCTCTGACTAGAGGGTGCATGGCAATTTTAAGGAATTGAAAGAGGATGAGAACAGAAGGGCAAAGGGCACCTGGTGGGAGGAAACAAGGTCCAAGAAGCAGCAGGGAGAAGCCAGGAGCCAGAACCTGTAAGGTCTTATGGGTCATTTTAAGGATCCATATTCATCTTAAAGGCAATAAATCATAGCCATTAAAGAGTTTTGGCTGTGTTACTAATTAAACAACCACATCTGCAAAGGATCTGGCATAGTTTCAGATAGACAGTAAATATATCCAGTAAATGCTGATTCCCTCACAAACACCCTCTAAAAAATTTACTTTTTATCTCAGTAGTGTGTTTAACCAATTACAATCACAGTACCTTTATAAAATGAATTCGTTATTTAATGTTAATCTAATGCCCATTTTCTCCCAAGTTAATACAACAAAGTAGAATTCGAAATGCATTAGAAATTACAAGTTATTTACTGAATCATAACATGATCTTATATACTGCTAAAAAATAGAGTACAATTAAGCCAGCCTCTGTATCTCTACTTTGAGTGTACTCTGAGTTTCTAATACTAAATATTTTGTAAAGTATATTAATACCAAGATGAAAAAGAAACAATTAACAATATAAAATTGTAAGTGACATAATTTAAGGGATCCAAAGCTCAATATCACAAATTTATTTAGCAAGTCAAAATATCCCTTCAAGGAAGGCTGAGGAACTTATCTAGAAACTGATTATCTGGAGAAGGCACCCCACTCCAGTACTCTAGCCTGGAAAATACCAAGGACAGAGGAGCCTGGTAGGCTGCAGTCTATGGGGTCGCGAAGAGTCGGACACGACTGAGCGACTTCACTTTCACTTTTCACTTTCATGCATTGGAAAAGGAAATGGCAGTGTTCTTGCCTAGAGAATCCCAGGGACGGGGGAGCCTGGTGGGCTGCATCAGTGGGGTTGCACAGAGTCGGCTGCGACTAAAGCAACTTAGCAACAGCAGGAGTTATCAACTATCTAACCCACCATACAGTATCTGTGCTCTATTTATGATTTCTGTCTTTTCCAATCTCTCCTAGTTTCTCAAATGCTTCTGCTATAATCCATTAAGACAGTTTGTAAACAATACAAGATTTCACATAACACATTTCAGCAACGCATCTTAAAATTTACATGTGCATAGACAGAAAGAAGCTAATCTTATAGATTAAAAAAAAAGTTAAGAATCTTTGGTTCAGTAGTCAATTACCAGAGAGGCATGACATCAGGAAACCATATTCTTCCCAGGCATTTGGAGACTTCAGTGTGAATCTCATCTAGGCTATAAACATCATCAGGTATCAAAACGTCCTCCATGATGGAGAGGTGGGTTAGCTTTCTCCCACACAGCCTTACAAACTCAATGAATGCGCTGCAGCTAACTTCACATTCACTGAGGCCCAAGGCTGTTAAGCTTTTACAGTGTTCAGCAATACAAATAAGTTCATTATCAATGACCTGAATACCATTAGCACATACAACCAACTCTATTAGTCGGGGACAGTTAAGACCTAGCCGTCCTAGAATCTCTTTGCTTACTGATCGACCAAAATAAAGATGAGTAACAGGGGTTTCTTCTTTGAAGAACGTCTCCATTTCCTCTTCATGTAAAAAGAAGTACATAACAACATTCACTCCAGGGGAGTGTTTAATAAGTGCATCCCAACTTTGTCTTTTAATAGAATGAAATTCAATTTGTCCAGGATTTTCACTCACAACATCTATTCGAAGATGCTCAAGGTTAACGTGAGTCTCATTTGAAAGCGCCAGGAGAAGTTCGTCACTTAGCATGTAATAATTCAATGCCAGTTCTCTAAGACCTTGACAATGGTCAGCTACACAAAGGATTCCTGCAGGAAATGGGGGAAAATCTTTAAACTCAAAGAGTATGGATACTAACACAACACTTTGTGAATTTAAATTTGTATCAGTTATTCATTATTTCCTAGAATAGACATCTAATGATTTCTGAGGAGATGGATGCTGATATACATATATATATATATAATTTGCATGCAAATCTGTATTTGTATGTGTGTGTGTATATATAAATAATTGTGTGCATATGTGTACTTAGCCGTGTCTGACTCTTTTGCAACCCCATGGTCTGTAGACCTCCAAGCACCTCTGTCCATGGAAATTTCCAGACAAGAATTCTGGAGTGGATTGCCATTTCCTTCTCCAGAGGATCTTCCCCATTCAGGGATTGAACTTGCACCTCTTCCGTCTTCTGCATTGGCAGGCAGATTCTTTACCATTGCACCACCCGAAAAGCCCCATGTATACAATTATACATACAATAAAAAATATATATAAGTAAGATACTCTTAGGAGAAGCAATTTAAACTATATTTAGCTTACATCAATATACTGAGTTCTTTTGAAAGAAAGATTGGTGAATTACATCTCATAAGCATATAGTGTTCAACAAGAAATTGTATTACTACTATTACTATAATAAAAACATATGAGCTTAAAAATAAAACCTACCATCAGATGAAACATGAGGACAGCTACTCATTTTTAGGCGTCTTAGAGTATCACTATTATTGGCCACAAGAATGCTCAAAGAAGGATCATCCACTGGTGTGTCTTCAATTTTGATTGACGACAACGATTTTGAGTTAACAAAAAGAACTGTAAGTGCTGACACAAAATGAGACTAGCATGGTAACAAGAAAAAGTTACAAAAACATTATTTTAAAATCTACAGCTGCAATACTCATCAAAACTATTTATTAATATATCAATATACGCTTATAATAGCATAATAAAACTGATCAACATATTACTGCTTTTCATAGTGCCACTAGCCAGGAGAAATAGCAAAGTATAGTTTTATTACTTTTATCATTGCTAAATGGAATAGTGAGAAAGGAAGAAGTCTCAAAGATTTCATAAACACATCTTCCAATTATTTTCAATCTTAAGGATTTATTTTTCAACATTTAAAGGATATAATCTTATGTATTTCCTAGAATAGAGGTTGGCAAGTTACAGTCCACTGGCCAAGTCCAGTCTACTTTATCGTATGGCTCATGAGTTAAGCATGAAAAATGTTAGTCACTCATTCATGTCTGAATCTTTGCGACCCCATGGACTATAGCCCACCAGATTCCTCTGATCATGGAATTCTCCAGGCAAGAATACTGCAGTGGGTCGCCATTCCCTTCTCCAGGGGATCTTCCAGACCCAGGGATCAAACTCAGGTCTCCCACACTGCAGGTAGATTCTTGTATCATCTAAGCCACTGCATGGTTTTTATATTTTCAAATAGTTCAAAGAAAGTTTTTAAAGAGGAGTACTTTGTGATATGTAAAAATTAAGTGAAGCTCTTTCAGGGTCCATAATTAAAGTCTGACCATAGAAGAGCAACGTGGGACTCACTGATGTACTGCTCTGCTTTCACACTACCTGTGAGAAGTGAGCACAATGACGGGATCCACAAAGCCTAGAATTTACCATCTGGACTGAGTCAACGCCTTAGTCTAGGATAAACAGCTTCTTATCTGTTTTATTCATTCCTGTATTTCTAGCACTTAAAATAGTATCTGGCACCTAGTAAAAGTCAATATTTACTGTTGATGAATAAATGATGTCATATTCTTCAGAGACTTTTTTTTTAGCAAATTATCTAAACAAAGATACATTTTGAAAACTCTCTGTTTTGAAGACTGACAAACAAAAGTTTAGTTACAGTTTGACTTCATAATGGGTGGGATTTCAGAACTTTTCAGATCCAGTATTTTTTGACACAGATAGAAAGTCTAGAAAACAAACCTATGCACACTTTTTCCTTTTCAAAATCAACTTGGATTCTATCAAAGGCTCTACTGTCCCTATCAGAATGACCAAATTGGTTATCCACAATGGTTTATACAACTGTAAACTGAGTTACACACATTCTCCAATGGTGGACAGCTAAACCTCTTTACTAAACTTTGCTGTTGTTGCCCAGTCGTGCGTGACTCTTTGTGACCCCATGGACCCCACGGCCTCCCTGTCCTTCACCATCTCCCAAAGTTTGCCCAAGTTTGTGCCCACTGCATCAATGATGCCATTCAGCCATCTCATTCTCTCTCCTCTTCTCCTTCTACCCTCAATCTTTCCCAGCATCAGGAACTTCAATAAGTCAGCTGTTCACATCATCTCAGTTCAGTCGCTCAGTCATGTCCAACTCTTTCCAACCCTATGGACTCCAGCATGCCAGGCTTCCCTGTCCATCACCAACTCCCAGAGCTTGCTCAAACTCATGTCAGTCAAGTCAGTGATGCCATCCAACCATCTCACCCTCTGTCATCCCCTTCTCCTCCTGCCTTCAATCTTTCCCAGCATCAGGGTCTTTTCCAAGGAGTCAGTTCTTTGCAGCAGGTGGCCAAAATATTGGAGTTTCAGCTTCAGCATCAGTCCTTCCAATGAATATTCAGGACTGATTTCCCTTAGGATTGACTGGTTCCATCTCCTTGCAGTCCAAGGGACTCTCAAGTCTTCTCCAATACCACAGAGTTCAAAAGCATCAATTCTTTGGAACTCAGCTTTCTTTATAGTCCAAATCTCACACCTATACATGACTACTGGAAAAACTATAGCTTTGACTTGAAGGACATTTGTTGGCAAAGTAATAATGTCTCTGTTTTTTAATATGCTGTCTAGGTTGATCACAGATTTCCTTCCAAGGAGCAAGCATCTTTAAATTTCACAGCTGGAGTCACCATATGCAGTGATTTTGGAGCCCAAGAAAATAAAGTCTGTCACTGTTCCCATTGTTTTCCCATCTATTTGCCATGAAGTGATGGGACTGGATGCCATGATCTTAGTATTTTGAATGTTAAGTTTTACGCTAGCTTTTTCACTCTCCTCTTTCACTTTCATCAAAAGGCTCTTTAGTTCCTCTTCATTTTCTGCCATAAGGGTGGTATCATCTGCATATCTGAGGTTATTGATATTTCTCCTGGCAATCTTGATTCCAGCTTGCGCTTCATCCAAGCTGGCATTTCTCATGATGTACTCTGCATATAAGTTAAATAAGCAAGGTGACAATACACAGCTTTGACATACTCCTTCCCCAATCTGGAATTTTGTTGTTGTTTGTTGTTTCATGAACCAGTTCCGGTTCTAACTGCTACTTCTTGACCTGCAAACAGATTTCTCAGGAGGCAGGTAAAATGGTCTAGTATTGCCATCTCTTGAAGAATTTTCCAGTTTGTTGTGATCTACACAGTCAAAGGCTTTGGCGTAATCCATAAAGCAGGTGTTTTTCTGGAATTCTTTTGCTTTTTCTCCAAAATACTGGAGCTTCAGCTTCAGCATCAGCCCTTCCAATGAGTGTTCAGGACTGATTTTCCTTAAGACTGACTAGGTTTACCTCCTTACTGTCCAAGGGGCTTTTAGGAATCTTCTCCAGCACCACAGTTTGAAGGTATCGTATCTTCGGTGCTCTGCCTTCTTCACGGTCCAGCTCTCACAACCATACATGACCACTGGGAAGACCACTATACAGACTTCTGTTGGCAGAGTAATGTCTCTGCTTTTCAACACACTGTCTAGGTCTGTCACAGCTTTCCTGCCAAGAAGCAATCATCTTCTGATTTCATGGCTGCAGTCACCATCCACAGTGATTTTAGAGCCCCCAAAGAGGTAATCTGACACTACTCCCACCTTTTCCCCTTCCTTTGCCATGAAGTAATGGGGCCAGATGCCATGATCTTAGTTTTTTAATATTTAGTTTTAAGCCAGCTCCTTTACTCTCCTCCTTCACCCTCATCAAGAGGTATCCTCCTCATATCTAACACTGTTGATGTTCCCCCCTTCTATCTTGATTCCAGCTTGTAACTCATCCAGACCAGCATTTCTCATGATATGCTCAGCGTATAGGTTAAACACACACAGGGTGACAGCAGACGACGCTATTGTATTCCTTTCTCAATCCTGAACCAATCAGCTGTTCTATACAGGATTCTAACTGTTGCTTCTTGACCTGCATACAGGTTTCTCAGGAGACAGGTGAGATGGTCTGGTATTCCCATCTCTTTTAAGAGCTTTCCACAGTTTATTATGATCCACACAGTCAAAGGCTTTGGAGTAGTAGATGAAACAGAGGTAGGTGTTTTTCTGGAATTGCATGGCTTTCTCTATGACCCACTGAATGCTGGCAATTTGATCTCTGGTTACTCTTCCTTTTCTAAACCCAGCTTGGACATCTGGAAGTTCTTGGTTCTCAAAATGCTGAAGCCTAGCTTGCAAGATTTTAGCATGACCTTACTAGCACAGGAGATGAGTGCAATTATCTGATGTTTGGCATATTCTTTAGTACAACCCTTCTTGGGGATTGGATGAGGATTGATCTTTTCCAGTCCTGTGGTCACTGCTGGGTCTTCCAAATTTGCTGACATATTGACTGCAACACCTTGATGTCATCATCCTTTAGGGTTTTGAATAGTTCTACTAAACTTTATGGTGCCAAAAATTATTAGACGAAAAGAAACAGTTCACTCTTTTTCCTTAAGAAATGTAAGGTTTATTTCACTTTTAATCAACTTTCATAGGACTCTTTCAGTCCTGAAGGACAATTTAAGCATTAGAGTACATATTTCATTACAGTAACAAAGTATTAGTGCTTTTTTTTAAACATTTTTTTTTTAATGTGGACCATTTTCAAAGTCTTTATTGAATTTATTACAATACTGCATCTGTTCTTACATGTTTCTTTTTTTGGCCACAAGGCATATGGGATCTTAGTTCCCCAATCAGGGATTGAATCCACATCCCCTGCACTGGAAGGCAGAGTCTTAACCACTGAACCACCATGGAAGTCTCTAGGTTAGTGTTTCTCAGGCAGATCAAAATTCTGTATCCATGTATCACTTTCCCTTAGCCTGCAAATGAAAGAACTGAGGCACAGAGACATCCACAACTTTGCCAGAAGTCACAGAGCTCATTTTGTGTGGAGGCGGGGCTTGGAATGAAGCCTCTGATGACTGCCTCAGCTGGCCCTGGAAGCTGTTGTGCAGCAGAGAGACAGCCCAGAATCTAAGAATTTCAGGCTAATCTGCTTCCCTATCTCATAAACAAGGAAGTAACTATTTAGAAGTGGTAAGTTTTCATCTGATTACTTGAATCCCCAAGTGACCCATTTTTTTTCCAGCTTACCTCTTAAAAAGATTAACAGGCTAGCAGAAATGCATTCTAAAAGAGAGCCATGACCCAGTTAATGAGAAAGGAGATGCTGCTATTCCTCCATCCTCTTCTACAGGAAGGTTTCCATTAGTCAGTTTTACTGACGATCAGAGTTCAGTGCTTATTATATATGAGGCACTATCCTAATTCTGGGTTTATTATGGTAAAAAAGAAAAAGAGAATCCCTGCCCTCAAGAAGCTGATGTCTTCTCTTTGAGGAGAAGAAGAGTAAAAATTAAATAAATAAGGTGATTTCAAGTTCTGATAAATGATGTAAAGAAAATAAAACATTGTAGAGAGTAACTAGAGGAGGGGGTGTTGTTTTAGCAAAATGGGTCAAGGAGGACCTCTCTGAGGACAAAGCTTTCAAGTCAGAGCCTGAATGAAGAGAAGGCAGTCACCAATTTCCATGGCAGAGACTGCTGGCTGCTTCATAAGAGCCACCATCCTTTCTTCCTTGGTAATCTGGTTCTAATTTTTAGCTGGGCATATTGCCACCTAGCTACAAGACTTTCCTTGCTTCCCAGAGATGTGCTGTGGCCACAGAGCTGAGCTGCCCAGGAAGACAGACAGAAGCCCTGTGTGGTACTTAGGGCTAGTCTTGCACACCTTGAAAGGGAGAGGGCACACTCTTCTCCCCCCATTTATTTCCTCCAGTGGTCTAGAACAAGGACGTGATGGCTGGAGCACAGAAAGCCATCGTGGGAAATGAAAATGAAGAAAACACTGTGGAGAGAAAGGAAGTGCCTAAGTGGAGTGTGGGTTCCACAGTCCTAGTGGACAGCTGGTCCACAGCTAGGGACTGCGGCACCTATGGATTTCTTTAGTGTAACAGAAATAAGCCTCAGTCATGTTTTCAAGCCACTGTTACTTTGGAATTTCTACTGCAAGGATGACAACATTATCCTAATCAGTATATTACATTTAGTTAAATATTACACTGTTCCACCTCCAATGGAACAACTATAGAATTACAGGAAAGATATCCACTATTCACCCTACACACTCTACAATGTAACTATGTAAACTGGCCCTTGGAAATTCTAAATGTAACACCTAGATTTTATATTAATGACATCTGCTGTGAAACAATTATTACAAAATAGATCTAAGGCATGAAACCATGCATTAGATATCTCATCAAAAATATCTAATGTGCATCTAAGTGCCAGTCAACAAAAACCTGCTTTAAGTAATTATTTGAATGCAAGTAAGGTTGTGATCTGTTATTACGAAAATAATTATGTTTGACTGAACGGATGCTCAGTCGCTTAGTCATGTCTGATTCTGCAGCTCCAGGGACTGTAGCCCTCCAGGCTCCTCTGTCTATGGAATTTTTCAGGCAAGAATATTGGAGTGGGTTGCCATTTCTTTTTCCAGGGAATCTTCCCAACCCAGGGATCAAACTCACATCTCCTGGGTCTCCTGCATTGGCAGGGAGATTCTTTACCACTAGCACCACCTGGAAAGCCCTATGTTTGTCTAGTTCAATAATATTTAAGAATTGTAGTCAATCTCACAAAAAAATCATCTTTACCTTTGACATATTCATAAAACTTGGCTTGGCCGTTGAAATCAAGCCCAAAGTCCGGATAGAACAATTTACCAGCTGAGAAAGTATACCACAGGCAGCTTCTGCTGACTCAGTACTACTATCCACCTACAAAGACAATTTAAAATCTTAATTTCAAGAATGTAACATTAGAAGGTTACTGGCAATATAATTATTCATCTACAAAACTGTTCTTATCCCTTCAACCTATAAAATAAATGAGTATTTTTTCTCTAATACACACTACATTCGACAAAAAAGGAAAAGTAGAGATGATGACAAATGAACTTTCTAAGCACTTTATATTTGCGAATCTTGTAAGATTAACTGAATTTTAATGATGGCATATACATGAAGGAAGCTAAAGTTTATTCAATTGTAGATCAAGTACCACATCTAAATCTATGGAAGTAACAACAGAGAAATAGGAAATTGTTTGGGATAAGAATTCTGAAAAATTCATTGACTGTTTCAATATAATGATCTAACACAAATACTAACAAAACTTTAGTCATTGCTTTTATGTACTGCTTATTTTTCTTACCTTAAAGCTGACATACTGGAGATGGGCAGCATGCTTTTTAACGATCTGCTGAATGAGATCAGGATGAGTGGAGTTAAAATATGAAGTAGCTGACTGGCTCAGCTCAAACTCAAACTTTCTCCAAAGGTCAGGTATGTGGAAAACTTCATTCCATATCCTACAGACAGAAGATGCCCGGGCTCGATCTATTAAAGGAAGATACTGGAAAACATGCAACAGTACGTGGTGGGGCAAATTCCCCCAGTCCAGAAGAGCAGCACGCATGTGAGCCTGGCTGAGAGAATAGCGCCCAAGCTTTGGCTGTTTCACTGCAGGTGAGGACTGGAGAACTTTATTCATGAAAGATAAACGGTTCCTCTTCATTCTGTAAGAAGTAAACAACGATAAGTGATAATTTTCCCCACATTTCCATTCTATATTTTGCTTTAACTGTATGGAATAACATCAGAAAATGAGAAACAGTTTAAGACAATTTGGACAGGAATCTTTCACTTTCATGCATTGATAGGCACGACTGAGCACTAGACATACAGAGAGCAGGAGGGAAAAGTCAAAGTGTTAGTCGCTCAGTCATGTTTGACTTGCTACCGACACCATGGACTGTAGCCCACCAGGCTCCTCTGTCCATGGGATTCCCCAAGCAAGAACACCGGATTGGAGAGTCATTCCCCTCTTCAGGTAGTCTTCCTGACCCAGGTTTCCCACACTGCCGGCAGATTCTTCACCATCTGAGCCAACAGCGAAGCCCCAAATAGGAAGGAACTTGTTCTCAGAGAGCTATGGCGAAAGAGCAAAAAACAGTGATGATGCCATCACTGAACCTGGGACCAGCTGATGGAAGTTTAAGGGAATCGCATGTTCTGGAGTTTGCATGTGGGAGGTAGTCAGGGTGAGTTTCCAGGAAGAAAGGTCCAAGGAAGCAGTGCACGTGCCAGGCTTATTCCTAGGCAATTACTGTATTCTCACTATCACACTGCAATTGTGCTGAGAACTCCGGCAGGGTGGGGCTGTGGGGATCGCTGGGAGATAGAAAACCTAACTAAAAGCATGGATCTGGGTAAGTCCCAACTCTGTTATTTACCAACCATGTGATTCTGTCTGAGCAAATTAACATAAGCCTCAGCTTCCTCACCTGAAAAGCAGGGAGAAATGCATTACCATTCTCATAAGGTTGTTGAGAGGATTAAATAACTCAAGTGCTAGCCCACAGTAAGTGCTCAATAAATGTTGCACTCGCTGTTAAATCACCTAATGCATTTTCCTGAACAAATTTAATTATGTTGCTTAAGCTGGAGCACAGTTTCAACAAAAAGCCAAATGGCCTGTGACAGTTTTCAGACGACACCTAGGACATGGGAGCTCTAGAGAAGCGGGATGTGGCAGGGGCAGAAGCCGTAGCAGCGTACTGGGCCCTCACTGGCTGATGTAAACACAGCAAAGGGATGAGCATTCTTTCCCAACAGAAAGAAAGAGTCACTCCTGTTAGCTTGAGACAAAACTAAGTGCAGACAAAATTCAGGTCTAGATATACCCAAGCATATAGGGTTATCTTGTATACATATTTTACATAAGAATTCAAAGTATTTTAAGTATACAATTTAAAACAGTAATAAAGGTAGGTCTGAATTTTATTTAACTTTGGTTGACTCTTTAACCCTTTTCTCGTCCTTAAACGCTAGGAATGCATATGTGGAAGATTTGGTATCATAACTGAAACATACCTTCAAATCTAATGAAATATTTATTTAATATGTAAATATCCCTATCTCATGAGTCACTGTCTGATGGGAAACATTTCTTAACCACAACATTGAGATGGATCCCAGAAATAGGAATGACCTATAAAATCACTGAGCAAAATGAAAGTCATCTTTAGGGTTTGGGAAAGGTAAGGAGGGGTAGGAAAAAATTGTATCCCAAGCACTAGGCAAAAGAGCCAGTGCACATCTTAATCTGACTAAACCAGTTTATGTACATAACTGAGCAACACACTGTAGAATATGCACAACTGCTGACATTAATAATTCAAGGCATATACTATTTTAAAGAGTTAATTGCCTAAAATGAAATACAATGGTGCAAGGAAAGCAAAGGAATGGGCGTTAGATACTCACCTCTGAAGCGGAGCACATTTATTGACATTTTGCTTGTAACTGTTCTATTAGGAAGTCTACAGAATGGAAAGCTTAAATTTTACTAAGGAGTTACCAAAAAGTTATTCCTAACATAATCCCTCATTAAAAAAGCAGTGAAGCCAAAAATAAAACAAAGATTTCATCCAAATGCCCAGTTAGAAAACCACCTTGTGATTCTATATAGAGGAACTGTGCTATATATTAAAACCACATGCAACAGGGATTAAATGTTAAACCTGTGTTTCTCTTAAAAATCATTAAGTTCCCAATTCACTGACANCGTGCTCCACAAGAGAAGCCCTCGCTCACTGCAACTAGAGAAAGTCCGTGCACATGCAGACCCAGCACAACCAAAGATTAATTCATTCATTCATTATTTAAAAAGATGCTGTACCTTAAAAAAAAAAAAATTGTTTTGCCAGCATACAGATGGCTTTTGCTCCTTATCCAATCTAACAATTTTTCCTTTTAATTTGGGTATTTTTAACTATGCTGCCCAATAGGCCACTAGCCACATGTGGTTATTTTAACTTAAATGAACTAGAATTTAACAAAAGTTAAAATTCCCTCCACAGGCACTCTATAACCACATGTGACTGAATCATAAAGAAGACAGATAAAGAACATTTTCATCATCCCAGACAGTTCTACTGGGTAACCTGCTTTAGATCATTTATCTTTGGTGCTATTATCTCTACCATTTTGCTATGCATTTTTTATTTGTCCAACTGTTATTTGTTCATTTTTTCATCTTTTTCTGTCTTCTTTGAATTACTTGAGCATTTTTCATGATTTCATTTAATCTCCTTTGTTGGTTTACTAGTGATAATCGTTTTATTTTCTTCAGTGGTTGTTTTAGCATTAATAGCATGTATACATCTTTAAGTTATCATCATCTACCTTCAGTAATAATTACAACACTTCACACATCATTTAAGAATCTTATAATAATCTACTTCTTGGCCTTTGTGCAATTTAATATTTTACTTCTACATATTAATATGTTTTAAACTCCAAAATACATAGTTACCATTTTTGTTTAAAAAGTAATTATCTTTTAAAGATAAGAAAAAATCTTTTATATTTATCATTATATTCACATTTTTGATGCTAAACAGAATCAGAAATAAATAGCATTTCTTTATGTTGATCAGTTTTTCAAACTGGTAGATTTTCCATCTATTAATAACTAAAGGACTTCTTTTAACATTTCTTTTGCAGGTTTCCTGGCAATGGATTCTCTGTTTTTGCATGTCTGTAAAAGTCATTTTAGCCTCTTATTTCAAAGATATCTTTGCTGGATACAAAGTGCCCAATTGACAGCTTTATTTTGTTTCTTGCAGTACTATAAAGATATTGCTCCACTATCTTCTGTCTTGCCTTGTTCCGAGCAAGAAGTTTGTTCTCTTCCTTGTCTTTTCCCCTCTGTATGCTTTTAAGGTTTTCTCATTATCACTGTTTTTAAGCAATTTCCTTTTTTTTTTTTTTCCATAATTCTCGTGCTTGGGTTTTTTGAACTTCTTGAACCAGTGGGTTTTTCATTCTGATCAAATGTTTTAAATTTTGGCCAGTAGTTCTTCAAATATTTTCTTCCTCATCCCCTCTTTGAGGACTTTAATTACACTCTATATTAGGTCAGTTGAAACTGTTTCACAGCTCACTGATGCTGTTAGTTACACTTCTTTCTGCTTTTATTTTTCTCTGTGTGCTTTACTTTTAATCATTTCTATCACGGTGTCTTCAAATTCACTAATCTTTTCTTCTGCAGTGTCTAGTCTGCCATAAATTCAACCTAGTGTATTTTTTTTAACCTCAGATTTTACATTTTCCACCTCTAAAAACTTGATTTTGGTCTTTAAAGATGTCATGCATCTCTTTACTTTTCATGTTCACTCTTTACTTTCTTGAACATATGGGATATAGTCTTACTGTTCTTGTCTAGTAATTCCATTATATAAGAGTCATCTGGGGATCTGTTTCTTTTGACTGACTTTTCTCCTCTTTAGAGGCTGTCTTTTTCCTTCTCATTTGTCTTATAATTTTTTATTGTATGTCAGACATTGTGAATATTTCCTTGTCTGGTGCTAGATATTTTTGTTTCTTTATAGAATATTATTATTATTCTATAAATTATATCCCATTATATAAAATTACATCCTATAATCATACTCTTGAGCTGTGTTCTAGGATGCAATTACGTTACCTATAAATAGTTTCATCATTTTGAGGCTTCTTTTTGTGTGTGGGCTATATTATTTTTAATTGTAGTGAAATACACATAAAATTTACTGTCTTAACAACAGTTCAGTAGTCTTAAGTACATTCACACTGTTGTGCTACCAATCTCCAGAACTCTTCAACTTCTGAAATTGAATCGCTATACTTCAGCCTCTTTTTCAAGCTTTGTCAGGTGGGACTAGAGCAATCTTTAGTCTAGAGGAGAGTGAAAAAGTTGGCTTAAAGCTCAACATTCAGAAAACGAAGATCATGGCATCTGGTCCCATCACTTCATGGGAAATAGATGGGGAAACAGTGGAAACAGTGTCAGACTTTATTTTGGGGGGCTCCAAAATCACTGCAGATGGTGACTGCAGCCATGAAATTAAAAGACGCTTACTCCTTGGAAGGAAAGTTATGGCCAACCTAGATAGCATATTCAAAAGCAGAGGCATTACTTTGCCGACTAAGGTCCTTCTAGTCAAGGCTATGGTTTTTCCTGTGGTCANTTTTTAATTTAAATTTTAATTTTTTAAACCTTTTTTTTCCTACATTTATTCCTTTGTTTGCTTTTCCTACTGTTCTTTTCCCCTTGCAGTTAATCTTTAATATATATAAATCTTCTTTATTTACCTCTATTTAACTTTGGATATCTATTCTTTCTTTCCTTTTTTTCTCAACATTTTTGTTTTCATTGCTTTATTAACCACTTGGCACCATGCTTTAGTTTTGCTTTCCAGTGTGTCCTATAGTTAGTTTTGTTCTTAACTAGTAAATAAAATTTTTGATTTCCTTTGTTTGTCAGCTCAATCAATTGTACTTTATTTTTGTTGGACTGTTTTGACTTTGCTTCTGGGTGTATATGTATATGTGTATAAACCATTAATTTAATTATTGGCCTGATTTTGTAACTGACATTTGTCTAGGGTTAATCTTTGGTTTCTTATTTTTAAATATTGCTTTTAATCTCACTTAAGACCATAACAAACCACTGTGAAATCTTCATACTTGACCAGAGATCAAGTCCTGAGCCTTTAGAGTGGGAGCATTGACTCCAAGAACCTAGGCTACTAGGGAACTAACCCTCAGTTCAGTCCAGTCGCTCACAGCATGCCAGGCCTCCCTGTCCATCACCAACTCCCAGAGTTCACTCAGACTCACGTCCATCGAGTCAGTGATGCCATTCAGCCATCTCGTCCTCGGTTGTCCCCTTCTCCTCCNGCAAAAAACAGTGATGATGCCATCACTGAACCTGGGACCAGCTGATGGAAGTTTAAGGGAATCGCATGTTCTGGAGTTTGCATGTGGGAGGTAGTCAGGGTGAGTTTCCAGGAAGAAAGGTCCAAGGAAGCAGTGCACGTGCCAGGCTTATTCCTAGGCAATTACTGTATTCTCACTATCACACTGCAATTGTGCTGAGAACTCCGGCAGGGTGGGGCTGTGGGGATCGCTGGGAGATAGAAAACCTAACTAAAAGCATGGATCTGGGTAAGTCCCAACTCTGTTATTTACCAACCATGTGATTCTGTCTGAGCAAATTAACATAAGCCTCAGCTTCCTCACCTGAAAAGCAGGGAGAAATGCATTACCATTCTCATAAGGTTGTTGAGAGGATTAAATAACTCAAGTGCTAGCCCACAGTAAGTGCTCAATAAATGTTGCACTCGCTGTTAAATCACCTAATGCATTTTCCTGAACAAATTTAATTATGTTGCTTAAGCTGGAGCACAGTTTCAACAAAAAGCCAAATGGCCTGTGACAGTTTTCAGACGACACCTAGGACATGGGAGCTCTAGAGAAGCGGGATGTGGCAGGGGCAGAAGCCGTAGCAGCGTACTGGGCCCTCACTGGCTGATGTAAACACAGCAAAGGAATGAGCATTCTTTCCCAACAGAAAGAAAGAGTCACTCCTGTTAGCTTGAGACAAAACTAAGTGCAGACAAAATTCAGGTCTAGATATACCCAAGCATATAGGGTTATCTTGTATACATATTTTACATAAGAATTCAAAGTATTTTAAGTATACAATTTAAAACAGTAATAAAGGTAGGTCTGAATTTTATTTAACTTTGGTTGACTCTTTAACCCTTTTCTCGTCCTTAAACGCTAGGAATGCATATGTGGAAGATTTGGTATCATAACTGAAACATACCTTCAAATCTAATGAAATATTTATTTAATATGTAAATATCCCTATCTCATGAGTCACTGTCTGATGGGAAACATTTCTTAACCACAACATTGAGATGGATCCCAGAAATAGGAATGACCTATAAAATCACTGAGCAAAATGAAAGTCATCTTTAGGGTTTGGGAAAGGTAAGGAGGGGTAGGAAAAAATTGTATCCCAAGCACTAGGCAAAAGAGCCAGTGCACATCTTAATCTGACTAAACCAGTTTATGTACATAACTGAGCAACACACTGTAGAATATGCACAACTGCTGACATTAATAATTCAAGGCATATACTATTTTAAAGAGTTAATTGCCTAAAATGAAATACAATGGTGCAAGGAAAGCAAAGGAATGGGCGTAAGATACTCACCTCTGAAGCGGAGCACATTTATTGACATTTTGCTTGTAACTGTTCTATTAGGAAGTCTACAGAATGGAAAGCTTAAATTTTACTAAGGAGTTACCAAAAAGTTATTCCTAACATAATCCCTCATTAAAAAAGCAGTGAAGCCAAAAATAAAACAAAGATTTCATCCAAATGCCCAGTTAGAAAACCACCTTGTGATTCTATATAGAGGAACTGTGCTATATATTAAAACCACATGCAACAGGGATTAAATGTTAAACCTGTGTTTCTCTTAAAAATCATTAAGTTCCCAATTCACTGACAGAGTCACCAAAAATAACTAAATGACAGTATGTACCAATAATTCTATGAAAAAATAACATCTTAGTTTTCTTTTTCCTCATGTACAGCAACTTTCAGAATAGAAAACCCATCCACAAACCATACATTTTATATGAAATAATTTTTTTAGCAATGAGCATCAGGAAAATATGATTGATTGCAAGACAAAGGGATCTTTATTAGCTTGAAAACCTTGATATAGAAATTCCAGCCTAAGCATATACAATCACTTTTCAAAACTGATCATTTCTTTTTCAAACTACCAACTTTCTTACCTAAAGGCGGTTCCCAAGTTACAGTTCACGGTGAATGAATGAAATGAAGTAACTTCTGCCATAGGGTACTCACCAATATCCATTTGATTTCATTTCCTAGCTTGGCAAAACACCACAAAATATTCATCATAATATATAAGTAAAAATTCAGCAACTTCTATGCTTAGGGCATTTATATATCATTATATATGTTGAAAGTTATTATCAGAAATTTACTGATTCCCAAACTATTTTCCACTCAGAAGAAAAGCTGTCCATTAAAGCAAAAACAAAAACAAAATACCACTAGCCTGATCAATAGAAATTGTGCAACACTTGCCAGGAATTACACATGAAGCTCTACTCAAATAGAATACTGGATCAAACAGTCAAATGAAGACTCTAAAAATTCACATTTTAATACAAACATATAGGGAGTTACAAAATAATTAAGGTAGCCCTGATTACATTTGTTAATAGGCTATACAAATCTTTCAGTTCCAGTTTTTAGAAGCACATAACACCACTACTTTTCATACTGTTCATGAGGTTCTCAAGGTAAGAATCCTAAAGTGGTTTGCCATTCCCTTCTCCAGTGGACATTTTGTCAGAACTCTCCACCATGACGCGTCTGTCTTGGGTGGCCCTACATGGCATGGCTCATAGTTTGAGTTACACAAGGCTGTGGTCCATGTGATCAGATTGGTTAGTTTTCTGTGATTGTGGTTTTCACTCTGTCTGCCCTCTGAAGGAGAAGGATAAGAGGCTTATGGAAGTGTCCTGATGGGAGAGACTGACTGAGGGGGAAATTGGGTCTTGTTCTGATGGGCAGGGCCATGCTCAGTAAATCTTTAATTCAATTTTCTGTTGATGGGGAGGGCTGTGTTCCCTCCCTGTTGTTTGACCTGAGGCCAAACTATGGTGGAGGTAATGAAGACAATGGCAACTTCCTTCAAAAGGTCCCATACAGGCACTGCTGCACTCAGTGCCCCCAACTCTGCAGGAGGCCACTGCCGACCCACGCATCCGCCGGCGACTCCTAGACACTCACGGGCAGGTCTGGGTCAGTCTCTTGTGGGGTCCCTGCTCCTTTTTCCTGGGTCCTGATGCACACAAGGTTTTGTTGGTGCCCTCCAAGAGTCTGTTTCCCCAGTCTTGTGTAAGTTCTGGGGGCTCTATGGTGGGGTTAATGGTGACCTCTTCCAAGAGGTCACATGCCATACCCAGGTCTCCTGCACCCAGAGCCCCTGCAGCAGTCCATTGCTGACCCATACCTCCACAGGAGACACTCAAACACAGTTCTGGCTCAGTCTCTGCAGGGTCTCTGGGTCCTAGTGCACACAAGGTTTGTTTGAGCCCTCCAAGAGTCTCTGGCAGGAATGGGGTTTGATTCTAAATATGATTTTGCCCCACCTACCATCTTGCTGGGGATTCTCCTTTGCCCTTGAATGTAGGGTATCTTTTTTTGGTGGGATCCAACATTCTCCTTTAGACAGTTGTTCAGCAGCAAGTTGTAATTTTGGAGTTCTCGCAGGAGAAGATGAGCGCACGTCCCTTTACTCCACTATCTTGGAGAAAATCTTGGCTTAAAACTCAACAATCAGAAAACTAAGATCATGGCATCTGGTTCCATCACTTCATGGCAAATAGATGGGGAAACAAAGGAAACAGTGACAGACTTTATTTTCCTGGGCTCCAAAATCACTGAAGATGGTGACTGCAGCCATGAAATTAAACGATGCTTGCTCCTTGGAAGAAAAGCCATGACAAACCTGGACAGCATATTAAAAAGCAGAGACACTACTTTGCCAACAAAGGTCCATCTAGTCAAGGCTATGGTTTTTCCAGTAGTCTTTGTATGGATGTGAGAGTTGGACTATAAAGAAAGCTGAGCTCTGAAGAATTGATGCTTTTGAACTGTGGTGTTGGAGAAGACTCTTGAGAGACCCCTAGACTGCAGGGAGATCAAACCAGTCCATCCTAAAGGAAATTAGTCCTGAATATTCATTGGAAGGACTGATGCTGAAGCTCCAGTATTTTGGCCACCTGATGTGAAGAACTGACTCACTAGAAAAGACCCTGATACTGGGAAAGATTGAAAGCAGGAGGAGAAGGGGACAACAGAGGATAAGATGGTTGGATGGCATCACTGACTTAAAGGACATGAGTTTGAGCAAGCTCCAGGAGTTGGTGATAGACAGGGAAGCCTGATGTGCTGCAGTCCATGGGGTCACAAAGAGTTGGACACGACTGAGCGACTGAACACTTCTACAGTTATAATAATTAAATAAGCAGACAGAACTTTTATTATTTATCATTCCCATATGAATGTATGTAGTTTGACTAGTCTGCTGTTAACATAAGCTTCTGTGGTTTTTAAATTTTTCACCTGTATTGACAGACATAATTGATTTGTTCATGATTGATTCATATTCTCTTTGAAGTTTGATCAATTTCTGTGACTTATCAGAGCTAGAAGCATTCTATGGAGACAGAAGAAAATAATAACAGGTCTACACCAGGCATGGCAAATAGATGGGGAAGCAATGGAAACAATGACAGAACTTTATTTTCTTGGGCTCCAAGATCACTGTGGATAGTGACTGCAGCCAGGAAATTAAAAGAAGCTTGCTGCTTGAAAGAAAAGCAATGACAAACTTAACAGCATATTAAAAAGCAGAGACATTACTTGGCCTACAAAGGTCCATATTGTCAAAGCTATGGTTTTTCCAGGAGTCATGAATGGATATGAGAGCTGGACAATAAAATAGGCTGAGCACTAAAGAATTGATGCCTTCAAATCGTGGTGCTGGAGAAGACTCTTGAGAGTCCCTTGGACTGCAAGGAGATCAAACCAGTCAATCCTAAAGGAAATCAACCTTGAATATTCATTGGAAGGACTGATGCTGAAGCTGAAGCTCCAACCCTTTGGTCACCTGATAAACGAAGAGCCAACTCCCTGGAAAAGACCCTGATGCTGGGAAAGATTAAAGACAGGAGGAGAAAGAGATGGCAGAGGATGAGACGGTTGGATGGCATCACTGACTCAATGGACATCAGCTTGAGCAAACTCTGGCAGACAGTGAAGGACAGAGAAGCCTGGGGTGCTGCAGTCTATGAGGTCGTAAAGAGTCAGACATGACTGAGTAATTGAACAACTACAACAATACTAGGATAAAACTCATTGTCTAGGCATCATGAATAAGTATCATAAAGTAAAATTAAATAAATGCACTCTGCTCCTTTTTGTAAGCCTAACTCAGTTACACATACCAGGTGGAGATGGCTTATTAATAATCCACTAAAAACTTCTCTTCAGTCTCTAATGCCCACCATCAGCCAGCTCTCTACTCTCTAAATCATACTCCTAAAATAGAGCTCTGGAGGACAGGCAGGGAGAATGAATTAGGGCTCAATATCCACAATTTGATTTCCAGACTGCCAAGTGTTGCTCTACTATCACACAAACCCTATCTTCCAGATAATGGCAAGGTCAGCTCTCTCTCCTTTATAATCTACTCCAGGAGTAAGCAGATGGGAGCCACCAGGGACACTTTGAGAAGAATACCACAAAAGAAGAGAGAGGTAAGTCAAGTGACTTATACTTTCCTAACCAAATGACACAGTTTTATTTACCGCAGAAACTTTTCTACTGAGTTATCAATATGGCTAATTCCGTGTATGCAGGCCATGCTTTATGCTAGAAAACACTGAAGAGATCTGGAAAGGATATATAAATAGGGAGTCTCTACCTAAGACCCAGAAGTAGGTGTTGTGAAGGTACCTAACTCAGATCAGCTCACTGGAGTTTTTAAACTCAGATGAATTACTTTCCTGGTGGCTAAAGGAACTTGACTGCTATTTTAAGAGTCACCAAATAGTGAGGATTGGTGGAAGACAAAACCAGAATTTAGGACCCCATCAGGTGGTAAGCCACAATTTGAAACATGTAGAAATGAGCAAACTTGATGGTGATCACAAGTACAAAACGGGTTTATTAGCACTTGGTGAAAAAACGTAATGATGATTCAAAGCCCACTTAGTGGCTTCACTAACCACCCTAACCCAATTTCCCTTTTTCAAATATATTTATTAATTTGGCAGATAGGTGACCCTATGAATCAGAGCCTCTAAAAGTATCTAAGAACTCTCCCACAGTATTCTTGAGGGAAAGATAATCAAAGACAGGTTACTAAACATCCAAAGCCTGCCTGGAAGCAGTAATGAAAGCAACTATCTTCTGCACCATCACCAGGTTCTTCCAGATTGATGAAATGAATACACAGAAGGCACTTTTAAAAACTTCAAGTTTTTATGAGTCACAACAGTAGGAATATTGTGTAAATAACAGATAAAGATTTAAAGCTATCTAAAAAATGAGACAAATTTGTTGGAAGCAACAAGATGAAAATGAACAAAAATAATGAGCAAATGTCCTTAAACAACTTTTCTACAGTGGCACACTGAGAAATCAGATTGCTCCCTCCACATGCAGGTGACCTCTGTGAGGAGGTCTGAAATCCTAGTAGTCATCAGTGCAATGACCAGAGAGGTGTGGCCTGGACAGGGGAGCAGAAGATTTATTTCAAAATATACTTTTGAAACTAGACTGCTTGACAGAATACTAATAAAAGAGTAAATTGTGCCAAAGGGCAAAATCTTCCCACTGAACATATCCCAGAGGACAAAATATAATTTTTTACAAATGTTGTCAAAAACATTTATATTCTTTGCAACCCACATGACCTCTGAGTTCCATTCTAAATCTAAAATCTACAATTTTTTATGAAAGTCAAACTACAGTATCATCAAAGTTCCAACAGGAACATAAATACATGTATTTATACATGTATTTATGTCTAACAAATCTTTCTTAAAGCACTGATGGCCAACTTTCTACTGTTGTGACTCTTAAAAACTTGAACTGGGCAATGTGTTTAAATCCTTGAAACTGAGGTGGGGGAGAGTCTCAGCTGTTCCCCTCTCTTAACTCTCCCCACCTCTCCTCCCGACTCGGAAGAGAAAAGGGAATAAGGACTGCAAGCCAGGCTCTCTACAGGGAAGGCTTCTGAAATGAGGAGAGTCTCTTCTCAGTGTTGGTTACACCAACGGATCTTAACAATTAATACAAACAGTTCAAGAAGGCATTTTGCAACATTTTTCTGAGCAAATAATCAGTTTTTCCACTTCATATTTTTGGGGAATATGGTAACTAAAGACAAAACCAATAACACCTAAAGGGCAGAGATTCTTCCAAATCACATGGAAAGCTTGTGTCTACTTTTCTCCAGGACATGCTTTTGTAAATATAAACTCTTAACAGGCTCCTCCTATGAGGGAAAACACTTCAAGTCCTCGTGCAAAAGAGACCGTAATCAGTAATCATACAGGTAATGAAAACTAATACGCGTTTAAGAGAGAGGTTAACACGAATAGAATCCGTTCAGAGCTTACCCTACAAAGATGAACAAAATGACTAAATTCAGGAAACCTGGGTCGCGGGCTGGGCCCGGCAGAAAAACCACCCTGGAAAGAAACGAACATGAGGCTGTAACACTTAAGACAGAAGACCCCACCTCGAGGAAAAGCAAGCGCGGGGGTGGGGGGTGGCCACGGCANGTACTCTTGCCTGGAAAATCTCATGGATGGAGGAGCCTGGTAGGCTACAGTCCATGGGGTTGCAAAGAGTTGGACACGCCTGAGCGACTTCACTTTTTCACTTTATTGACAGACAGAATGTGAGAATTCAGATATGGAAGGGAAAGGAGAGGACAATGAAATTCGGGTCCTAATTTTGTTTTTGTTTCCAGTGACCAATGCTGTAGAAGGTGGTGCTACTTACTGAGAAGAAAAAGACTGAGTAAAGAAGAGTTTGGGGGGAAAAGCAAGATTTACATTTGGGCGAGTTAAGTTTAAGAGATACATTACATATTCAAATGGAGATATCAATCCCTAGATCATGGTAAAGGTTTTCAGCATTAAAAATATTTTAATATAAATTTGATACATGCAAAAAAATATTATGCACTTGCAAGTTATAAAATATACTTAATAAAGGAAAACCTTGTGCTCTTACCACCCACTTGAGATCTAGACGTTAGAAGTTGATCGCAACTACTCACATGGTTTTGTGTTCTTCCCTGATCCCATTGGTCTGCTTTGTCTCCAGAAGTAGCCAAGATTCTGAAATGTGTGTTGTGGCCTAAGTATGAACTAGTGCTGCATCTTGACCCCTTCCAGCCTGATAGTTTCATGAGTGGCTATTAGCAATTATATTGTTAAATAGGCTTAGATCTATTAGCAATTCTAATGGAAGCTCAATATAATTGAGTATAGAGTTTTGAGTAGCTTATATTTAATTCTTTTAAAATTACACTGTGAAAGGGGGACCTTATGACAGATTATAAACAACAGGAAGATAAGTTTGAATAAAGCTTCCATATGCACTTGACTCATGTTTGAGTCACAGCCAATACTGCAGAGCAGGTGTGATTCAGCCTATAAACTCTGGTGGCAGGAAATATCACCTTATTTATTATTTTAAATTCACATAAAATCTATTCTAAGCTCCTATACAGACAAGGGAGAAATTCAGTCTTAGTCACTAAGATTCAAGGAAGTGTATGTGGTAATGACAAATTGAGGGAAGACTGTTTCATCCCAGTTCACTGTGGTCATCGTATCCTCTTANACTGATGGTCCCACATCAAGCAGCTTCACACATGAACTATAAATTGTCTATGAATATGTGGGAATGCTCACACCAAGAAAAGAGGTCAAGGTGCCCCTGCCTCCTCCTCAATCTGGAAGGACAGAAACTCTGTATGGAGGCTCCAAAAGCTCCTTATCGAGGCTGAGCTGACTCTGAGGAAGGACTGGATCCCTTAAGATTCTGGAAGTAATCATCCTGTTTCCTGGGAGTCCATTCTTAGCCTCAGGATTTTTCCTCACTTTAAAAAAAATTTTTCGCTGCTCTACCCAGCATGTGGGGTTCCGTCACTAAGGAATGAACTTGTGCCCCCTGTAGTAGAAGCATAGAATCTTAACCCACCGGGCCAGCAAGGAAGTCCTCTTTTTTTTTTTTTTTTTTCCTTNCTCACTTTAAAAAAAATTTTTGGCTGCTCTACCCAGCATGTGGGGTTGCCTGACTAAGGATTGAACTTGTGCCCCCTGTAGTAGAAGCATAGACTCTTAACCCACTGGGCCAGCAAGGAAGTCCTTTTTTTTTTTTTTGCCTCTGTTTTTTTTTCAGCCTCCAGGTTTCATCTCAGCCATGAATTCATTAGCTTAGGATTGGAGAAAGTCTGAAAAGTCAGACTCCTGTGGGTTTGGTTTCTGGCTGTGAGTCTTACTGGAGGACCTGAAACGAGTCATGTCATCTCTTCGAACTGCAGTTTCCTCATCTGTTAAATAGAGATGATCCTGGCTTTGCAAGGTTTTAATGAAGAGTTCACATTGTTTATGGAAATGCCTGGTTTGGGGTTTTGCAGACATTTATTCTATTCACCCTCTTCTTCCTGAGTCAGTCTGGCCAACAAATCTGAACGGTATCTCTCCCCCTGCATTGTAGCTTGTGTGTGTGTGTGTGTGTGTGTGTGTGTGTGTGTGTGAGTGAGTGAGTGATAGGGAAGTGGAGGGGAGGAGCAGAAGGGGTGGCCATTTACAAATCTGATTTATCTTCTTCCTGTGTGAAGGAAGTGTATCTTCAGAAAACGAGGACCACCCATAGTCTCTGTGCGGGAACACCTTTAGGGAGTGGACCCACTTTCCAAATGGTGCATTAGGGACCAGTCATTCCCGGATGAAATGTCCAGGACTTTGGCAATTGGCAGTGGGGAGTTCTTGAAAGGATGAGTGAATGAATAAATAAAAGCCCTTTTAAAAGCTTGATTTAGAACATTCACAGCTCTCCTGAGGTTGTTCACTCTCCTGCTCCCTTTGGGCTGGTGTGGAGAGCCAGAGTTGATGTACTAAACTTCAGGGTCTGCAGGAACTGCCTCCCAGAGACAGATAATTTCTGAGAGTCATTTTCCTGGTATTTCTCAGGAAATACCTTCCCTTGGTGATGCCACTTTGACTATGTTATGCCTGGCACTGGGAATACTTTGTTAGGTGGACTCACAGCCTACCTTCATACCCTGTATTACTATTTTGAAATCTAAGAAAAGGGGGAATTCCCTGGTGGTTCAGTGGTTAGGACTCTACACTCTCACTGCCGAGGGCCCAAGTTCAATCCCAAGCCACAGAACTAAGATTCCCACCAGCTACGTGGCATGGCCAAAAAAAGAGTAAAGGGTAGCATCAGGAGGGAGAGAAAGAACATAGAGAGGTCAAGAGAGTCCTAATCCATGTCTTTGTGTTAGGACTTGTACGGTCTCTTTAGTATGTGCCCTGTGGGGGAGAGGTAAGATCCTACTGATGTATAAGAAATAGCGATGGATTATGAGCTCCAAAGACCGGCAATAGAGTTCCATCTGGCTGTGCAAATTTGAGCAACCAGTTTACCTTCAGAAGCTCTCTTGCCTCTTGTGTAAAAGGGTAATGGTAACAAAGCCATCTTGGGGCTGGCGGTCTCACTATACATACTGTGTGCTGAGTCACGCAGTCGTGTCCAACTCCTTGCCACCCCACGGACTGCAGTCGACTAGGCTCCTCTGTCCATGGAATTTTCCAGGCAAGAATACTCGTGTGGGTTGCCATTCCCTTCTCCAGGGGATGGTCCTGACCCAGGGATTGAACCCAGGTCTCCTGCATTGGCAGGCAGATTCTTTACCACTGAGTCACCTAAGGAGCCCCATTACGCATACCAGCAAATGCAAAAGGTCTTATTTGAAGAGGAAACTTCTTGTTGTTTAGTTGCTTAGTAACATACAACTCTTTTGTAACCCCATGGACTGTAGCCTACCAGGCTCCTCTTTCCATGGGATTTCCCAGGCAACAATACTGAACTGGATGGCCATTTCCTTCTCCGGGGGATATTCCAGACTCAGGGATTGAGCCCACGCCCCCTGCATTTAACAGCGAGCCACCAGGAAAGCCTGAAGAGAAAGTACTGACTGTTTATTATGACTAGAACTCTGGCTTGGAGTCAGACAGACGGGGTGTGTGAGTCTCAATGCCACTCCCTGGAGTCAGGCTTGGTCACAGGACTTGTCAACGTGTAGGAAGTGCTCCAACTGCCCCNCGAACTGGATGGCCATTTCCTTCTCCGGGGGATATTCCAGACTCAGGGATTGAACCCACGCCCCCTGCATTTAACAGCGAGCCACCAGGAAAGCCTGAAGAGAAAGTACTGACAGTTTATTATGACTAGAACTCTGGCTTGGAGTCAGACAGACGAGGTGTGTGAGTCCCAATGCCACTCCCTGGAGTCAGGCTTGGTCACAGGACGTGTAGGAAGTGCTCCAACTGCCCCCCCAACTCCCGCCTTCCAAAGATGATTTTATAAGCTCATTTCCCCAGCCCCTGTGATGAGGGAGTACATGCGAAGAGGCGCCCCGAACAGTCAGGATTTTGAGTGGCTGGAGGAAGCACAGTCCCCAAGCTGTAACTCCTTGATGGACCGCTTTCACCAGGTGTCTTAGCTATTTTAGGGTTTGGCGGATTTGGAGATGGGGGGATAACTCAGTGTGGCCTCACTGATACACCTGGGTACTGTTTCTTTATGTCATTTAATAGAAAAACTACACGAAGAAAACGTACGGTAACACGGAGCGCAGGACAGACTTGGGCACATCTCAGGGACAGCCCGAGCTGGGTGGCTACTTGCCGCCGCTCTTAGGCAGGGGCCGATAGACCCCGACCACCACGGCGTGGTCCCTTTCGTAGGGCTCCAGAGTCAGCTGCTCTTGAGGCTTTAAATTCTCCTGCTGCAGCTTCCTCACCTCGGAGGCGAACACCGCCTCGGCGGACGCGGTGGAGTCTATGCAGTTGGCCTTGATGGAGATGAGGAAGTGGCCCCCGTTGCGCAGGAAGGTGTGGGCGTTCAGAGCCACGATGCGGGACTGGTCGGGCTGCGCCACGTCGGCGAAGATCACGTCCACCATGCCGATGAGCATGCGGTACTTGAGCGGGTGCCGCGCGTCCTCGAGGACCGGGATGATGTTGGTCCGCTTCTTGGCCACGTTGACGAGGTCGCGGCCGGCCCGGTGGGAGAACTCGACCGCGTAGACCAGGCCGTCCGGGCCGATGATGTCGGAGACGTGGGACACGGTGGTCCCCGAGGCGGCACCCAGGTACAGCACTTTGGACCTGGGCTTGATGTGAATCTGGTCGACCCCGCCCAGGATGGCCGCGGCCAGCTTGGAGCGGAAGGGGTTCCACGTGCGGTATTCCAGCTTCTCGCCGCCCTCGGTCACCGTGACCCGCCGCTCGCCGTACACCGACTGGCCCGGCACCATGTTCAGCGTGACCAGCGCGTCCTCCGCCCCGCGGTAGATGAAGACGCCCTCGTGCCGGTGCGGTTCCACCGACACCGT
>SJYV01054450.1:122009-140938 GCA_006410875.1 Neotragus pygmaeus
GCCCAAGTGTCTCCGGGCACCTGAGCGCGCCGGCTCCCACCTGCTCAGGGCCATCTCCGTTAAGTGGTGACTGGAAGGGTTTTCTGCCTGGTGGCCTTCAGCTAAATTGATGTGACACCTGCGCGGTGAAATCTTAACGACTAGCCCGTCCGAATGGGAGTGAATTCACAGTTCCAGCTTCTAGGACATAACTTCCCTGGAAAGTAACTTCCCTGGAAAGTAAACCCTTTATTAATACACAGATAGACGAAAGTGTAATACACGAAAGTATTAATACACAGATACACGAAAGTGTTAACAGTTCAGTGTTAAATATGTGTATAGCAACTCCCTGTCCTGTGCCACATCTCACTCCCTGGGGATAACCACTGTTTTTGTGTAAATTACTAGACCTTCTGTACATACACAGAAGTATCCTGTGAGAAGCAAGGATTTTATTACTCTCATATGCTAAGTTTGAAAAAAGCTCTGGGATCAAATTATATATAATGTTCTGGAACTTCTTTTGCTTACTACACCACGAACATATTTCTCTATAAACTTCTCTATCAACACAGATCCCCCTCATGCTTTTTTTTTTTTTTCAAACAACTCTATTAAGGTATAATTGACAAAACAAACTGCACGTACTTAAAACATACAGTTCGATACGTCTGAACATACACATTTCCTCCAAAAGTTTCCTTATGCCTGTCTCTAATCCCTCCTCCAACACTTTCCCCATCAGCTGTCTGACAATACAGATTAGTTGATATTTTCTAGAATTTTACATAAAAACTGAATCATAGAGTATGTACTCTTTTTATCTGGTTATTTGCACTCAGCATAATTATTTTGAGTATCATAGTGTTAGTCGCTCAGTCATGTCTGACTCTTTGCTACCCCAGGGACTGTAGTCCACCAGGCTCCTCTGTCAGTGCAGTTCTCCAGGCAAGAATACTTGAGTGGGTAACCATTCCTTTCTCCAGGGGATCTTCCCTGACCAGGGATTGAAACCAGGTCTTCTGTACTGCAGGTGGATTCTTTACCATCTGAACCACCAGGGAAACCACCAGGGAAATGAGTATCATAGCTCGTTTGTTTTTATTGCTGAGTAGTATTCCATTTCACAGATATAACACAGTTTATACATACATTCACCTGAAGATGGACGTTTGGCTATTACAAATACAGCTGCTATGAACATTACTGTACACATCTTTGGACATATGTTTCATTTCTCTTGGGTGAACTCCTAGTATGGAAGAGCTGGACGGTATAATAGATGATACCACCCTTCTGGAAGAAAGCCAAGAAGAACTGAAGAGCCTCTTGATGAAAGTGAAAGAGGAGAGTGAAAAAGCTGACTTAAAACTCAACATTCAAAAAACTAAGATCATGGCATCTGGTCCCATCACTTTATGGCAAATAGATGAGGAAACAAAGGAAACTGTGACAAACTTTATTTTCTTGGGCTCCGAAATCACTGCAGATGATGACTGCAGCCATGAAATTAAAAGACGCTTGCTCCTTGGAAGAAAAGCTATGACCAACCTAGATAGCATATTTAAAAGCAGAGACATTACTTTGCCAACAAAGGTCCATCTAGTCAAAGCTATGGTTTTTCCGGTAGTCATGTATGGATGTGAGAGTTGGGCTATAAAGAAAGCTGAGCATCAAAGAATTGATGCTTTTAACCTGTGGTGTTAGAGAAGACTCTTGAGAGTCCCTCGGACAGCAAGAAGATCAAACTAGTCAATCCCAAAGGAAATCAGTCCTGAATATTCATTGGAAGGACTGATGCTGAAGCTGAAGCTCCAATATTGTGGCCACCTGGTTCAAAGAGCCAACTCATTGGAAAAGACCCCGATGCTGGGAAAGATTGAAGGCAGGAGGAAAAGGGGAAGACAGAGAATGAGATGGTTGGATGGCAACCAGGAGTTGGTGATGGACAGGGAAGCCTGGCGTGCTGCAGTCCGTGGGGTCGCAAAGAGTTGGACACGACTGGGCGACTGAACTGAACTAACTTCTAAAGATGATTGCCAGTCTTTTCCAACAAGGCTATTTTATATTCCCACCAGAAGTGTGTTACAGCTCCATTTCCTCCACATCCTCACCCTCACTTTTTAATCTAATAGGTATCTAGAGGTATCACAATACAGTTTTAATTTATATTTCCCTAGTGAATAATGCTGTTGAACATTTCTTCATGTGTTTATTTGCCATCTGTACAACTTTTTTGGTTATGTGTCTGTTAAAATCTTGCCTAATTTTAATTGGGTTGTCTGTTTTCTCACTGAATTTTGAGAATTCTTTATACATTCTGCATACAAATCCACTATCAGACATATGACTTACAACCTTTTTGTTTTCTAGTCTGTATGTAAGTTGTCTTTCTACTCTCCTTTTGGAGAGCAGAAGTTTTCATTTTGATGAAGTCTGGTTTATCAATTTGACCTTTTGTGGATCATGATGTCCATCTAAGAAATTTTTGCCTAATCCAAGTTCACAAAGATTTTCTCCTATATGGTTTATAATTTTAGATTTTACATGTAGGTTTATGATTCATTTGAGTTAACTTTTGTGTATGAATCCAAGTTCACTTTTTTATGTATGCATATCCAATTACCTACCTCATGTCTAGCTTTTGAAGAGATTGTTGTTTTTGAGTCTTTGCAGAAGATCAGTTGTTCATGTATATGTGGTCTAAGAGTCTCTATTTTGTTTAATTGATATATTTTCCCATCTTTATGTCAATATCACACTGCCTTGTTTCTGTCACTTTGTAATAATTATTAAAATCAGGTAATTTTAGCCCTCCAACTTGTTCTTTCAAGGCCATATTGGCTATTTTGTTTTATTGGTTTGTGTGTTTATTTAANATATATTTTCTCATCTTTATGTCAATATCACACTGCCTTGTTTCTGTCACTTTGTAATAATTATTAAAATCAGGTAATTTTAGCCCTCCAACTTGTTCTTTCAAGGCCATATTGGCTATTTTGTTTTATTGGTTTGTGTGTTTGTTTAACATTTTATTTCGTATTGGGGTATAGTCAGTTAACAATGTTGTGACAGTTTCAGGTGAACAGTAAAGGGACTCAGCCATACATATACATGTATCCATTCTCCCCCAAACTCCCCGCCCATCCAGGCTTTATTATGACTATTTGATATTCTTTGCATTTCTATTTGCATTTTAGATTCAGTTTGTCAATATCTTAAAAAAAATAAAGTCTTGACGGGATCTTGCTAGAGATTGCCTTGAATCCAGAAATCAGCAAATGGAGAATTGATAACTTAAAAATATCAAGTCTTCAGACTGATGAACATAATATAGCTTTCATTTATTTAGGTCCTCTTTAATTCCTCTCAGCAATGTTTGAGTTTTTGTACAGGTGTTGCACACATTTTTTTCCCCCAGAGATACCCTAGGTATTTTAGAGGAGTCTAGGGGTCTACAGTCCATGGCGTGGCAAAGAGTTGGATATGACTAGGCAACTGAGCATGCACAAATCCTTAGCCTTCTAATCTTTCAGCTTCCCAGGTGATACAGTGGTAAAGAATCCAGCTGCCAGTGCAGGAGATGCAAGAGACGTGAGTTTGATCCTTGGGTCAGGAAGATCCCCTGGAGGAGTAAATGGCAACCCACTCCAATATTCTTTCCTGGAAAATTCCACAGGCAGAGGAGCCTAGCATCTACAGTCCGTGGGGTCACAAAGAATCAGACATGACTGAGTGAGCGACACACACCCTAGGTATTTATAGTTTTTACAGTGCTGCTGTAAACAATATTTCTTTTTATGTTTTAATTCCTAATCACTTGTTGCAAATATATAGAAATAGAATTGACTTTGGTACATTGATCTTGTATCTTGCTGTGCTGTGCTTTGTCGCTCAGTCACGGCAGACTCATTGCGACCCCATGGACTATAGCCCACCAGGCTCCTCTGTCCACGGAATTCTCCAGGCCAGAATGCTGGAGTGGGTAGACATTCCCTTCTCCAAGGGATCTTCCCAACCCAGGTTTCGTACCCAGGTCTCCTGCAATATAGGCCGATTCTTTACTGTGTGAACCACCAGGGAGCAAACTGGCTCAAATCACTTTTAGTTCTAGAAGCCTCCATTGGCATCTAGTACATTCCACTGGATTTTCTACATAGACAATCATGTCATAAAGGCAGTTATTGTTTGTCCCAATTGAATGCTAAACCAATATAATTATGCTCTGAAGATCTATTCTGCCTTTCTTTTAAGAATTTGGTGTTTCGGCTCAGATTTGATGCATGAGACAGGGTGCTCAGAGCTGGAGCATTGGGATCACCCTGAGGGATGAGATGGGAAGGGAGGTGGGAGAGGGGTTCAGGATGGGGGACACATGTACACACATGGCTGATTCATGTCAACATATGGGAAAAAGCCACTGCAATATTGTAAAGTAATTAACCTCCAATTAAAATAAATTAATTAAATTTAAAAAGAGTTTGGTGTTTAATATTTTAAAAAATATATAATCTATATTCTAAATAAGACATTTTGCTTTTGCTTCATATTCGTTTAAATTAAGCTTTCGCAAAGGAAATTCCTAAATGTAAAATCAGTAAAGTAAAAATTAAGGGTTTTCATTTTAAAGTCAGAAATGCCAGCTACTGTGTTTCTGAGTGTGAAAGAACTTGCTGCTCTTCTCAGTGTTTTCAGACGCAGCATGAAGCCCCTGAAAAGAGAGGGAATTATGAAATGACCATTTCTAAGTGGGTCAGGGCTAGTCATCCCTGACAATACTGATTCAAAGCCACTGTTCTGTTTTGAAAAGTGAATAAAATCAAGGGGATTGTGTGGAGCTCAAGATTCCATAAACACTGTGTTCTGTCTCATGTAAGGTAGCCTTGTTTTGTACCATCTTGTGGATCTGAACTTATCATTTCTTAAAACAGAGAATAAAAATGATTTTGACCTTTTCCTTTTCACTAATGCTTTTCTAAGTCAAGTTTTTCTAGTGCAAAGTCTTTTAAATAAAATGTGACATTGAACTGTGTGTTCCAACTGGTTTGAAAAGCTGTAACATAAACTACCTGGTTTTAACAGCTGTAACATAAATTTGTAATTTTAAAGATAATTTTCTGTAACATTGAATTATGTGTTCTAATTATGTATATCTAAATACGTATCTAATTATGTGTTCTAATTCAGTTTTCTAATTGATTTTAAAAGCTGTAACATAGATTAGCTAGTTTTAAAAGCTGTAACATAAATTTGTAAATGATTCTGCAAATACACTTTATTTTAAAAGGACACTGATTTATTGCTATGTTTAACTAAACATTTCATAGAAATAGTTAATTTATAGATAATTTTCTGTAGTCATCCATGAAAAGGAAAATGTGTATTATTAATTTGACTGTCCACACAAATCTGGGATTATAGAGAGAAACAAGGTCAGTCATTTCAAATCATGTGATAAAAGTAGGTTAGTAGGTCATTTTTTATAGCTGTCCTGGTGATCAGCTATCTTTAAAGGCTTTTCAAAAAGTAGTCATTAGCAAGAATGAAAATTTCTTAGCTTTTTAATTAGAGGAAAAATTTAATACTAAAATACTTTCCTTGTAAAAAACAGCAAGTGCTTTCAATGTGTTAAAATTTCCTCTTTATTATGTTTTCCTATGGCAATTTAAAATCTTTGAAAAATGCCAAGTCTTAAGATTGGAAATTAAATACACAACAGTTTAATTTGATGTACTGGCTTTATAAAGTAAATGCTCCAAAGTAGGTTTTGTTTTTAATAATTATTATTCATTATCATAAAAGATACACTATATTGCCAGTTGATTACATTACAACTGTCAGATGAAATGGAAAAGATACTATAATATTTAAGGGAAATAATATTTTAAATATCACAGGATAGCAGTAGACCAATAAGTAAGCAAACAGAAATAGGATAGAATAGGAGACGCTGTAAACACAGGCTCAGAGACATCAACAGAGTTTGCCAATCAACAGCAATGGCAACAGAGCAAGAACAAAGTGAGGGGGACTTCTCTGGTAGTCCAGTGGTTAAGAATCTGCCTGCCAATGCTGGGGACATGGGTTCGATGCCTGGTCTAGGAAGATTCCACATGACGTGGGGCAACTAAACCTGCGTGCCCCACAACTGCACCCAGAGACCATGCTCAGCAACAAAGAAGCCACAAGAATAAGAAACCCACACACCACAACAAAGAGTATCCCCCCCTCGCCACAACAGGAGACAGCCTGCGTGCAGCAACAATGATCTAGTACAGCCATAAAGAAGTGAATCAGTTCAGTTCAGTCGCTCAGTCGTGTCCGACTCTTTGCAACCCCATGAATCGCAGTACGCCAGGCCTCCCTGTCCATCACCAACTCCCGGAGTTCACTCAGACTCATGTCCATCAAGTCAGTGATGCCATCCAGCCATCTCATCCTCAGCCGTCCCCTTCTCCTCCTGCCCCCAATCCCTCCCAGCATCAGACTCTTTTCCAATGAGTCAACTCTTCTCATGAGGTGGCCAAAGTACTGGCGTTAATAAATGAATAGGTTAAAAAAAAAAAACAAAAAGAGCCACACAGTCACCTGTGCAACACGGGCCAGTGTCACAACCACAGTGTCCACTAGTGCTCACGTTACTGCTGATCAATCACACACCTACCACCGCATCTCCTAGATGGTGGTGTCACTGAAAGGATTACCTCAGCAGAAATTAAAACCAAGCACACAGCATGTCTGGTTTTTATATTTCCCTGTGTGAACTCCCTGTGTTGAGTAAAATTGCAAAGGTCAACATTTAGAAAGTGTTACAGCTTTGACTCCTTCAAATGAGTAGTCTTATTTGAGCTTTTTAAACATAGGATGAGGTATGCAAAACATGTTGAATAAGAATCAGAGTGAAAAAAAATCCAAGTGACACCTCTTTCTGGACCCCAGGCATATCCAGCACATAGCATGGTGTGGACTCTCAGTTGGGCTTTGAGGAAGAGTCTTGACAATGCATGAAGCTTTGGAGAATGCACGAAGCTTTGGGCTTAGGAGCAATGATTTTCCTCCAGAAGGGGGAAGCAGATCACATGTGTGAGTTGGAGCTATTTTCTTCCTTTAATGATGATTCACAGAGCATGTATTCAGTTCAGGCTGAATCATAGTAAAAAAGTGTATTTTAGATCCCCAAATCCTTACTGAGTATTTTTGCCCTTACGTTTAATAAGAGAAGATTTCTCTTCAGAGAAAATTTGGTTACTCACTTTCCTTTATCAACATCAATCACAACTTCTTGCCTTTAGGGAACTTTTCAAACCTTTGAAAGGAAAATCTCTACACCATCTACTATTGAATGAAGGGTGTTTCATTAAGAGCAAAATTACTGTTGAGTCATATCCTGAAAGTGACTCATTCTTTTTAGCAGAAAACTTCCATGAGTGCTTCAGACAGGGACCAAGTCAAACTCAAGTCAAACCAAGTCAATATACTGATGTATTCCCTTTGGAGCAGAGGTTTCATTTTGAATCCAAAAAAAAAAAAAAATAACTAACATCAAGCTTGTAGCATGCCATACATAGGTTCTCTTTGACAAGTGACAGTCATGATGTGCAACTATGTCACTGACTCACGTAAAATTTAGCTACATTTCCTTGAACTAACTACCTAGAGAATTATGCTAAACACATTAATTAATGAACCACAGCATTTCTCCTATGATATTCATGCCATCCCTAGCACTTTTCCTAGCCATTCTCAATATAGAGCTAGAACATTATCCATAAAAGATCATGGATTTGAGTAAAAGTTCCTTTTCACAAACTCAGATTCCCCTATATTCTGGAAGCTGTATAAAATCTATTTTCAAGAAGCCTACATTTAGTTTAGATTTTTTGGGCTAATATTCCATAGAAATATGTTGAGAATTATAATGACTTTGCTTCTGAATTATGTCAGGGAAAAAAATCCCCTAATAGTTTTTTTTACCAANTGGTTTTTATATTTCCCTATGTGAACTCCCTGTGTTGAGTAAAATTGCAAAGCTCAACATTTAGAAAGTGTTACAGCTTTGACTCCTTCAAATGAGTAGTCTTATTTGAGCTTTTTAAACATAGGATGAGGTATGCAAAACATGTTGAATAAGAATCAGAGTGAAAAAAAATCCAAGTGACACCTCTTTCTGGACCCCAGGCATATCCAGCACATAGCATGGTGTGGACTCTCAGTTGGGCTTTGAGGAAGAGTCTTGACAATGCATGAAGCTTTGGAGAATGCACGAAGCTTTGGGCTTAGGAGCAATGATTTTCCTCCAGAAGGGGGAAGCAGATCACATGTGTGAGTTGGAGCTATTTTCTTCCTTTAATGATGATTCACAGAGCATGTATTCAGTTCAGGCTGAATCATAGTAAAAAAGTGTATTTTAGATCCCCAAATCCTTACTGAGTATTTTTGCCCTTACGTTTAATAAGAGAAGATTTCTCTTCAGAGAAAATTTGGTTACTCACTTTCCTTTATCAACATCAATCACAACTTCTTGCCTTTAGGGAACTTTTCAAACCTTTGAAAGGAAAATCTCTACACCATCTACTATTGAATGAAGGGTGTTTCATTAAGAGCAAAATTACTGTTGAGTCATATCCTGAAAGTGACTCATTCTTTTTAGCAGAAAACTTCCATGAGTGCTTCAGACAGGGACCAAGTCAAACTCAAGTCAAACCAAGTCAATATACTGATGTATTCCCTTTGGAGCAGAGGTTTCATTTTGAATCCAAAAAAAAAAAAAAATAACTAACATCAAGCTTGTAGCATGCCATACATAGGTTCTCTTTGACAAGTGACAGTCATGATGTGCAACTATGTCACTGACTCACGTAAAATTTAGCTACATTTCCTTGAACTAACTACCTAGAGAATTATGCTAAACACATTAATTAATGAACCACAGCATTTCTCCTATGATATTCATGCCATCCCTAGCACTTTTCCTAGCCATTCTCAATATAGAGCTAGAACATTATCCATAAAAGATCATGGATTTGAGTAAAAGTTCCTTTTCACAAACTCAGATTCCCCTATATTCTGGAAGCTGTATAAAATCTATTTTCAAGAAGCCTACATTTAGTTTAGATTTTTTGGGCTAATATTCCATAGAAATATGTTGAGAATTATAATGACTTTGCTTCTGAATTATGTAAGGAAAAAAAAATCCCCTAATAGTTTTTTTTACCAAATGCTTCAAATTTTAAACTTTGATGTACAGCCTCTTGCAAAGTAGGAATAATGATGGGAAGGCATCAGTTTTCTCTGACCAGAAATCATCACATTAGCTTGTTCTTTTAGCTTTGGTTTCTTCTACCCTCAACCCAAGTCACAGACACTTTTCTAGATATAGGACAGTAACATATAATGATTTTTTTTTGAGTACACTATTTTATTACATTTATTTTTACTTGGAGGGTAAATGCTTTATAGAATTGTGTTGGCTTCTTCTGTACAATGTGAATCAGGTCATAAGTATACATACGGCCCCTCCCTCTTGAATCCCCCTGCCCCCAACCCCATCTCATTCCTCCAGGCTCTCCATGTATCACCTTGAACTCCTGTGTTATACAGGAACTTTTCAATAGCTATCTATTTTACATATGGTAATATATATGTTGGAGAAGGAAACGGCAAGCCACTCCAGTATTCTTGCCTGAAGAATCCCATGGACAGAGGAGCCTGGTGGGCTACAGTTCATGGGATTGCAAAGAGTCGGACACGACTGAGCAACTGAGCACAGTGTTATATGTTTCAATTCTTCTCTCTCAATTTGTCGCACCCTCTCCTTCCCCTGCTGGGACCAAAGCCTGTTCTCCATGTCTGCATCTCTATTTCTGCCCTGCAAAAAGCTCATCGGTACCATTTTTCTAGATTCCATATATATGCATTAATACAAGGTATTTGTTTTTCTCTTTCTGACTTACCTCATTCTGTATAACAAGCTCTTTGTTCAGCCACCTCGCGAGAACTGACTCAGATGTGTTCCTTTCTATGACTGAGTAATATTCCACTGTATGTATGTACCACAATTTATCTATTCCTCTGTTGATGGACATCTAGGTTGCTTCCATGTCCTAGCTATTGCAAATAGTGCTACAATGAGCTTACATGTTTGAATACACTGTTTAGTTATGCATCCAAAGAGTCTGGATGCAGTCTCTGGCTTTCCAAACCTGATTGCTCTGACAACCCCTCTCCTTGGCTGCACACTCTCCCATTACCTCAACCTCTTGACAGCAGGGGTGCCCTGGCTTGGCTCAGTTCTAGGAGCACTTCTTTCTCTATTTATGTTCATTCTCTTCGTGACATCACTCCTCCTGGTTTTAAGCTCAGTCTATATGTTGTTGATTCCCAAATCTAGATCTTGAGTCCTCCCCTCTCTCTTGAACTCCAGACATTTATATCCAATTCACCCTTTGACTCCTGCTGGATTTACAATAGTCATCTCAAACTTGTGTCCAAGGTGACTTCTAGATTTTCTTCTTAAAAACATGTTTCTCTTGCTGTTTTCCTATCTCATTAAATAGCAATACCATGTTTTTAGTTTCACAGGCCCCAAACTTTGGAATTCTCTATTTTCTTTCACATTTTATGTAAAATATGTCAGCAAATTTCAGCTCCAACTTCAAAACATGTCCAGAATCTACATACCTCTCCCCACCCTGACTTTCACAACTCTGGTCTAAGCCACTGCCATCTCACCTGGAGTGATTGGTGGCCTCCCATTTGCCTCCCTGCCTCCACTCCTGGTCCTACAATGTACTCTAAACGCGGACGGCCAGAGGACTCCTCTAAGGATGTCAACTCATGTCAGTCTTCTGCTTGAAACCCGCCAATGGTGTCCTTCCACTCAGAGTCAAACAGTCCTTATAAGGTCCTAAGAGCCCTCCCTGCAATCTGTCCTCTGCTACCCCATCCCCTTGACTTCATCTGCTACTTCCTCCTCCCTCCATCCTTCACTCTAGTCTCTGTTCCTCAAATCTTGTAAGAATATTCTTGCCTCAAGCCTTCACTATTCACTTTCCCCTCTACCTGGAATGCTCTTTCCATACATACCTACAAGGCTTACTCCCTCTTCTCCTTCAGAAAATGAAAATGTTAGTTGCTCAGTCACGTCAAACTCTTTGTGACCCCATGGTCTGTAGCCTGCCAGGCTCATCTGTCCATGGAATTCTCCAGGCAAGAATACTGGAGAGGGTTGCCATGCCCTTCTCCAGGGGATCTTCCCGATCCAGGGATTGAACCCAGGTCTCCCAAAAGCACAGACATTACTTTGTCAACAAAGGTCTGTCTAGTCAAGGCTATTTTCCAGTGGTCATGTATGGATGTGAGAGTTGGACTATAAAGAAAACTGAGCACCAAAGAATTGATGCTTTTGAACTGTGGTGTTGGAGAAGACTCTTAAGAGTCACTTGGGCTGCAAGGAGATCCAACCAGCCCATCCTAAAGGAGATCAGTCCCAGGTGTTCATTGGAAGGACTGATGTTGAAGCTGAAACTCCAATACTTTGGGAACCTGATGTGAAGACCTGACTCTTTTGAAAAGACCCTGATGCTGGAAAAGATTGAGGGCAGGAGGAGAAGGGAACAACAGAGGATGAGATGGTTGGATGGCATCACTGACTCAATGGACATGGGTTTGGGTGGGCTCCGGGAGTTGGTGATGGACAGGGAGGCCTGGCGTGCTGCAGTTCATGGGGTTGCAAAGAGTCGGACACGACTGAGCGACTGAACTGAACTGAACTCCCACGTTGCAGGCAGATTCTTTACCATTTGAGCTACTGGGAAAGCCCAGGGCTTTACTCAAATGTCACTTACTTCATTTTCTCCTTAGTACTAACCACTATATCATATATTATAGACTGTGGCAGAGGATGAGATAGTTAGATATCATCACTGACTCAATGAACATGAATTTGAGCAAACTCCAGGAGATAGTGCAGTATTGCAGGAAAAGGGACACCTCCCAGGGCTCAAGAGTGGGCTCTCGTCTAGCACTGGGAAATGAATTGTCTGAGGAGACACATGTGCTGATGGAACAAGAAACTTTACTGGGAAAGGGTGCCCGGGAAGAGAGCCATAGGGTAAAGGAACTAGGAGGACTGCTCTACCACGCGGCTCGGGGTCTCAGGTTTTATGGTGATGGGATTAGTTTCTGGGTTGTCTTTAGCCAGTCATTCTGACTCAGAGTCCTTTCTGGAGGTGCACGCATTGCTCAGCCAAGACGTGAGAAGGATGCTGGGAGCTGGTCGGACATGCGGTGTGTCCTTCTGAGCTTTCTTGAACTCTTTTGGTTGGTGATGGCTTGTTAGTTCAGCGTTCCTTCCTAGGACCTCCTGTCATAAAATAACTCACACAAATGGTTACTAGGGTGCCTGGCCAGGGTGGGCGGTTTTAGTCAGTGTATTTCCCCTAGCAGAAGGACAGGGAAGCCTGGCGTGCTGCAGTCCATGGGGTTGCAAAGAGTTGGACACAACTTAGCCACTGAACAATAACAACAACCACAAGTACGCTTTTCTTATCTATTGTTTCCACTAGAAAGTAAGCTCCAGGCAGGCAGGATTTTTGTCTGTTTCATTCACTGCTGTATCCTCACTACTCAGAATAGCGCCTGGCACGTAGCAAGTACTCAATGGGCAATTGTAAAGGGGATGAGTAAATGAATGTCTTGTCATCTCACAAAATCATTCCAATAGATAGAAAATGGATGGGTGAACGGATGGATGGACAGAGTAAGCCTATTTAGAGATAGGCTGGTATAACTTGGCACTACCACTCCCCCACTCCCGCTCCAGCAAAAGCAGGATGAATACCACTACAGAATTACAGATAGAACTTCTCATTCTAGCCTCAGGATAGCATATAATCATTATACATTTTATATTTCTTAGAAATTAAGTGTTAAATAATACCTGTCATTGTAACAGCTTGAAATGTGTTTTTTTAAAAAAGAGTACCATAATTACATGTACTTATACATCACTTTAAAAATCAGGCAGCAGTAGAAGGCTTAATGGAGTCAAGATCTCACTGCTTTTGACATCTTTGTAATGGAACAAAAAATGCAAGAAAAGCCCCAGCAGCAGTCTGACATTTACAATATGTCATTTAAGCCTTAGAAAGTCTATTGTTGCCTTGCTCATTAGCATAAGAAAAAAGTGAATTGACACGTAGACTATCAATAGAGTGTGTGCTAACCTTGGGCCAGCCAGTGACCTCAGCTGATTTTACTTGATTCTTCCTGTCTACTCAGCACATCACAGTTGAGCAGATTGCTGAGAGAAGGCTCTGAAAAGGAAGTGGGGTTCACTCTTGGCACTTTTTTCTTAACCAAAAGTGCTTTTCTGAGGTCAAAGTGTGAGTGACACATATGCTGTGTGTTGACCACACTTACAATGTAAAGACAAGAGTTCTTTATGAGACTGAGCCCCTACAACGCTGCCGAATGTTTAGAATGTGGCTTTGGCGCCCTGGTTTCCTAAGAGCATGCTTCTAGCACCTTAAATGCCCTCTTCTGATACCCAGAACATTCACTCTTCTTGCTTTCAAACTAGCACACAGGAAAGCCTCTGATTACAGCTTAAACAAGTTGCCTCTTCCAAAGTTATTATATGTCCTTTCGGAGAGATCAAAGCCAGAAATCAAATGAATAAAGTGCCAGTGGTGAAGTTTCAGGAATCAACGAGCCAGACCTCTGTGCTGGGGGGTCAGGGCTTTGACTGATATGGCCCTGGAGATAGAGTCTAGTAGGCTGGACACCCACAACCCCTACACCCCAAGCATCTCCAGCAGGTAGCTGCTCTAAACTTTAAAAACACTCTGCCACATGGGTCTAGAGTCTGGAAGAAGCTCCTGCAGCTTTAAATCATATGTGCACAGATTTCTGGAGGACCTCAGAAGTCATGAGGCCTCTCAGTGCACATCTCATGCCTTGATTTATGTGTGCTTGTATATGACTTGCAAAACCTCCCATAATTCAATACAGTCATTCTGGACATCTTCTTAGTCAAAAGCAATGCTATTTGATTGAGCTTGACAGCCAGGATGCTCCAAAAATGCCTGTTTTCTAGGAATACAAGTCATAAAAGCTAATATAATTTTCAAGTTGGGCCTAGAAGGAACTATTTGTCATCTGCCTCCAAACTAGGGAAGCCCAGGATCCCAGGCACCACGAGGTGAATCCATATGAGCAAAGGAGCATGGTGGTATGAAGTGGACACTGGATGGGAGAAGGCAGGTATGAGTTTTAGCCTAGATTTCATCGCAGTCTAGTCATTTCACTTTGGGCTGGTGGCTCAGATGGTAAGGAATCTGCCTGCAATGCAGGAGACCTAGGTTTGATCCCTGGGTTGGGATGGACCTAGGTTTGATCCCTGGGTTGGGAAGATCCCCTGGAGAAGGAAATGGCTACCCACTCNCTGGTGGCTCAGATGGTAAGGAATCTGCCTGCAATGCAGGAGACCTAGGTTTGATCCCTGGGTTGGGAAGATCCCCTGGAGAAGGAAATGGCTACCCACTCCAGTATTCTTGCCTGGAGAATCCCATGTATAGAGGAACCTAGAAGGCTATAGTCCATGGGGTCACAAAGAGTTGGACATGACTGAATGGCTTTTACTTCACTCATCTCTTTGGGCAATAGAAACCGTCCTAGTAAGCAATCAAACTTACTATTGTCCACGAGGGCAGGACGGAGAGATGTGCAAAGTAAATGGGCAATAGTTTTACTTTAAAGGTGAAAAGGTTTTACTTTAAAGGCTCTCTGGTTCAGTGTCTCCTAATCTAGCAAAGACAAGACTTGGAGAAACAGATTGCCTGGAAAGGCTGAGTGCAGAGCACACACTAGTGCTATCCCTCATCTTTCCAGTTATTTTCTGAGGCCAGGAAACAGACATCAGGGTGGCAGTCAAGAAGATCCCACACCAAGCCAATTTCAGTGGCAGACATGGTCTCTATTCATGGAAGATGATAACAGCTACTCCCTCAGCAACAGAAATAGGGCCAAAGGAAAGCCACAGGTCTAAAGCAGACCCAGTCTCCAATTTCCTCATATTGGGATACAGGTCTTGGGAAATGTGTCCTTTCCTCTAGAGTGAATAAGCTGGGATGGCACAAACCTGAGGTTACAGTGGCTCCTTCCCTCGAGTCCACAATGGAAGCCCATCTGCAGGAGGAGAGGTGAGGCCAATACAGAGACAAGCAGAGCAGAGAGAAAGACAGTGCTCCAACGATGCCGTTGGTTCCTGGATTCAGCCATGCCTGAAGATGTTTGACTTGGAAATTTCTTTTTTTTGCCTGAATTAGCTTTATTTGGATTTCTGTCACCTTTGATTAAAAGAGTCCTGAGTAATATATCTTCTAATTTTTCAAATGGGGAAAGTGAGGTTCACACAGAGGGAGTGATTGCCTAAAGGTTACATAGGACATTGGGGACAAAATTTAGACTTGAAATCAGATCGATTGATTTCCATTCCAACACATTTTCTACTGCTTTATATGCTCTGTCTTGTGAGTTATTCAACACTTTCTAAATGATAGTTCAGGTCTTTATTCATACCGTACCAAATCATGGCAAAATTCATTTATTTAAGCAAAATATGGAGGACCTTTTACCAAAGATTCTGTGATAGGATACGCGAGTTTAGACTAATTGATTTCTGTCTAGGTTAAGACCAAATAAAAGATTCAGTAACGTCAGGATCAAAAGCAAAAACCATGTACTTGATTCTATTCTTTTGCCCATGGAATATCTTCCATGCTCCAGGCACAGAACAGGGTATTTTATGAATGTGTTCATGTGGAGTTGCCTCACCCCAGGCTTAACGCGTGGCAGACATATGAAGAAGGAAGAAAAACAGGCAATAAGGAGGAGAAAGAGGAAATAAGAAAAGGAGAGAGGGTCTCAAGTGCAAGCTAATTGTTTCTTATGCTGTTCAACTGAGTATGTATTAATGACTAGTATCATACAGTAATCTCAATAAACACCATGAAACCTAGCCTGTTATGCAACTACGGTGTTTCCTACATTGAACAGAAGAAACTGTGAGTCAAGTCAGAACTCAGGCCGCAGCTCATCTGTGGAGGACTGAACCTTAGGAGCAAATGAGGTGACAGAAGATGCTGACTCTTGATAAACGCCGTAACTGTAGTAGTTCCATGAACTGATTACAGCGTAAGTAGTCACAGGCAGTAATATTCATTTACAAGGACTGTAGAGTAAACTGCGTGAAAGTGGTCAGTTCCTGGATTTAGTAACACAATGAATAATGTTTTAGAAAACTTGAACAATGATGAATAGATGTTAAGATTACTCTATTTGAATTATTGTTTAGTATATGTTATATCATTCTTTGTGATCAAACTTTTTAAACCACAAACAGGATGAAGACAAATAACGAAAAAAAAAAGTTTCAGAGTCAGAAAATAAGATGATCCCCAGGAGAATATGTTTTGCATGACGCTGTAAAAGTACGCAGATACTTTAAAACTTGCACTTCTCTAGTTTTAAATTCAGTAATGAAAGACAATATCCACCAAGGTTTCTTTGTATCATAAGCACAGAACTAAGGGCATCTTTTACCATATTATATAAACATTTAAAAGGAAGGGGGGAGAGATTTCATTCTCACGCTCATCAAATTAGCAAAATAGAATATAATATGTGAATCATTTGTTCAAATAAATTTTTCTTTAGGTAAGAAAGCTTTCCCTTAACTCATATGGTAATCTAGACAACAAAAGTCTTCATCAGAGGTTTTATATTCCAGGCAGAGTACATTATTATAATTATTCCTAGAACTTTTAAAACACTGATAAAGCTTTACTTAAGTATGACTTTTGTTAAGATTCACCATTGGCGGGACATCCCTGGTGATCTGGTGGTTAAGAATGCGCCTGCCAATGCAGGGACATGGGTTCAATCCCTGCTCCAGGAATATTCCAGTGCAGAGGGGCAACCACACCCATGAGCCACAACTACTGAAACTCTTGTGCGCTAGAGCTGGGGAGCCACAGCTCCCGAGCCAGCACCCTGGAGCCTGTGCTCTGAAACAACAGCACCCACCACAATGAGAAGGCCACGCGCCACAGTGTCCAGTAACCCCACCTTCCGCAGCTAGAGAAAGCCTGCACACAGCAACAAAAGACAGCGCAGTCAGTAAATAAATACATTAAAAAAAAAGATTCAACAATGTCACTGATATCAATTTGCCGTATTATTGAGAAAGTTATAACATGAATGCATGGTTCACCATCCAGCAAACCGCTCACTGATTTCTTGTCTTATTCTTCCATCTGTATGTGCGTAGGGCCACATCACTGTCTCTCAGAGAAACACTAAAGACTGGGCTTTGCCCATCAGAAGTGCAGTCTTTTTATGAAACATCTACAATAGCACCACATGCATCTTCACCATTCACTCTTTAAGTGTTCATTCAACATATATGTGCTATTTTTGTTCAAGACTGAAAACGAAAGGAGACCAGACAAAAACGGTTCCTGCTTTCGGAACCTTTATTCTTGAGAGACAGAGAGAGGGGACACAAGTGAAAACATTAAAAAGATGATTTTTCAGTTCAGTTCAGTTCATGTCAGTTCAGTTCAGTTCAGTTCAGTTCGCTCAGTCGTGTCCGACTCTTTGTGATCCCGTGAATCGCAGCACGCCAGGCCTCCCTGTCCATCACCAACTCCCGGAGTTCACTCAGACACATCCATCAAGTCAGCGATGCCATCCAGCCATCTCATCCTCTGTCGTCACCTTCTCCTCCTGCCCCCATTTGCATCAGGTGGCCAAAGTACTGGAGTTTCAGCTTTAGCATCATTCCTTCCAAAGAAATCCCAGGGTTGATCTCCTCCAGAATGGACTGGCTGGGTCTCCTTGCAGTCCAAGGGACTCTCAAGAGTCTTCTCCAACACCACAGTTCAAAAGCATCAATTCTTCGGCACTCAGCTTTCTTCACAGTCCAACTCTCACATCCGTACATGACCACAGGATAAACCATAGCCTTGACTAAATTAACTTTTGTTGGCAAAGTAATGTCTCTGCTTTTGAATATGCTATCTAGGTTGGTCATAACTTTCCTTTGAAGGTGTAGGCATCTTTTAATTTCATGGCTGCAATCACCATCTGCAGTGATTTTCGAACCCCCCCAAAATAAAGTCTGACACTGTTTCCACTGTTTGCCCATCTATTTCCCATGAAGGGATGGGACGAGATGTTGGTAAATCCTCTCAAGAAAACAAAACAGGTAATAGGATAGAGGGTGTGGGAGGAGGGTGGCGTAAATAGGGGCCTTTAGAGAAATTCTTACTGAGGAGGTGACATTTGAGTTTGAACCTGGATGATAAGCAGGAGCCAGGCTGCATTTTCCAGGGTGAGGGAACAGCGGGAGCACAGAGAACGCTCTGGCATCGTACTGGATGGAAGAGAGAGAGTGATTCCGAGGGAGTATGATGAAGCTGGAGAGGGAAGCAGGGGTCCCAGCACACAGGACACTGCAGGTCAAGGGGTGACAGGGGTGGGAAGCTGAAGTTCTGTGCTAAGGGCTTGGGTAAGACATGGAGGGTATTCCAGAGCAGTGATATCTGATTCATGTTTTTTAAAGATCACTCTGGCTGCTAGTGGGTATGGATGATGGGGAGAAGTTTAGGAGTGAGAAGGGCTGCTGGAACTGTTCATGTAGGTTGGATCCTATGCAAGGAAGGCAGGCAGAGTAGCTGGGTGGGGTTGAAATCCAGCTTTTGCAGCATTCACTAAGCCTTGTGTCCAGCTTGGGGCTACATTCACTTGGAGAAAGGGGTATCTTTTTCTATCACACACAATGCATCATATGGGCAGGAAGCACCTTCAGGAATGAGAACAGAGGGGAAGACATTGAAATAACCTTTGCAGAGATGATCATTATGGTGGAAAAGGAAAAAAAA
>SJYV01054450.1:149527-193430 GCA_006410875.1 Neotragus pygmaeus
CCTGCATACAGATTTCTCAAGAGGCAGGTTAGGTGGTCTGGTATTCCCATCTCTTTCAGAATTTTCCATAGTTTATTGTGATCCACACAGTCAAAGGCTTTGGCATAGTCAATAAAGCAGAAATAGATGTTTTTCTGGAACTCTCTTGTTTTTTCCATGATCCATTGGATGTTGGCAATTTGATCTGTGTTTCCTCTTCCTTTTCTAAAACCAGCTTGAACATCAGGAATTTCATGGTTCATGTATTGCTGAAGTCTGGCTTGGAGAATTTTGAGCATTACTTTACTAGCATGTGAGATGAGTGCAATTGTGTGGTAGTTTGAGCATTCTTTGGCATTGCCTTTCTTAGGGATTGGAATGAAAACTGACCTTTTCCAGTCTTGTGGCCACTGTTGAGTTTTCCAAATTTGCTGGCATATTGAGTGCAGCACTTTCACAGCATCATCTTTCAGGATTTGAAATAGCTCTACTGGAATTCCATCACCTCCTCTGGCTTTGTTCATGTGATACTTTCAAAGGCCCATTTGACTTCACATTCCAGGCTGTCTGGCTCTAGGTGAGTGATCACACCATCATGATTATCCATTGCTACCCTACAAATGGGTTCATCAGTACCATCTTTCTAGATTCCATATTTATGTGTTAAAATATGATATTTGCTTTTCTCTTTCTGACTTACCTTATCCTGTAAAATAGGCTCTAGGTTCATCCATCTCATTAGCACTGACTCAAATGCATTCCTGAGTGATCATTTCTAAAAAAAACTTATAAACTAGAAATTCAAATTCTTTATGAAGAAATCAATAGCTAACATGATATTTAAATAAAAAACACTGACAGCATTACCAGTAAAGTGAATGCCCACAAGGCTTGCTATGATCACAATGGCATTTCCTTAATCCTACCTATAAAATAACAACAAAAAGAAATCAGACATAGTATTCTAAAGAAATTGATTAGAGCAGCAGGGTCAGCAAATGAGCTCATTACTTTTTAAATTAAATTAAATTAAATTTTTAAATAAATTTTTATCAGGACAAAGCCACAACTGTTAATATAAATATGTAAGTTCTCTAACTATTTTCCTGCTATAGGCAACAGAGTTGAAAAGCTGGGATAGAGACCAGATGGCTTACAAAGTTTGAAATATTTACTAACTGGATATTTAAGAAAAATTTGCTATCCCTGGACAAAAGGAATATTATTTTCAAATGAAAACATCTATTAAGGGAAAAAAAAAAAACAAATAAGAGAATACATTGGAAATCATTCAAACTAACAAAAGGATTTGGTAGTTGGTGGGCACAGATAAAGATACAAATGTTGATTGTTTTTCTCTTGTGTTGGATTGCATCATTTGGCCTAGGTCCTCCCTACTCCCCATATCCACCCTCTTTGCCAGTAACTGCAACATGTCCTCTCACTATGGACAAGGTGTCCTGCTTTGCTCATTGATCAGCCATATGACTTGCTTTGGCACTGGCATGTAGGCAGAAGTGATGCAAACAGAGGCTTAGAAGAAAGTAAACATTGGGCTTATTCCTACACATCTTCCACTGCTATGAGAAGACCATTCCCATGGGGTTATCCCAATAGTCTCAGGTATGTGGAAGCTGGGCCCAACCTAGATTAACCTATTGCTGCAAACCTGCAGATGTATAAGTGAGCCCCAAATCAGCAGAGCTGTTCAGGCAAGCTCACATGAACCCCATAAATGTAGGTGAAATTAATGATTATTTTTGCATGCCACTAAGGTGGTATGCTGGGAGGGATTGGGGGCAGGAGGAGAAGGGGACGACAGAGGATGAGATGCCTGGATGGTACCACTGACTCGATGGACGTGAGTCTGAGTGAACTCCGGGAGTTGGTGATGGACAGGGAGGCCTGGCGTGCTGCGATTCATGGGGTCACAAAGAGTCAGACACGACTGAGCGACTGAACTGAACTGAACTGAAGGTAATGTGGTCTTTTGTTACATATAAAAAGCTGATTATTATACACATATATTAACAATAACCAGTTAGAAAACGTAACCCTGTACCCAACAGCTATTAAAATAGTAAACACTTCAGCTCTTTCTTTACCCTTTTATACCCAGCTACCTATTCAACATGGCCCCTGGATGCCTAATAGGCATCTCAAACTAAACACATCCAAAACAAAATTCATCCCACCTCAGCTCCTCCGCTCTATACCTCTTTCTTCTGCAGTCTTCCTTATGTCAGTCCCTAACGATTCTTCTTCTTCTCTCTCATCATTTAGCCAGTGACCAGCACAATCTACTGGCTCTATTTTAAAAATACACCCATATTCTGATATATCTACCACTATAAATATAACTTTGGTCAATAGCAGCCTTGCAGACCTAACTCTAAAGGGCAATCAAGTCTTCTACTCTTGGTCCCAGCTATTCTCCAGGCAGCAGTTACTCTTCAGTCTAAAATATAGGTCAAATCATGTTATTCCTTTGCTCAAAGCTCTCCAATAGTGCCAACTTCATTTCTAGTAAACTCTTAAGTCCTTCTTGCTGCCAGTCAAGCTCTTTGTGATTTGCCTTTGGGCCCTCTTTCTGACCACATTTCCATTTTTTTCTTCAATCATTCTGCCATAGAAACACTAGCCTCCATGCTGTTCCTCCTGCATGGTAGACAAACACTATCCTCAGGACCTTCGAACTTTCTATTCTCTCTGCCTGAAAACGTTCTCCAAGATATTTCCCTGACTCACCCACGTTCTTTGGGCCTCTACTCTAATCACTGTATCAGAGATTTGATGCAAAATCATTCTCCACCTTAAAGAACATAGCTCCCTACACAGACCTAGAGAATGGACTTGTGGGCACGGGGCAGGAAGGAGAGGATGGGGTGAATTGAGAGCGCAGCACTAACGTATGGACACTACCGTGTGTAAAACTCATAGCCAGCGGGGAGCAACTGCAGAGCGCAGGGGGCTCAGCTCGGTGCTCCGTGACGACCCAGAGGGCTGGGGTGGGAGGCGGCGGGAGCGCGGCTCAAGAGGGAGACGATGTATGCATACACACTGACTCGGCGGTTGTATAGCAGAAACTAACACAACATAGTAAATCAATTATATTCCAATTTAAAAAAATTTAAAAACATAGCTCCCACTCCCTATCACTCATTGTTTCCTCACCTGCTTTTGATGTTCAAGGTAGTTAAGACCCCCTGACTATTACCAAGCCATTCATTTGTTTGTTGTCTCTCTCTGCTTTCTAGAATGTAGGCTTCCCAAAATCATGCACTTTGTTTTGCTCACTGCTTTATCCCTACAACAATGTCCAGGATATAATAAGTTTTCAATAAATGATCTTTACCACTAAGCCACATGAGCAGCCCATAAATAGGTAAACCTAGGAATAAACTTCACAAAACTCTGCAAGAAAGACCTGTATGAAAAAGAACTTTAAAATTGAATTGAGGGAAATAAAAAAGGTTTCACTATATAGAGAGACATATCATCATCCTGGGAGGAGAAATTCAATAGTTTAAAGATAGCAATTTTTTCCAAATTCAATTTATATTGAACACAATCTCAGTTAAAATTCTAATATGATTTTTTGGAGGAAACTTATCAAAAGGATTCTAAAACCTTCTAGAGCTATAAATGTCTGAATAAAGCCTTTGACTGTGTGGATCACAAGAAACTGTAGATAATTCTTAAAGAGATGGGAATACCAGACTAACTTACCTGCCTCCTGAGAAACCTGTACACAGGTCAAGAAGCAAAAGTTAGAACAGGACATGGAACAATAGACTGGTTCAAAATTGGGAAAAGAGTACATCAAGGTTGTATATTGTCACCCTGCTTATTTAACTTATAATAAGAGTCTATCTTGCGAAATGCCAGGCTGGATAAGTCGCAAGCTGGAATCAGGACTGCCGGGAGAAATATCAAAAACTTCAGATATGCAGATGACACCACCCTTATGGCAGAAAGTGAAGAGAAACTAAAGAGCCTCTTGATGAGGATGAAAGAAGAGAGTGAAAAAGCTGGCTTAAAACTCAACATTCATAAAGCTAAGATCAAGGCATCTGGTCCCATCAATTCATGGCAAATCAATGGGGAAAAAATGCAAACAGTGACAGACTTTATTTTCTTGGGTTCTAAAATTACTTAGGATGGTGACTTCAGCCATGAAATTAAACGATGCTTGCTCCTTGGAAGAAAAGCTATGACAAACCTAGACAGTGTATTAAAAAGCAGAAACCACGTTTCTCTGAAAGGTCCATATAGTCAAAGCTATGGTTTTTCCAGTAGTCGTGTATGGATGTGAGAGTTGGACCATAAAGAAGACTGAGTGCTGAAGAACTGATGCTTTCGAATTATGATGCTGGAGAAGACTCTTGAGAGTCCCTTGGACTGCAAGATCAAACCAGTCAATGCCAAAGGAAATCAGCCCTGAATATTCATTGGAAAAACTGTTGCTGAAGCTGAAGCTCCAATACTTTGACCACCTGATGCGAATAGCTGACTCACTGGAAAAGACCCTGATGCTGGCAATGACTGAGGGCAGGAGAAGAAGGAGATGAGACAGTGGATGAGATGGCTGGATGGCATCATCAGCTCAATGGACATGAGTTTGAGCAAACTCTGGGAGATAGTGAAGGACGGGGAAGCCTGGGGTGCTGAAGTTCATGGGGTCGCAAAGAGTCAGACATGACTAAGCAACTGAACAGCAACAACAAAGGCACTTTTGAAAATGACAAGTAATGAGAAGCAGGCAGGTACACTCAACCATATATTTAGATATACAGAAGAGCCACAGAAACTAAAGATCATGGTACAATAGCACCAGTATAAGTAGACAAATCAGAGGACAAATCAGAGGGTCCAGAAACACAGCTAAGCAGATAAATGCAGTTCAAGTGGACTGCTGTGTGACTAAGGTGACCCTCAGCCTCTCTGAACTTTACATTCCACATCTATAAATGGGGCTAATAAGGATTGTCGAGAGGCCTGTCAAATAACATACATGAAGTGCTTAGCATGCCACCTTGTACACAGTAAGCAAATTCAACAAATTCTAGTGCCTTCCGCAGTAGGATCCAGAACAGGAGCTCTTATCCTTTCTTAATTAGATGGACACTAATGAACTGGCCAGAGCAAAGGGGTCCCAGTCTCTAATTAATGTAGGGGCAGGTTCCAGGTAATGATGGGCTAGGTGGATGGGAGGATGTAAAACTTCATTGATAAAGATAGCTAGGGAGATTTCCCTGATGGTTCAGTGGCTAAGACTCCATGCCCCTAATGCAGGGGGCCTGAATTCAACCCCTGCATGCCACAACTAAGAGACCCCACATACTGCAACCAAAGATCCTGCGTGCTGCAACTAAGACCTGTTGTAGCCAAATAAATAAATAAATAAAAACAGAAGGTAGCTTGCATTGTTATTCACCATCAGTGAGGCAGAGGAGAAGCAGGGAGGAGAAGCAGGGAGGGGAAAGAGGAGAGCATGCTGATCTTGGAGCTCTGGAAACCACATGAGAGCCAGCTGGGAGCAGTAGCTTCTGTGTCCAGGGGACCCAGGATTTCCTTAGCAGGGATGCGTGGGAGGAAAGGGGTGCTGGGCACCCAGCCTGAAATCACCTCCCTGGGGGAGAAGCCTCTAGAGCGATGACAGCACGTCCAGCGGGATTTGCCCCATCACACTCGATTGGGAAATACCAACTTAGAAATTACTATTTGATTAAGAAATTAGTGCTTGAGGAGTCTCATACCTAGTTATCTCTTGGTTGTTTATAGAAAAAGGTAGAATGGGTTTTACTTGGAAACTGAGTGCCTTTTGGGAGGGCTGTATCAGTTTGCACTGTGGCTTCCTAGAACTAATAACCATTTTGTTTTATTCCCAGAGAAATAATCCATGACACATGGGTTTTTAATCACAAAATAAAAATGTCAAACTTTATCTTTAGAACAAAATAAATGTTTGAGTATAGTCTTTTGTCATTTATTGTAAAATATGTTATCTATGCTACATCTTGGTAAGCATCTACTCTCCAACCTTCTTGATAAAATAGGTGAGTAATGAATTTCTGAGCTTGGTGCATTTCCTCTGTAAGAGATCATTTGCATATTTACATTTTCATACTGAAAGAAATCCTAGAAGCTAAACTACAAAAGTTGTAGACTTTGTATAGATAAACATCTGCTGTTTAATGGTGTTTTGAATTGCAAAGCTACCATTTAAATATTATTAATTCTTTTCTTCTTTATAACTGAGTGGGTGGGGATATGGGAAAGAATTGTAAAGAACAGTCACCTCTGTCTCTCTCTGTTTGTTTCATCCTCTACAGAGCTAAAGTTTCCACACCTGACATACCTTCCTTGTGTAGTTCAATGAGAATTCAAAGGGAGAAGATTTAAAAGTACTTCAAATTTCTCAAGAGACAACCTAACAGGAGGGTTTGTTTTGTTCATTGATGAAATCACTCTTCAAAGTCTTTCCTGGCTCGTGTTTTTAAAATGTTATATTCACTCTTTCTTGTTACTGATCCATGGAGAATATGCGTTGGTCATTTCATAAATAATATAAATGTTAAGTCTTAACAAGATGGAATATATTCATCATTCATTCATTTAACCAGTAATTCCTTTGTACTTAACATAGACTGCACTCTGGAAATACAAAGATGAACAAAACTCAGTCATCATATCAGCTCTCATGGAACTTATAGTCCCCCAGGAGGAATAGACCCTAAGGCAGAATCGTACAGATTGCAAGGGTTACTGTAGTCAGGGAGGGCTTCTGGGAGGAGGTGGCCTTTGAGCTGAAACCTGAAGAATGAGAATGGGCCATACACGGAAGAGCTGAAGAAGAATATTCTGGGCAGAGGTCAGCAAGAGCGATGGCCTGGAGACTGGATATGGAAAGAAGCCAGCGTGACTGGAGGGTGGTAGGTGGGAGTAGCAGAGCAGGAGCAGAGTCTGTAGCAGATCAGACCAAACCTCCAAGTGTAAACATGGCTCATTCCTGAAGAAGCATTCCAGGTGGAACACTCTGATCCTTCCACGAGGTGGGCCTAGGTGACCTGCCCAGACCCCTATGCAGGTGAGCGTGGGTGGTGCTGATGCTTGGAAAGACTAGATGGCCTGCCCAAGAAGCAGCAGTGTCCACGGATCCCCTTTCCCCGGCACCAGCTCTTAGAGGGCAGGGGGAGGGTGGGTGACCCAAGGCTCACTCGCTGCTCAGGCCAGGATTAGGCCCAGGGGGAGAAAAGAAGGTAAGTTCACCCACTTCTTTTGACTTCATTATGTAAAGCTCCTTCCAGTAAACCAGACCCTACCTGAGACTCCTTGGTGGGTCACGGCTACACCAAGAGAAGACGCTGTGCTCGTGGGACTACCAAGCTCACGCCATAGACAGCCGCAGGAAGTCCTATGCTTGGGCCTTCTGCGTTTCAGAGAATCTGGCCGCCGAAGATTCCAAAGCCCCCAGTCCCTTTCCATCTGTATGGAGGGCTGACCTGAATAAGCAGAAGGACAATGGGAGAAGAGACAGAGGGTCACCAGCTTCTAGCTGTGCCCTTCTCAGGAGCAGGAGACAGCCGGCCATATCTTCTGAAAATAAGGAATGCCGTATGTCAACTAGGCCAGGGGTAGGCAACTTTTTTCTGTAAAGGGTCAGAGGCTCAATATTTTAGACATCACAGGCTACATACGTTCTCTGTCATGAATTCTTCTTTTCTTTTATCTATTAATTATAATTTTTACTGGGGTATAGTTGCATCTGCCAACAATGTGGGAGACCCAGGTTCGATCCCTGGGTTGGGAAGATCCTCTGGAGAAGGAAATGGCAACCCACTCCAGTACCCTTGCTTGGAAAATCTCATGGACAGAGGAGTGTTGTAGGCTACAGTCCATGGGGTCGCAAAGAGTCGGACACGACTGAGTGACTTCACTTCACTATAGTTGCTTTACAATTTTGTGTTAGTTTCTGCTGTACCACGAGGCGAGTCAGCTATATGTATACATATTAATATATCCCTTCCCTCGGGGCCCTCCTTCGCAGCCTCCCATCCCGCAACCACCACCCGACCCCTCTAGGTCATGACAGACCACTGAGTTGAGTTCCCTGCTCCACACAGCAGCTTCCCACAGCTATCTATTCCACACACGGCAGTGGACATACCTCATTCCCAATCTTCCAATTTATTCCCTGCCCAACCTGTGCCCACACATCCATTCCCTACATCTGCATCTCTATTCCTGTCCTGCCAATAGTTTCATCTGTACCATGTTAACAAACCTTTGAAAGGATTAAAAACTATTCTTAACTTGCAGAGCTTACACTGAATCTGGCAAAAAAAAGTTATAGCTTGTTGAGTCCTAACCTAGACTGCATTGTCCTGTCAAATTCAACCTAAGTCTACTTAATCTACATTACCTGCTGTATTTCTCTTAATTTTTATAAGAATCCTCTGAGATACGCTTTATATATGACAACACCATCCCAGTTCATCCTGTTTTATGGTCAAGAGATGGAAGCTTAGAGAGGTCAAGACATCTACCCAAGGCCATGTGTCTAACAAATGGTAGAAGTAAGATCTGAATCCAGGCAGTCTGTTCTCAGGGTTCTTGGTCTTAATGATGACATTGTACAATCCCCTCAGTAACTGACTTTGGACAAGTCCATTTTTCTTTCTGGGTACACCCCCATCTGTGCAATAAGTGGAGACTTCCTCAGTGTGAGAGGTGTTATAGCAAGTGGTTCCCATGGTTCATACACACAGCATTAAATAATGTTGATTCAAACCATGAGATGATTGGCCTTTCAAATCTCTTAAAACTTCCAGTGATGTCAGAGAAAAAGGTTCAATCTGACCCTCACGTCTTTAACATCTCTCCAGCAGGTGCTAGTTTCCATTTATATTAAGAGCTTCTTCCAATTTTTACTGAGTTTCAAGGTTCGAGGTCTTCAGTAGGCAGTGAAACCTAGCTAGAATTTAGGACCACTCATCTATTCTTATCATTACTTTCTCTTGTTGCTTCACAGTTTCATTTTTATTGTTTTTATGATTATTTTCTGTTTATGTAAAGTGTTAGTGTTGCCATTGTTGTAATTCTCTTATTCTTTCCTTCATGGTTATAAGATTGCTGCTGAAGCTCCTGCCCATGGATGTTATCCATGCCCAAACTGGTAAGGGAAGGTTTCAGCTACTCTTTTCTCCTTCTACCAAGAAAGGAAAAGAATTATACAGACATCACATTGAACAAAACATGTCACATGGTGGCCTGTAGCAGCAAGAGAGCCTTAAAAAGTGAATGTTTGGCTGGGCACCTGCCACCCGGAACTAATCAGGGTCCTACCTTCAGGGAAAGGGAATGGACACCAGGCTCGGTAATAAGTGTTTACCATAGGCTAGGGGGGCTTTGAACCTTCTACTTCATGCCTGCAGAGCATAGGCTTGGAAGTCAGAAGGGTGGGAGGATTTGAGGAATTAAGCAGAAAGCCAATTTCTTTTTATCTTGTTTGCCACCAAGATACTCCTTTTCTCTAGTGCAGCCACACACCAGTGATCCATCGTCACCCCTGAGAAACAACAGGCACTGAGAAAAGCAAACGTGTCGCACACTCTTACAGTAGGAGGAGGAGTGGTGAGGATCTTATGGACTTGCTCCTGCGGCCGCTGTGGCACAAAGTGCCCAGCAGAGTGCCTTTTCAGTCTCTGTTGCATAGAAGATGCACTTCCGTCGTGTCTGACTCTGTGCAACCCCATAGACATAGACGGCAGCCCACCAGGCTCCCCCATCCCTGGGGTTCTCCAGGCAAGAACACTGGAGTGGGGTGCCATTTCCTTCTCCAATGCAAGAAAGTGAAAAGTGAAAGTGAAGTCGCTCAGTTGTGCCCGACTCTTAGCGACCCCATGGACTGCAGCCCACCAGGCTCCTCCGTCCGTGGGATTTTCCATGCAAGAGTACTGGAGTGGGGTGCCATTGCCTTCTCTTTCTTAAGTGCACACACCTCCAAATATGTATCCTAGAAACTAGATCTAAAAATCTTATAAAATCTCAGTTTATGTTCACCTTCCTTCCTATTTTGAAAACTTTTCATATTAGTGATTTGACCTAGAAACATTTAGTAATGGCCCATTGTTCCCCAGGCACTTTCCCAAGTGCTGAGGATACAGGGGTGAAATAGATCCTCAAGCGGCACATATCCTGATGGAAAAGGCAGACACACACACACACACACACGGAAGCAGGAGAGTCAAAATATGAAGGTCTGGACCTGGAAGTCAGACTTCCAGGTTTGAAGACAAAATCCGTTGCTTTCTGCCTGTGTGCACTGGGGCAAATTTGGTTTTGGGCAAATTGTCTCTCTGTGCCTAGTTTCCCCACTTATAAAATAAAATAATGAGGATAATTATACCACGTANGTATCTTATCAATACTTCCCTGGTGTCACATGCCACACCTGTATCACACCATGGACTCTAAGCTCTGTGAAATCCTAAAAGAGCTGTCATTTCACAGCAAATTAAATGCTACATGTGCTAGTTGTTGATATAAACTGCTGTATCCCGGGGATCCACCCAGAGCAACAGTAGCTGACATTTTACCCTTTACTCTTGATTCGGAATATTATAGGACAGAAGGCATCATCCTGAACCATAACTCCATAGAGATAAAGGCAGATTATGTCAAAGTTGTAATGACTGAAAGATACTAATTGAAGGTTGCCTTTTTTTTTTTTTTAAATCGAAGTTATCAAATACTACAGAATCGCCTTGGTATTCCCAGTGTGATTTTCTGTTGATGGAAACCATGTGTAAGCTTCTCTGAGGACCGGAAGAAGCTCGGGTTTATCTTGTTACTAAAAACTGCACAGTTGATTTTGACGTAATAAAGAAACCAGTTTTATCTCCCTACCCCATCCCCCTTTTTTTCCCTAATAGCGGATCTGAGGGAAGTTGACTGGTTTTGCTTTTCCCTCTCTTGAGTTAGGTGCTATTTCCTTGTAGTTTATCATATAATATGTGATAAGTTATCATCACTGGCCACCCTAGGGCCAGCCTCCTCCTCAAGAGGATGGAGGACTCTATCCAGGCTTTATTTTGTTTTGACCTTTCAAACAGTCACAGATAGTAAAACAAATAAAAACCACAAGAACCCAGAAAACTTTCAGCCAAATATTCCTACAGATACCAGTTTTTTTGTTTGTTTGTTTGTTTTGCTTGTTGCTTGGGGAGGAGATGAAGTTTCCTTTAAAGAAAATTTTTAATGTCAGAGGAATAAAAAAACTAAATTGAGGAATAGCTAAGAATCGCTTTAGGGAAAAAACATACCTACTTGTATCTGATTTAAATATGGTTTCACTGAGAGTCATTCAAGATACTAAATAGTTGTTATTTAAGTAATTTCAGTTATAAATACATAGTTACTATATAATTAACTGATTTGTTGGACTTATTTTAAATTGAAAAGTACTGCAAAATAATTATTTCCTTTAAAAGGCTGTATTTTTAGTGAAGGACAGACAAAAACCCTGTTGAAACAATAGTCTTATCATTCATTCATATATATTCTTATAAAATATTTGTCTTGTGTGTATTTGTAGTATTCAAGAACTGGTATGTTGTATATATTTCATCCTATTTCTTAGTTCCTTTCACTCATCATTATGTTTTTAAGATGTACTCATGTGAAATATATACTTGTAACTGAATATGAATGATTCTACACCTTTGTCAATCCTGTTCTTTTTTAAAAAATTTCTTCTAATGATGTCTTTGTTTGTTTGTTTGTTTTGCCACACCATGCAGAATGTGAGGGCATGTGGAATCTTAGTTCCCCAACTAGGGATTCAGCCCAGACCCTCTGCATTAGGAGCACAGAATCTTAACCCCTGGACCACCAGGGAAGTTCCCGACCCTGTTCTGCTTATTCAGTTTGTTAGTGATGGGCAGCGATAGAAACCTCCAGAGAGCCTCCAGGTCCCCAGGCATCACGCATACAGTTCAGTAAACATCCATTTACAAGTTCTCACCCTCGAGAGTTTCTTTGGTGTGTATGCTGAGTAGCTGAATGCAGTACTGGACCGCTTACGCCCCTTAGCTCCTCCACCTCTGTGTTTCCCCATCAGTCATATACGTGTGTCCTGTCCACATCTCCAGGGACACGGGGCAGTTTCCAGCTTTCTGCCTGTTGCTAATCTAATAGACATAAAGTAGCATTTCCATACTTTAGTCTGCATTTCTTTTACTGAGTAAGTTAAAATATCTCTTGATATGTTTGGCCTTCCAGTATGCTTGCTCATATTTTTTTTAATTTGGATAGCTATGTTTTTCTTATTGATTTGGGAATTCCTTGTAAATTCTAAATTTTAATCCTTTCCATTTTAGACATTTGAAATATCTTCTCCTGTTGTATTACCTATCTTTTTCTTGATTCACAGTGCTCTTTACTCAGCCGAATCATTTAATTTTTATATAACCACATTCGTTTTATTTTTGCTTATATCATACAGCTTTGAATTTATGTTTAAGAAATTTATACGAATTCATAAAGATATCCTCATATATTTTCATCTCTTTGTAATTTTACCCACATTTTGTGTATGGCTATAGGTATGAGTCTCGTTTATTTTATTCTGAGTTTGTCACTTTCTGAATACTATAGTACTATCTACTTAACAATCACACCCTTTCCTGGGACCTTTATCATGTATTAGGTTCCCAATACATTTACAGGTCTCTCTCTCATCTTTAACTTAGTTTTTTGTTACTAGGTCAGTAAGAACTAGTTTTATCACCAAGGTTTGGTGGAGGACTGTCTTTNCTTAACAATCACACCCTTTCCTGGGACCTTTATCATGTATTAGGTTCCCAATACATTTACAGGTCTCTTTCTCATCTTTAACTTAGTTTTTTGTTACTAGGTCAGTAAGAACTAGTTTTATCACCAAGGTTTGGTGGAGGACTGTCTTCGAAGGCTTCTCAGGTGGCTTAGTGGTAAAGAATCCACCTGCCAGTGCAGGAGCTGCAGGAGATGTGGGTTTGATCCCTGGGTTTGAAAAATCCCCTGGAAGGAAATGGCAGCCCATTCCAGTATTCTTACCAGAATATTCCCAAGGACAGAGGAGCCTGGCAGGCTACAGTCCACAGAGTCAAAAAGAGGTGGACACTACTGAAGTGACTGAGTACACACACACACGTCTTTGAAATTTGAAATTATATGATTTAATTTTCAAGCTTCAGGAAGTTTCAGCAAGTTTCATTGTTACCTCTTATCTTCCTTAAATATATTTATGTTATGTTTAACTAGTAGCCATTATGATCCTTGAAACAAATATGTTGGAAATTCTTGATCAATTTCTTTAAATATTATTGTATTCAAATTAAAAATCTATTTAAAAGTATAATTAAATTGTTTCATGGTCTCTTCTTCCTTCCTTTTGTTTAAAGTGTTAAATTTCGCTTTTTAGTAGCAATCGAGATATGAAATTAAATGAGTTGTTATCCTGTCTGAAGTTTGAGAGTATATTAAATACTTTAAAAAATTAATCATTCAAAAATTAAAGATAAGTGAAGTTTTAAAAGACCTGGATAATTAATAGCAAGTTTCATTGTAGGGATATTACTTTGAAGAACCAGTCCAAATATTTCAAGTACTCAAGCCTGGTGTAGCTCTCAGTATTTTTGAATGAATTAATATATATTATACTAGAAGCATAGATTATGCATAAACAAAAATTAATTAAAATGTCTTGGAATGACTCAGTTTTGACCATAGGATAACTTTCCTGATATAATTTCAAAAAGAAAAGTAAATCTGAAAAATAATCTATTTTTTCTTGAATCTCAAGTCTGTGCCTGCTGCTATTCCCTACCTAGTATATTTTGCTTAATACAAATTGTAATTTTTAGAATGTTATATGAACTTTCTTCCCCAGTGGCTCAAGTCCCATCTGCTTGCAATATAGGAGATGCAGGAGACTCAGTTAGATCCTTAGGTTGGGAAGATCCCCTGGAGGAGGAAATGGCAACCCAGTGCAGTATTCTTGCCTGGGATTCCATGGACAGAAGAGCCTGACGGGCTGTAGCCCATGGGGTCACAGCAGTTAGACACGACTGAGCAATTAAAAGCACACATGCACATTGAAACTTTATACCCTTCATTTATAGAAAGTTTTATTTCTTATAGCTGATATTTTCTGTTTTAGCAATTGGATTCAAAAGCCTAGACATTTGAGATAAGGTAGATAGTATTTACGTATTTAATTTTAACCTCCAATGCTAAATCTTTTAGTAGATATCTGAACTAGGAGATTTTCGCTGTATGCTTTTTACCCCTGTTCTCCACCTCTAGTTGAGATGTTAATTGTGGAATATAAAAGGAACAGAATGAGAATAGCCAGGTGTGTTTGCTCCTCCAGTCCGAAAAGAAGCATCAGTGCTTTTTTTTTTTAGATTGTTCCCCCAAAATATTGAGAGCTAGACTTCATTATAGAATGTTTTTTTAAAAAAATCAGTTCAGTTGCTCAGTCGTGTCCGACTCTTTGCGACCCCATGAATTGCAGCACGCCAGGCCTCCCTGTCCATCACCAACTCCCAGAGTTCACGCAANACCTGATGTGAAGAACTGACTTATTGGAAAAGACCCTGATGCTGGGAGAGATTGAAGGCAGGAGGAGAAGGGAACAACAGAGGATGAGATGGTTGGATGATATCATTAACTTGATGGACATGTGTTTGAGCAAGCTCTGGGAGTTAGTGATGGACAGGGAAGTCTAGCATGCTGCAGTCCATGGACTTGCAAAGAGTCTGACATGACTGAGCAACTGAACTGAACTGAACTGTATGGACTGGACTCCTTGTGGCTCAGATGGTAAAGAAGCCCAAGGAATATGGGAGACCTGGATTTGATCCCTAGGTTGATAAGATCCTCTGGAGAAGGGAATGGCAATCCACTCCAGTATTCTTTGCCTTGGAGAAGCCCCAGGGGCAGAGGCCCCTGGAGGGTGACAGTCGAGTCAGACACCATGGAGGGACTAACACTTTCTTCCTTCTTTCCGTATGTACTAAGCATGCATTATCTCATTTGTGTTACTCACTCCATCACATCTGACTCTGTGACCTCATGGACTGTATAGATCGCCAGGTTTCTCTGTCCATTAGGATTCTCTAGGCCAGAACAATGGAGTGTGGGTTGCCATTCCCTTCTCCAGGGGATGTTCCCAACCCAGGGATCAAACCTGGGTCTCCCACATTGCAGGCAGATCCTTTACATCTGAGCATTTAACCTCCTAGTAAACAGCAGGAGACAGGTAGTTCTGTTTTACAGATGAGGAAATCAAGGCTTGAAAAGGTTAAACGACCTTCCCAAGGTCCCATGGGTTCTGAGATTCAGAGCAGTGATCCAGCCCCAGTTGTCTCTAATTCCAAACGCTTTGCTCTCTGCATTTTGCTCATTTCTGACACTGTGTAGATCAATTTTCTATGTTGTGCTTCCTCTGATGACAGCCCAACAGTAAAACAGATTCATGATAATATGGGTCCACATTCTATTATCCAAAAACCTGGGGGCCAGAGGGTTTTCAGAATTCAAACTGTTTAGCCTTTTAGAAAGAGAATATGCTGTTCACACGCCATGTATTACACAACATCCAAATGGAGCCTGGGGTAGGATGCTGTAATTAAACACATTAATATTCTGCAAAACACACAGAGTCATCACCAAGGCAGTCGGGCTTGGCAGCCAAATGAGTCTCAACAAATCTTGGACTGTTTGGATCTCAGAAATGTGATAAGGGATTTGTGGGTGTTTCTTCAGCTCTGACCCCACCTACAGAAACTGGGGGACACTCTCTCAGCTCCTCTCTAGGCTTTGCTGGGGCACCTCCAGGAGGGTCCGAGACCTCAGTAGCTCCCCGGACGGCCCACCACGAGGCATCCAGGTCACGGCAGCAGGGCCTCCCCCTCTGCTCGCCTCTCCATCCATCTGGTTTTTCTGAATGACTGGTCCCAAACACAGAGCTGTATCGTGTTACACAATGAGGTTTACAGCCTGCAGCTTCGGAAGCCACCTCCTCAGCAACACTCACCTCACACGGGGATCACAGCAAGGACACATGCTGGGAGCTGGGGATGATTTCAAAACACAACCTAAGGACACAACCAGATGCCAGAGAAGATGGCAGAGAGATAAGCTGCGGCCACTGTCACAGCTTAGTCACCAGCAGAGCTTTGTGGTTTCCCTCGGCTCTTCTGCAAAAGTGGTATTACCCACAGCTTGCACCCCTGCAGACAGCTCAGAGCAGCGTTCTCAGGGCTGTCTGCAGTGAGGTGCCCTGTTATAACTCTCCTTCCTGTGCCAGGGCAGTTGAGATTGATCTACGAGTCACCTTGTAGACAGAAGAAGGACTAGTGTTTACTGTTTACTATACATCAGGCACTTGGTGAAGGATGTTTTGCTCACTCTCTAGTTGAAACTTCATGAAGCCCATGAGGTAGGTGTGAAAAGTGAAAGTGAAAGTCACTCAGTCATGCCTGACTCTTTGCGACCCCCTCTAGGCCAGAATACCGGAGTGGGCAGCCTTTCCCTTCTCCAAGGTAGGTGTAGGTAGGTTATTATGATCAGCTCACAAAAGAGGAAACCGAGGCCCAGAACGGTAATATAGCTTACCTGGGCACACTGCTCATAAGTGGAGAAGGCGAGATTCCAACTCAGGTAACTGACTCTACAGCACCATTCTTAACTCTGACCCACAGGAGGGTGGTGGCTCTCAACACAGCCAGCTGCTTTGTTCACGTTGCCCAGTCCCTGGCAGGGTTGGTTTTCAGGAGATTCCAGACCCGGGCACACTGCAGAGGGCCAGAGCCAGGCTCAGACGCTNCTTAACTCTGACCCACAGGAGGGTGGTGGCTCTCAACACAGCCAGCTGCTTTGTTCACGTTGCCCAGTCCCTGGCAGGGTTGGTTTTCAGGAGATTCCAGACCCGGGCACACTGCAGAGGGCCAGAGCCAGGCTCAGACGCTGCTGGCCTGAGAGTTCCCAGCCTACACGCCCCTGTCGGTCTGTCCCTCTCTGCTCGTCCATCTGATGTAAGGCAGGAAGACACTGCCCAGTCTCAGCCCTGCCATTACTTTCCTACCTTGCTCCCCTCCTTATTCATCGCAGACCAACACCTTTCATCCTCTGGGAAGGGAGTGCTCGGCAGAACTGCAAAGACCATTCACCTGTTGACAGTGTACAACTCAGTGGTTTTGAGTATACTGACAGGGCTGGGCAGCCATCAGCACAGTCTAATTTCAGAACATTTTCATCACCCAGAAGAGAAACACATTAGCAGCCATTTCCTCTTCTCCCTTCCCCCAACCTAACCAACTAATAATCTACTTTCTGTCTCTATAAATTTGCCCCTTCTGAATTTCCCTATAAATGAAACATGACATGTGTTTTTCTGGGACTGGCTTCTTTGACTTATAATGATGCTTTCAAGGTTCATTATGTTGTAGTATGCATCAGTAGTTCATTTCTTTTTATCTCTTTATTATTTTTTTAAATTTGGCCATGCTGCACAGCATGTGGGATCTTAGTTCCTTGACCAGGGATTGAACCCATGCTCCCTGCAATGGAAGCCTAGAGTCTTAACCACTGGACCACCAGGGAAGTCCCATTTCACTTCTTTTCATAGCCAAATAATATTCCATTGCATGAATATACTCTATTTTGTTTATCCAATCAGTTGATAGACATTTGCATTGATTCTGTTCTTTGGCTGTTATGAATAATGCTGCTATAAATATTCATAGGGCTTCCCAGGTGGCTCAGTGGTTAAAACTCTGCCTGCCAAAGCAGGAGCCACAGGAGACATGGGTTTGATCCTTAGGCTTGGAAGATTCCCCTGGAGGAGGAAATGCAACCTGCCCTGGTATTCTTGTCTGGGAAATCCCATGGACAGAACAGCCTGGTGGGCAACAGTTCGTGGGGTCACAAAGAGCTGGACATGACTGAGCAGCTGAGCACGCGTGCATGCAAACATTCACATAAAGGTTTTTTGTGTGGATACGTCTTCATTTCTCTCAGGTATGTACCTGCGAGTGGAATTGCTGAGTCATAAGGTAAGGCTGTGTTTAACTTTTGAGGAAATGTCAACCTGTTTACCAAGGTAGTTGCACCACTTTCCATTTCCACCCAGCAAAGTATGAGGGTTCCAATTTCTCCACTTGATTATCACCACTTGTAATTATCTTTCTGACTGTAGCCATCCTGTTGAACATAAAGTGGTACCTCACGGTAGCTTTGATTTGCATTTCCCTTATAACTAGTGATACATCTTTTCATGTGCTCATTGGCCACCTGTAGAGAAATACCTATTCACATCTTTTGTTTATTTTTAAGCTGAGTTGTCTTTTTATAGTTGAGTTGTAAGAGTTCTTCGTATCTTTATCCGACACAGGTTTTTGCAAATATTTTCCCCCATTTTGTGAGTTGTCTCTTTTCTTCAAGGTACTGATAGTACAAAAGTTCGAAAGTTATCATCCAATGTGTCTATTTTGTTACCTGTACTTTCATTATTCTAAGAAATCTTTGCCTAACCCAAGGTCACAAAGATATTTCACTAGTTTCACAGTTTTACCTCTTACATCTAGGTCTGTGATCTGTCTTGGGTTCATTTTTGTATATGGTATGAGATAAAGTTCCAACTTCTGGTATGTGGGTGGATACCCAGTTGTCCCAACACCATTTGTTGAAAAGACTATTCTTTCTCCATTGAATTGTCTTGACACCCCCATCAAAAACCAACTGGCCGTGAATGTAGGGTTTATTTCTGGACTCTCAGTTTTATCCTGTCACTTTACAGTCTATCCTGTGCCAGCATCACACTGCGTTGATCACTACAGCCTCGAAGTAGGTAAGTGTGAGTCCTCCAACTTTACTCTTCTTTATCAAAATTGTTTTTGGTTGCTCTGGGTCCTTGGTGTTTCCATATGAATTTTAAGATTGGGTTTTCAATTTTTGAAAGAAAAAAAAGTAGCTTGGAGTTTTAGAGAGACTGAATTAAATCTGTAAGTCAATTTGGGAAGTACTGCTATTGTAACAATATTTAGTTTTCTGATCCCTGACTTAGACTATCTTTCTGTTTATTGAGAGCTTTAAAAATTTCTTACAATAAGGTTTATAGTTTTCAGTGTAGAAGTTCTGTACTTCTTTTTATTAAAGTTTGCCTAAGTATTTCATTTTTCAAATGCTATTGTAAATAGAATTGTTTGCTGAATTTCTGGATTCATTTCTGGAATTTTCATTGCTAAGTTATAAAAATAGAGTTGATTTTTGTAGGTTGATCTTACATCTGAAAACTTTGCTGAGTTTGTTTATTGGGTCTATTGAATAGCAGGTTTTAGTGAATTCTTTAGGATTTTCTATGGACAAGATCATATCATCTGCAAGTAGAAATAGCTTGGTTTTCCTTTCCTATGTGGATGCCTTATATTTCATTTTCTTACCTAATTATCCTGTCTATAACACCCAGTGCCATGTTGGATAGAAATGGCCAGAGTCTTATTCCTGATCTTAGTAGGAAAGAATCTAGCCTTTCACCATAAGTTTGATATTGGCTGTGAACTATTTGAAGATGCACTTTATCAGGTTGAGGAAACCCTCTCTGTTTTCTTTCACTGAGCGTTTTTATCATGAACAAGTACTGGAGTTTGTCCAATGTGTTTTTTGCATCAGTTGAGGTGACTGATCTTTACTGATTAATATAGACGTTAATTCTTGGCTTTTGAATTTCCAAAGGTAGAGATTTTAGTTCTAGGGGAGGAAGTAACAACTCTATGACCCGTGGAAGAGAAACTGGAGGAGAGAGGATGACAGCAGACACTGGGGAGTGCCCGGCCCCCAGATGACCTTGGAGTGGTGGTGGCAGAAACCCAGAGAGGCTTGAGGACCTGAGAAGGAAGGGCTCCTGAGCTGCACGTCTTGTGCACCCTGGGAGATTACAATCCACATTGCCTCCTGCTACCCACCAAGTGGTGTGGCATAGGGAGCCCCAGAAAGGTGGAGCTGATGTCGGCCCTTGAGTAGCTTCACTGTTGACAGCAAGGCTTTTCCCACAGAACCGCGAAGGGTGTAGATGTGTCAGGGAGCACAGTAACGCCAGAGGGGCCTCGGGGTACACAGAGGCCATGAGGCCAGGACCAGATGGGAACGAAGATGTCTGCACAGAAGCCACCGTGCAGGGAAGGCCAGGCCCCAGGACTGGACAGGAAGAGTGCTAGCACAGGATGCAGCATCTCCAAGGAGCCAGAAGCCTCTCCCTCATACCCCAAGCCCCGAGAACTGAAAGTCACCCCAGGAGAAGGAGGAGAAGGAGGAAATGCGAACTGCCTGAATTTTACCTGGAATTTCTGAAGTTTACATCTGAAATGGCAACATCACTCTTTCTGCCACCAGGTAAAATGAAAGCTTGGAGAAAACAAAACTTCACTAAATTAAAAAAATAAAAGCAAGTTTCTTTTTTTTAAATCTTTTGTACACCTGAGGATGTGGTTAAATCAATCAGTAAACACCAGTAAAGCATGGAACGGGTGCCAGTGCTGGGCTCATAACAAAGGAGACTAAGACGCAGGGATATCTTCCTAAACTACAGGAAGCAGGAGCACAAGGCACTTAGGGGTGGGTCCTGTGATGGAAAAGGGTGACTGAGCCCACAGCAAGCTGCCCCTCCCCACTCCCAGCCAAGGGTGGGAAGTAGACAGTCTCTGAGTGGGTCTTCTGGTTTCCAGGTGCTCACAGGCTGGACTCCGCTTGGCCAAATGTTTGCTGGAAACTTCTTTGATTATCAGCCCATCAGAGAGAGGCACTGGTAGTCAGATCACTAGAGGACTTGAATCAGTGACTCCACAGATATCCTGGGCATCAGAAAGGTCACACTGGCATTGGCATCCACCCACTCAAGCACACAAACCAGATGTCTACTTGGGAGTCCCAAAGGCCTAGGAGCCAAGCATTGCAAAAGTCAGAGCCTTACAGGCAGAGACAAGCCCCAGGGAATCACTGTTGTAGCCACTCCATATCACCCCCTGGAAAATGCTAACAACCCAGACTCAGAGAGAGGAAGGCAGGCTGAAACCAGCAACAAGAAATATCAGAGTGCCCAACGTCCACCACCACCTCCCTATATTTCACACTTTACAAAACCACTTTAGCAATAGAGTCTTACTGAAGCTCTGGAAGATAAGTAAGGGAGAGCCACCTGGTGCGGCCATTTCACAGATGAGGAAACTGAGGTCCAAGAGGGCCAAATCTTGCCAAGATTTATGAAGGTAGCTGATTACAGACCTGGAGCTAGAACCTAAGACAAGGTCTCCCTGGCCTGAAGTTAGTTCCACCACAGAGAAGTAAAAGAACAGTGACAATAATGGAGATGATGAGACCCCGAAAACAGGAAGAGTGTCAGGGCGCCCACTTGCTCTCACCAGTGACACCAATGCCACAGGTACCAGAAGCTCCGCCCTGTAGTGCATTTAGTTGATCTCTGCTTCCACCTAGTGGCGGTTTCACAGTTTATCAGCCAAGAGCACTTTCAGGTGACGTGTGTGTGTGTGTGTGTGTGCGTGTGCGTGTGCGTGTGTGTGTGTGTGCGCGCGCGCGCATATCAGGTGTTCTCAAAGAGAGACCCGTACTCAACACTACTTTTGTGTGTGTGTGTGTGTGTGTGTGTGTGTGTGTGTGCATATCAGGTGTTCTCAAAGAGAGACCCGTACTCAACACTACTTTTTTGTGTGTGTGTGTGTGTGTGTGTGTGTGTGTGTGCATATCAGGTGTTCTCAAAGAGAGACCCGTACTCAAGACTACTTTCATATGACACCAAGATGTCGTCTGCCTTTTAACTCTCATCGCAAGTGTACAGTGGAGTTTTCAGAAAACTTCATGCCAAGAGGTATCACAACTGACTGAAAGCAGAAGCAAATATGGAATCCAACTGTCTTCTGTTTAAGCCAGACATTAGAAGATTTGCAAAAATGTAAAACAGTGCAACTCTTTTCATTTTTTGTTTTTGTTTGGAAAAAGCAACTGTTTCATTTAAATATGTGATGCTAACATTCTCACTATACTTTAAGCAAATGCTTTTTAAAAATCTGCTTTTACTGATGGCCAAAAATCACATGAAAAGATGCTCAAAATCACTAATTATTAAAGAAATGCAAATCAAAACTACTGTGAGGTATCACCTCAGACCAGTCAGGATGCTGATCATCAAAAAATCTACAAACAATAAGTGCTGGAGAGGGTGTGGAGAAAAAGGAACCTTCCTACACTGCTGGTGGGCATATACATTGGTGCAATCACTATAAAGAACAGTACAGAGGTTCCTTTAAAAACTAAATATAGAACTACAAGATCCAGCAATTCCAATCCTGGGCATATATCTGGAGAGAAACATAATTCTAAAAGACACATAAACCCCAATGTCCCCTGCAGCACTATCTATAATAGCGAAGACACAGAAGCAATCTAAATGTCCATCAACAGCGGAATAGATAAGGAAGATGTCGAATATATATATATATATATATATATGTATATACACACAATATATATATACATATACAATATATATATATATATACAACAGAATATTACTCAGCCATAAAAACTAAGGACACTTGCAGCAGCATGAATGAATCTAGAGACTAGTGCACTAAATGCAGTAAGTCAGACAAACATCACATGCCAGCGCTCGCATGTAGACTCTGATACAAATGGCACAAATGAACTTATTTACATAACAGAAACAGACTCAGAGATCTTGAAATCAAACTTCTGATTACCAGGGGGAAAGGAAGAGGGATAAATTGGGAGATTGAAACTGACCTACACACAATACTACATATAGCTACAAATAGAATAGACAACTAATAAGGACCTATTGCATCTCACAGGGAACTCTACTTAATACTCTGTAATGACCTATATGGGAAAATAATCTTAAAAAAAAAAAGAGTGGATAATGTATACATATAACTCATTTTACTATATACCTCTAACACAACACTCTAAATCAACTATACTCCAATAAAAGGTTTTTTTTAATTATCAGTTTTAGTTTCTGTAAATGTTATAATCTACATAAACAAAAATCCCTTGCAGCCCTCCGTAGTTTTGCAGGGTGGAAGGACCATGGTGGAGAACCTCTGTTGTAGAGTAACAGTCCCTGGTATTATTTTCACTGTCCCCAGGAAGGTAAAAGGGCAAGTCTGAAGTTCTTCAAGCCCAGGATGCAGATACCAGACCTGGTGCTCGACATGAAATTCTGTCTTCAGCCTCCCTTAAAACTGGAATTTCACAGGTAAACGTATCGCTGATGATGACACAGGATCAGCCTGTACTAAGTTTCCTGAGGGCAGGGTTCCTGCCTAGGTCACTCACCACTTAGCACAAGCAATAAGTGTCAGATTCAACACATGCTTTTTGGGGTCGAGTGAAAGAAAGGCTACTATGTGTGGACTAAGGAAAACCCCCAAACTGTTGGCCCCAATTATTCCCCAATATTATCTCCTCCAGGAGAATCTAAGAGGAAGCGAAGGCTATTGTCTGGTGACTCCTCCCAGGACTGGCTACATACCGGATTTGTCTGGGTTGGGGTCAAATGCCTTCATTAAGGTAGAGTTGCATCCTTTCCCAGCCCAGGGGTTCCTCTGTGTGTGTATGTGTATGTACACAGAAAGTGTGCTGCAGGATGTGTACAACTGGCCCGGGGTGGACAGGACAAGGTGGGCAGAGGCAGAGCTGCTCAGAACCTGGGTAAGCTTGGCCAGTGCAGCCGAGCCAGCAGGAGCCTGAGAAGCAAGTGCCCAGGACAGAGTATGACTCTGAAAATAAATGTCCCTTTATATTTTTAAAGTACAAAATCAATACACACTCATAAAAAAATGTAAATACTATAATGGTGCACAGAGAAATCACCATTATCGTCAAAGTAGAAATTGAAAGTCTTCCCTTAGTTCCATATTTCCAAAATAGCCACTATTAGGTTTGATGTGTCTCCTTCTGGATTCTTTTTAATATCTATGTAATTAACCATATGTAAATATTATATAGCATATTTCAAAAAATAAATAATATCACATGTTTTATCCTGCTACTTTATTTTTGCACTTAATACACTGCCAACATCATATTTCCATTTAAACTTACCTCCTTCAATCACGGAGAAGAGCCAAGATGATCAAGAGACCCTGGGACAGGTTCTACCTGAAGAAGGGTATCATGGATCTTAGCTCATCAGGAGCACCCAAGAGAACACCCCCAGCTGGCCCAGTGAATACAACACTACTTCCAAACAAACTGGCAACCAGCAGCAGCACTAGGCAATGATCCAACTGAGGAGGACTTAGTTCACATGCTCTGGGTTGTGTGACAGAAAACACCTCAGGTTCCCCTGGTAATGGACCAGACGCCAGTCGTCCTCTCTTCACCAGCATCCACAGTGCCTGCCCAGCCCAGTGATGCATGCAGACCCAGCTCCCGTGTAAACAGAACTGCCTCTCATGCTCCAGAGCAGAAGAACCACGGGGGACCCTCAAGGCTGTCCCCAACATCAAGGACAGGGTCGAAATAGAGTAAATGCTCAAAAATGTTTGATGACTGAAGGAATGAGCAACAACCTGGTGCTGGAGGGATGGAGAGTTTAGAGCTGCCTTGGGATGCTACAAGGCCAGGGCTAGTAAAGGATAAAATCAAGGAGACCATACTAAGGGTTTTATTTCAAGCAGGGAACCCTTTGCTACAGTAACAGGATAAACTGACTAGACTGAACGTTTCGACTTTACACCAGAGCCATGCTTTGTCCTGGCACTGGGTCTGTTAGAAGGGATTTTCAGAGACATGCTCTTAATCACTCAAGGGGGATGGGGGGCTGTGGAGAAATCAAGGAAGACCCTTTCAAGGGGGGAAAAAAGGGTGGGGGATGAGGAATCTAAAGACACCTTCTCCACTGGGGTTTAGCTGGAATAGATGCATCAGGCTGGCTGATGGCAGCTCCCCAGGGCACCGCGTTGAGAAGGATTCAGAAACTGCATTCATCTCAGGAGGAAGGGGCTGCAGGACTAATGAGAGAAGTCTCTGGTGGGCACAGAAGCGGGACTGACATCATGGACACATAATAGCAAAAGAGCAGTGGTCTCCCCACGTGGTTCCAGTGAGAAGTCAAATTTAGATTAATGACATCATAATGGAAATCAGACTGTGGATCAGGAGTTCACTTTGTTCTGTTTTGCTCTCCACGTGTAAAGAAGGCCCAGAGAATGCCCGCCCCACCTGCACTCAATGCTGGGCAAGAAGGGATTTCGAGGTGAGCCCGGCTGACTTAGGGTCAGCACTGAGGCCTTTTCTCTCTTCGGTCAATTTACCGCTGCAGGCTCCAGAGACGCCACCACCATCAGNGGTAATATTCCATTGTATATATGTACTGTAACTTCTTTATCCATTCCTCTTTTGAAGAACATTTAGGTTGCCTACATATCCTAGCTATTGTAAATAGTGTTGCTATGACCATTGGGGGAGCATTTATCTTTTTATCAACTTTTTCATTGATGTATAATTGCTTTACAATGTTGTGTTAGTTTCTGCTATATAACAAAGTGAGCCAGATATATGTATACATATCGGAGCTGTCTTTTCTATACAGCAGCTTCCCATTAGCTATCTATGTTCTACATGGTAGTGTAGCAGCAGCAGCAGTGTATATATGTCAGTCTTACTCAATGGAAGGACTGATGCTAAAGTTCCAATACTTTGGCCACCTGGTGTAAACAGCCAACTCATTAGGAAGGGCCCTGATACTGGGAAAGATTGAAGGCAAAAGGAGAAGGCGGCAGAGGATGAGATGGTTAGATAGCACCACTAACTCAGTAAACGTGAATCTGAACAAATTCTGGGAGATAGTGAAGGACTGGAAAGCCTGGTGTCCTGCAGTCCATGGAATCACAAAGGGTCAGACATGGCTTAGTGACTGAACAACAACAAATGTTTCAGTCTCACTTTCCCAGTTTGTCCCACNATGTGAATCTGAACAAATTCTGGGAGATAGTGAAGGACTGGAAAGCCTGGTGTCCTGCAGTCCATGGAATCACAAAGGGTCAGACATGGCTTAGTGACTGAACAACAACAAATGTTTCAGTCTCACTTTCCCAGTTTGTCCCACTCCCCCCTTCTCCCGCTGTGCCCACATGTCCATTCTCTACACCGGCATCTCGGGTCCTGCCCTGCAGTTAGGTTCCTCTGTACCATTTCTCTAGATGTCATGTTTATGCATTAATACACCATATTTGTTTTTCTCTTTATGACTTCACTCTGTATGATAGACTCTAGTTGCATCCACATCACTGCAAATGATCCAATTAACTCCTTTTATGTCTGAGTAATATTTCATTGTTTATATGTACCACATCTTTATCCATTAACCTGTCGATGGACACTCAGGTTTCTTCCATATCCTGGTAATTGTAAATAGCACTGCAATGAACATTGGGGTACATGTGTCTTTTTGAATTATGGCTTTCTCAGGGTATATGCCCAGTAGTGAGATTCCTGGGTCATATGGTGTTCTTTTTTCTTTCATATTTTATTATTTTTATTTATTTTTTTAATTTTATTTTTTACTTTATTCTACTTTACAGTACTGTATTGGTTTTGCCATACATCGACATGAATCNGCCTCCGCCTCCTGCAGACGCACCTGCCCTTCGCGCTGCCAGCCCGACCTCACGGTCACCTGCCGGCACAGGGCGGGCCTGCAGAACCCACAACGCCCCCAACCTCCACCCTCGTCTAGGGGAGACTCTCAGCTACTGGCTTTTATTTCTGGATCAGTCATTATTATTATTATTTTAATGAATACACTGTCGCTAGATCTCATTTGCAAACTGAGGATCGCAATTCTAACATTTTTTAATCTGTCCATACAGTGTGGGACCTCAGTTCCCTGACCGGGGATCGAACCCATGCCCTCAGCAGGACCACTGGACCACTAGTGAATTCCTTATTTCTTGACCAGATATTAATGGCTCTTCATCCTGGGCACACATCACTTTTAAGTATGTCGAATACTCCTGGGGTGAGGAGGATAACCTCAGAAGTCTTCCTGATTTTTCTCCTGCTTTTACAGTAAATCCCAACCCATTGGCTGACTGGGACTTTTCCTCCCTCCTTTCTTATGGGTGAACCTGATTCTTAACTCCAAGTAATGAATGCAAGATCGATAGAATAAGTAACAAAGTATCCACGGTGGCTGAACAGCAAACTCTTAAATCACAGCACGGTGAGCCCAAACACGCAATTACTGAAAACACAGCACTCACATTTCAATAGCAGATAAGAGTGAGGCTTAAGTCATTAGAAGAATCCATTAGTTTCCTGAGTCTGAGGCACACTCAAAACATGAGCTATTCTGGAGAACTGGAAATAGTACAGATTCCACCAACATGCATGCACGCAGCTGACTCTGACTGAGAAAGACCGGGTCTGGGTGTCCATCCCCTAAGGGCAAGGAGGTCTCCAGGGGGGCAGAGGGTGGGCCAGAGTGTCCAGGCAATGAGTCCTCCATCATATCTGAAAGGGGGCGGCAGGGGAGCACCACTGATGAATCAGATGGTTTATATGGGAAGTAAATNTCCATCCCCTAAGGGCAAGGAGGTCTCCAGGGGGGCAGAGGGTGGGCCAGAGTGTCCAGGCAATGAGTCGTCCATCATATCTGAAAGGGGGCGGCAGGGGAGCACCACTGATGAATCAGATGGTTTACATGGGAAGTAAATATCCTGCCTGCATATCAGTTCCCGGGGTGTTTCGGCATCAGCCTGCTCTTGGTCACTCCCTGCTGGAGACACAGGGAAAGACTTCTGAGACCTCAACCCCACTCCCAAGAATGACCGAGGAGGCCAGAGGGTGCAGCCCTGCTTCCCCTCTGTCCCCGTCCTCCCCGACTTGATAAACACTCGGCAGCTGAACTGTGAAGAAGACAGTCACAGACAGTCAAATGGCAAAGGGAAAATGCGTTTTGAAAAATGCCCTGAAATGGCTGCGTACACATAAATACACGTGTATGCCTGCGTGCACAATCTCAGGGAGGTGCAACGTTAAAATGCTGTTGAATCTTAACACGCCTGGTTTTCAAGGTCAGTTCTGGCCCGAGATAATGGACCGCACATGTCATGAGACACAGGTGTGTGCCCCAAGTTCCGGATGTCAGATAGCTTGAGAGAGGGGGTGCATGGCAGATCCTGAAAGAAACATCATTCCTAAATACACAGGATTTTCTCCAAGAATAGAAAAACACATCTCATGCGGGGATCATGGTAAGCCCGAACCGGGCTCATGACACAGAGAACAACCTTAGCCTTGCCTTTAAAAAAATACAGTTTCATCTCAAGCAGGACATCACATTTCGGGGGGAGCTATTATAAACGTGCATTGCACAGTGAAACTAGTTGCCCTGTGAATCAGCCTGCTTTACAAGACGGCTGGACGATCAGTTAGCAACACGCGCTAGCCCACTGATTGTTTCTCCAAGAGACACAGGAAAATCCAATACAGCGCAGATGGCCTTTGGACCACTACTTTGAGATCACACTACTGCTCCGGTTAACGCTACATGCTTACCACCATCACCTCAGGCACTGCCGCAAGAGGCTGAAANTGATTATTTCTCCAAGAGACACAGGAAAATCCAATACAGCGCAGATGGCCTTTGGACCACTACTTTGAGATCACACTACTGCTCCGGTTAACGCTACATGCTTACCACCATCACCTCAGGCACTGCCGCAAGAGGCTGAAAACTTTAACATTATAATCTTCCTTTCCATCCCTCAAATACCATTACCGGTGATAAAATGTTATTTGATTCAAAAGACAGGTTGTCTTTGCAAGCTTTTGCAGGTATCAAAAACACACTCACGGTAAACACTTGCTATTTTATGAACTGCCAATCAAGATGCTTACCACCTCTATTGCTATCGCAGCCTGGAGCATTAACTCTGGATTCTGCTTAAATCTGGCTATGCAATGAGCCTTTCCTTCAAATCATTGTTAGTTATTTTTAAGCCGTCTTTTCTAATATGACACAAATTATAGGGAAATCAGAACTGCGATCAGGACAATTAAAAGAGCGGTCCGCTTTTGCATACTTTGGCAAATGTTTCAAAGGCTCAAGCAAACAACATAAGTACACACCGAAATAAACACCCAACAAGCCAACACCGCCCCAAGGCAAGTTAATCCAAATGCGTCTCTAACTGAAAAATGACCCTAGCTTTATGATTTCAAGCAAGTCAACCAATCACCCGGAGCAGCCGCACCTTGGAATCCTCCCTCTCCGGCCCCCGAGCGGCTCTCGCAGGTCTGTTAATACCGGATAGATACCCTTCGGTGCTGACGCGGGACGGCACTTACAGAACGAGAGCATGGCTCCGCGAGGAGGGCAGGGTGTCCGTCTAACCCCGGGCTTGCAGCTCAGGGCAGGGCTCCGCCGTCCCCGCGGCCGGCAGGCGCCGCGTTCCGGTGCAAACGCTCGGCTCCCAGCCCGCTGACATCGCTCCCCGGCCAGCCCGGCTCTAAGTCAGCCTGAACGTGCTTTCCCGAAAGGCAGGCGGCTGCGGGGGGACCTGCGGGAGGGTTCCAGCGCCGCGCGACTCAGCTGCGCACATTCAACGGCCCGGGCCCTCCGGAGGTTGAAAAGCCTGTGCGTTCCGTGCCAGGCGCCGGAGCTCCGGGGAGAGCCGGAACGGGGAGAAGGCTGTGGTGAGCGGCCGGGCAGCGCGCACCCAGGGCAGTCCTCCCGTCCTCCTCGGAGCCGGGGCGCGCCGACACGCCTCTGAGCCGCGGGCGCGGCCGGGCTCCCGAGCATCCGCAGGACCAACTTCGCCTGGCGCCCCGGNCATCCTTTCCCAGCCCAGGGGTTCCTCTGTGTGTGTATGTGTATGTACACAGAAAGTGTGCTGCAGGATGTGTACAACTGGCCCGGGGTGGACAGGACAAGGTGGGCAGAGGCAGAGCTGCTCAGAGCCTGGGTAAGCTTGGCCAGTGCAGCCGAGCCAGCAGGAGCCTGAGAAGCAAGTGCCCAGGACAGAGTATGACTCTGAAAATAAATGTCCCTTTATATTTTTAAAGTACAAAATCAATACACACTCATAAAAAAATGTAAATACTATAATGGTGCACAGAGAAATCACCATTATCGTCAAAGTAGAAATTGAAAGTCTTCCCTTAGTTCCATATTTCCAAAATAGCCACTATTAGGTTTGATGTGTCTCCTTCTGGATTCTTTTTAATATCTATGTAATTAACCATATGTAAATATTATATAGCATATTTCAAAAAATAAATAATATCACATGTTTTATCCTGCTACTTTATTTTTGCACTTAATACACTGCCAACATCATATTTCCATTTAAACTTACCTCCTTCAATCACGGAGAAGAGCCAAGATGATCAAGAGACCCTGGGACAGGTTCTACCTGAAGAAGGGTATCATGGATCTTAGCTCATCAGGAGCACCCAAGAGAACACCCCCAGCTGGCCCAGTGAATACAACACTACTTCCAAACAAACTGGCAACCAGCAGCAGCACTAGGCAATGATCCAACTGAGGAGGACTTAGTTCACATGCTCTGGGTTGTGTGACAGAAAACACCTCAGGTTCCCCTGGTAATGGACCAGACGCCAGTCGTCCTCTCTTCATCAGCATCCACAGTGCCTGCCCAGCCCAGTGATGCATGCAGACCCAGCTCCCGTGTAAACAGAACTGCCTCTCATGCTCCAGAGCAGAAGAACCACGGGGGACCCTCAAGGCTGTCCCCAACATCAAGGACAGGGTCGAAATAGAGTAAATGCTCAAAAATGTTTGATGACTGAAGGAATGAGCAACAACCTGGTGCTGGAGGGATGGAGAGTTTAGAGCTGCCTTGGGATGCTACAAGGCCAGGGCTAGTAAAGGATAAAATCAAGGAGACCATACTAAGGGTTTTATTTCAAGCAGGGAACCCTTTGCTACAGTAACAGGATAAACTGACTAGACTGAACGTTTCGACTTTACACCAGAGCCATGCTTTGTCCTGGCACTGGGTCTGTTAGAAGGGATTTTCAGAGACATGCTCTTAATCACTCAAGGGGGATGGGGGGCTGTGGAGAAATCAAGGAAGACCCTTTCAAGGGGGGAAAAAAGGGTGGGGGATGAGGAATCTAAAGACACCTTCTCCACTGGGGTTTAGCTGGAATAGATGCATCAGGCTGGCTGATGGCAGCTCCCCAGGGCACCGCGTTGAGAAGGATTCAGAAACTGCATTCATCTCAGGAGGAAGGGGCTGCAGGACTAATGAGAGAAGTCTCTGGTGGGCACAGAAGCGGGACTGACGTCATGGACACATAATAGCAAAAGAGCAGTGGTCTCCCCACGTGGTTCCAGTGAGAAGTCAAATTTAGATTAATGACATCATAATGGAAATCAGACTGTGGATCAGGAGTTCACTTTGTTCTGTTTTGCTCTCCACGTGTAAAGAAGGCCCAGAGAATGCCCGCCCCACCTGCACTCAATGCTGGGCGAGAAGGGATTTCGAGGTGAGCCCGGCTGGCTTAGGGTCAGCACTGAGGCCTTTTCTCTCTTCGGTCAATTTACCGCTGCAGGCTCCAGAGACGCCACCACCATCAGCATCGGCTATTGCGGAATGAGGTCCTGGTCAGGTGATGCTGGACCTGGGGAAAAAGGAGGAAAGGTTAAGAGTGTCATCTCACTGGGGTTATCAGTCAGCAAGATCTAGGAGTCAAATTGCTTTTGTGAAGCAACACTGGGCAAAGTATTACCGTGAGAACAGATTGGGGAGGGGCTATGAGATTGTCCAGGGTTGTTTTGTAAAAGTTCAATGAAAGACATTGCTGGGAGGAAAAATGTATCTTCTTGCCTTGAAAATGAAATTTTCTTGACATTGACAGAGGGCCAGTGAAGTTCAAATGTCACGGCAGAGGGTGGGCCAGCATCATTCCAGAAATCGACATAGACAGCATCCTGCCACCTGTTAGGAACTGCAGGGCGCCCTAGTTCTCTAATTGCCTCACCCCACTCTGTCCTCAGTCTAGGCTACAGGGAGGGAATTAACTGCCTTGTCTTCAAAGCATGGTGCTACTGCTGCCAGAGATCTCAGCGCTACTCGGTAAATTCAGATCCAGGACTTGTCGAAGGGCCTTGATGTTCTTGGGTTAGAGCAGGAAGCTGAACCTTCTGGGTGAGGCTTGTTCAAGATGAGGCTCCAGAAGAGTTCCTGGGAACCCCCTCCTCCACCTGAGAGGCACTAGCCCCACCCACCCCTGCGCAGGAAAGACACACACATTTGTGCCCTTTGTCCTATCAGCATTTTCAGAAGGAAAAACTTCCAGTCACTGCTTTGAAAGGCCAAATCCAAGACAATCAGAATCGGGCTTGCTGGAAACGTCTTCCTTCCTCCTGAAGTAGTCAAACCAGGGTNTGTATAAGAGACAGTTTGTGCCCTTTGTCCTATCAGCATTTTCAGAAGGAAAAACTTCCAGTCACTGCTTTGAAAGGCCAAATCCAAGACAATCAGAATCGGGCTTGCTGGAAACGTCTTCCTTCCTCCTGAAGTAGTCAAACCAGGGTGGCCGCTAGTGGCAGGGGGCCATGGCTCAGGCAAGTGTCCAGCAACTCTGGGAGCTGTGAAGCCTTGGCATTAAAACCCTTTGCAGCTGAAGTTTAATGACATGGAAAAATGGTCCTGACTATTAAATGGGAGGAGTGAGCTATAAAACATTGCATAATATTGGATCCCATTTGGGGGATAAAGAAAAAGTTGGAAGAATATTAACAAGGCTATGGGATTAAAGGTATTTTTATTTTATTCTTTTTATTTGCATTTTCTATGTTTTCCTACATTAAAATATATTGATTTTATGATAGGATTTTTTTTTTAAGTCACTTACATCTGTTAAAAGGAGGATGTGGCCAGTATCTGAACACAGTTTTAAAAACCAGATTTATCCTCCTTGTCCTGAACATGACCCAGGTACAGTGACTCTTTACCCAGGGTATTTAATTATGCAAAATGTGTCGCTACCCTTTCCCTTTTGTAAGAGAGGGCAAAAAGCCAGGAAGGCTGTGGGTGTAGGTGCTTTAATAAAAAGCTAAAGCATGTGACTAAAGCAAGCGTCCAGGGCAGGGCCTCGGCTCACTCTGCCTCATCCATCCTGCCCTTCCCCTGGCTCTAGGATCTGGCCCCATCCATACATCCTAGCTGTGCTCTTATACCGGACAGGCAGCAGACAGGTTGGCTAGACATTCTAGTGAGGACCAACCACCCTTTCTAAGAGACTCTGCAGTCGCCATGACTGAAGCAAAATGGTCTCATGTTTTCCAGAAAATTCAGTGACTCATCCCACTTTGTCTTCTGAGCTCTGAAACAAGAGAAGGGGAAACAAGGGAGAAGTGGAGGAGGAACTGAGGGTATATCAGACGCTGATCGTCCATCTACTCGATGATGTTTCTGTGCGGCCATTTGTGTGCCAGATTTCGTGGGAAGAACTAGTGATACAAGGGTGAAAAAACAGTTACAGCTGCCCCAGAACTGTCAGCTGACTGGGGAGCAGAGCCTATAGTGGGTGTACCTCCTCCTGGCCGAGGCATCAGGGCAGGCTTCCTGCAGGAGGAGGCTTCTACACCAGGCCCTGGATCACAGAGGAGTTGGTGAGGCCAAGGACAACAGGAAGGTCTGAGGAGAGGGTGTCAGGCTGGAAGAGCATGCACAAAGGCCCAGAGGCTAGAGTGAGGATGCTATGTTTAGGACGCTGCTNGGAGGCTTCTACACCAGGCCCTGGATCACAGAGGAGTTGGTGAGGCCAAGGACAACAGGAAGGTCTGAGGAGAGGGTGTCAGGCTGGAAGAGCATGCACAAAGGCCCAGAGGCTAGAGTGAGGATGCTTTGTTTAGGACGCTGCTGAGGACGAGGGCTTTCAGGACTGACACTTAACCTTGAGGGCAATCGGGAGCCATCGAGGGCAGTGGAGCGATGGAGTCACTTATGCAGACTTCAGTTTTCAGATCCCTTTGGTGGCAGTGACTTTTTTACAATGAGAACACGAAAAGGAGAGGGTGTGGGAGGCAGGGATGGTGGCAAAGGCTGTTCTTTAGAAGCCTATTCAGTAGTGAGGTGGAGAGACAGTGTACCAGAGGGTGGGCACCCTGGTTCACGACCTCTATCTTGGGTTACTGAATTTGCACGGTGAAGCTAATGCACTTCTCTCCAAGGGCTGAATAGGAAAGAGACAGGTGAGCTCGCTACAAACAGGTAAGTTCTGGGCCAGCCTCAGTTACTGACCGCCTAGCTCACGACCAGCCACAGGTGGGCATTTCAGAAGAGCTTTTTGATGGCAAGAAGGGTGGCAATTCTAGTCCTGAACGAACACAGATTAAACAGGAAACAAACAACAGAAGGAAATTTCCGAAGTCCACACCACTTTCAACGCAAAGAAGGGTTTTAAACTCCTTAAGTGGCAGGGAAGGAGGTGCACTGACCTGGCGCTCAGGGGCTGGTCACCACGCGGTCCCCGCGGATCGCCTGCAGCGAGAGCTCATACCCGAGGAACATGGCTGCGCCCATGGGGAAGCCCCGCAGGGCGTTGACCGTGATGCCTCTGAAAAACACCTTTGGCGGGAGGCGGGGTTATCACAGGACACGCACCGGCACCCTCCTCAGGCATCCGCACCTCCGCCCTCACCCACATGACTTCTGAAGGCACATTTCTTCGCAGGCCCAGGAGGCACGCGCTAGATACTCCCAGTTCACAGGTGAGTCCCGTGAACACCACGTACGCTCGCTTAAAACTGTGCTCTCTCTCATGAGCACGCGAACACATGCGTGGTTCTGGGGCTGCAAGTTGCAGCTCCATGCACTCTGCAGTGGTAGACAGAGCGCCAGGCCCTGACCGAGCACTGCGACAGGTGCTTCAGAGACGACCCAGAAGGGGCAGGCTGGGGGGCAAACTCAGGCCGTGCTCCAGGCGGCAGACGCGGAGCCCAGGCACAGCTCTGCCAGTTGGCAGCTATGTCACCTGGGAAGCTGGCCAAGGCTCTAGAACTCGATCTTCCTGCCTGTCCAATGGGGGCAATAATACTGTTGACTTCCTACAGTTGCTGAGGGAATAAATGACATGTTGCTTCTAAAGGCATTTTCACAATGCGTGTCCTGCTGTAAGCACTCTTTAACTGTTGACAAATCACACCATCCTTATTAACAGTAGTGTATGAAATCACTACTTCATACAGAGCGGCACTCCACTTCCATCATAAGTGCGAATGCTGAGGAGTGCCTGTACTGAGCTGCTAAACTCCACCTTTAATACAAGAAGACTGGATTATCATCTGTCACCCCTAGGGAACACGGTATGGTGCTTCCCCTCCACTGTGAATCTTCCTGCCTGGTGCTGGGTAGACACTGATCTATGTGATGTGGTCCCAAAGCCCCTGGGACGTTTATAACCTACTAGGGGACATAAGCCCCATTCAGGAATAATTGCAGCATAACCTATAACATGATGAAAACAAACAAAGGCCTTGGTGAGGGGCCGGGTGGGGAGGTGTGCTAAGCTGCTTCAACCATGAGCGACTCTTTGGGACTCCATAGATTATAGTCCTCCAGGCTCCTCTGTCCATGGAATTTTCCAGGCAAGAATACTGGAATGGGTTGACATTCCCTCCTCCAGGGGATCTTCCCAACCCAGGGATTGAACCTGCATCTCCTGTATCTCCTGCATTGGCAGAAGGGTTCTTTACCACTAGCGCCACCTGGGAAGCCCCAGGCTGGGGAGGAGCTGTCATGAAATGTCTTCTTTGGGGAGAGATGACACATCTGAAGGCAAATCGCTGCCCACACAAGAATGACCTGAGGACTGTCGGATGTAAGAGGTAAGCCCGTATGATTTACTATTCACAGACTACAGCTCGGTACTTGTAATTTCCAGAAGGTTGAAGTCCAGCCCTTTGCATGTCCCCAGTTTCCTTAGTTGCTGAACTCTAGTGTCAGGGTAGGTGCAGACCACTGTCATGGGCCAGGACATCAGTGACATCCCTTCTGGAGAGGTGTCTGCAGCGTGATGCTCGTGGAAGCCTAGGACATGCAGCTTTGTCAGGAAGGAGAGAGAAGGGCCTCAGCATACCCGGGGTTGGGGGGAAGCCTTGGCCCCGGGGAAGGGAGCTGATGGGCCAAGATCCACAGAGATGAGCAAGTGGCCAAGACACACAGTGAAGCGTTCAGGCAGGAGGCACGCAGGCTCCTTGTAGCATCAGCACTCCTCTCTAATGTCTAACCTTTCTGGAATTCCACAGAGATGGAATTCAGCCAGGGTGACTGAATAACAACAAGGAATTGGGTCAGGCTCCAAGAGGAAAATTCCATGCTGGGTGTACACAGAGGCTCCCGTGTGCACCTGCACAGGGCAAGGCAGGCCAGGCGGGCCCCAGCTTGGAGTGTGATCCTCCTCCCCCACAGCACTGGGTCACGTACGAGCTGCGGGCCACTTCAGACAGCCAGAGAGGACCTCCCCCAGCTGTGGCCCGCTCTGCTGTGCGGCCCAAAGATGGTAAGCAGAGTGCAGACCCGCGGCTTTTACCCTGGCTTTTAGAACACGAAAACACCAGACAGTCTCTCCTCACAAATCCTCAATGGCTCCCCACTTCCCAGATCAAGTCCATACCCTTCCCTGACCTCTCAGGACCCACATGCCCCTGGCATTTCTCTGAGTTGCCTCTTACACTTGACCCTGTGGGCAGTATATTGGCCTGCCGTTCCTCCTACGGGGCCAGCTCTCTCCCACCACTGACCCTCTTTTGGTCCCTGGCGCTGGAATGCCCTCCAGACTCAGTTCTACCCTCTGGTAGCCCTGCCACGGCCACACCAAGTAGGATTATGACCCATTGCCTTCTGTGCCCTTGGTATCTCTGCCATCACAGGCCTTCTCACACCATCCTCCAATCACCTATGACTTGTCTATCCACTCAGTAATAGTCCTAATCAGAGTAGTGAGAGCTGGGCTACGTGCATGGCTCCCATGTGAATCCCCAGCACCTGCACTGTGCTTGGTCTAGAAGATCCTCTATTAATCTGATTAAATGAATCAACAGCTAGTTGGGTGGGCAGATGAGTGAAGGAATGAGTGAATAAGCAAATGAACAAACTCCTTAATGAGAAAAAACAACAATCTCTGAGCCAAAAGAGTCCCGGTGGTGGTGGTGGTGGCAGAGGGGGATTCCCGGAGCCAAAGAAAGGCTCCAGAGCCCCCAGGTGGCAGAACCAAAGAGCAACCGACCCTGCCGCCTCGGGGAGCTTGTCTGCTTACGAGTGGTCCTCTCCGTCTCTCCTTAGAGTCATCCAGTTTCACCTCACTGTCCTGACCCCACTCAGAGCAGTCACCTCTGTGGAGCTAGAGGANGGTAAGTTGTTGCAGCCATTATGGAAAATAGTATGGAAGCTCCTCAAATAAATTAAGAAACAGAACAACCACACAATCTACTAATTCTACTCCTGGGTATTTACATAAAGAAAATGAAAACACTAATTAGAAAAGATATATGTACTCCTATGTTCATTGCAGCATTATTTACAGTAGCCAAGATATGGAAGAAATCTAAGTGTGTATCAATTGATGCATGGATAAAGAAGATACATATATATGCAATGGAATATTACCAAGCCATAAAAAGAATTAAATCTTGACATTTGTGAAAACATGGATGAACCTAGAAGGTATTATACTAAGTGAAATAAGACAAAGACAAAAACTGTATGATTTCACTTATATGTGGAGTCTAAAAAAAACACAACAAATGAGCAAACATAACTAACCAGAAACACAGTCATAGATACAGAGAGAAAACAGGTCGTTGCCAGAGGGGAAGAGTGTTGAGGAGGAGAGAAATAGGTGAGGGAAATTAACAAGTATAAACTTTCAGTTACAAAATAAATGAGTCATGGGTATAAAATGTACTGCATGAGGAATATAGTCAATAACTATGTGATATCTTTGTACGGTGACAGATGGTAACTAGACTTATCATGGTGATCATTTTGAAAGGTACAGAAAAATCAAATCACTATGCTGTGTACCAGGAACTAACAATGTGTTGTAGGTCAATTATACTTCTAAAACAAACAAACAGAAAAAAACGTTAGAAGAAGTGAAGGGTGGGGGAGGGGAAATTCGATGAAGGTGATCAAAAGGCACACTTTGAGTTATAAGATAAATATGTACGAGGGATGTAATATACAATAAGATAAATATAATTAACACTGCTATATATCATATATGAAAGTGATTGAGAGGAAACCCTGAGTTGTTATTACAAGGAAAAAACTGTTTTTCTGTGTTTTAGTTTTATATCTGTATGAGATGATGGATGTTCACTAAACTTATTGTGTTAAATCATTTCATGACATATGTAAGTCAAATCATTATGTTGTATAGCTTAAACATCCACAATGCTGCACATCAATTATATCTCAATAAAACTGGAGGGAAAAAACTGAAGTGAGCATTCTAAGAAGATATCAGAGTAGAAGATGTCAGGACTCTGTCTCCTCACCTAGACAACTATTACACTGACAGAATTTGTCTGATGTAACTAGTGTAGAGTTTACTGAAGGCTTCCAAGTTCCAGGGGAGCATTGGGAAGTGGTTAATTTTAGTCAATGTTAGCTTTTAGCAGAGTAGCAGCTACCTATCCCCCACTCCAAGCCCTTTGGCAGGCAGCTGTGCACATGTTCCTGGAGCAACCTGCACACGGCTTGCAGGAACCAGGGTGGATAACGAAAATCTCATCCTCCAAATATATTGGACATCTGCTCCTGGCCACTGATTGCTGTTTCTGATCACGAGGTGCAAAGAGGAAGACAATCATTCTTGTTTAACGTCCCCCTTCATTTTGCAAGCCCCTCTTCCTCTGGCTGAAGTGATTTCCAGGGAATTTAAAGGAATGGCGACCCCTTTCCCTTGATTTTTCTCTTTTTCCTCTTTTGAGAGCCAGACATTAAAGGCTAGGAAATTCAAAAGCAACCGCATGTATGGGGAAAATTAAAAGTGACCGTGCATGCCCAGGGAAAGGCACAGGCTCAGAGAAAACCTGAGAAAACCTTAAGTTTACACCTCAGGTTGATCTCTGAAATGAAACCTACCACACCCTGGGGAAGAGACAGAATCTGATTTCTAGAGTTACTACATTATTAGACTCAAATGTCTAGTTTTCAATTAAAAAAATTATAATGCATATAAGAAATAGGAAAGTATGGTCCACTCAAGGAAAAAAAAAAACAACAGAAAATGTCCTCCAAAGAGACCTGATAGCATATCTGCTTGACAAAGACTTTAAAACACCCTTCTTAAAGGTGCCTGAAAAACTAAAGATGCGGAGAGCGTCAAGAAAATCATATGTGAACAAAACAGAAATATCCGTTACAAAAATAGAAAACCTGGAAAGAAACCAGACAAATTCTGGAGCTGAAATGTACTGAATGAATAACTGAAATGAAAAAAATTTACCAGAAGGATTCAAAAGTTTATTTGAGCAAGTAGAGGAAAGAACGAGCAAACTTAAAGACAGGACAAGAGAAATCATTGAGTCTTAAGACACAGAAAGAAAAAACATTGAAGGAAAATGAACAGCACCTAAGGGGCTTGTGGGAAACTCTCAAGTAGAGCAGTATATTGTGGGAGACCAAGAAGAATGGGGGCAGGCAGAGAGTATTTGAAGTAATATGGCCAAACACTTCCCAAACTTGATGAAAAACATGAATGTAAATATAAAAGAAGCTCAATGAACTCCAAGTAATATGGACTCAAAGAGATCTACACGAAGACCCATTATAATAAAATTTTTGAAAGACAAAGAGAGAATCTTGAAAGCAGCAAGAGAGAAGTGACTCATTATATACAAAGGATCCTCTATAAGACTTTGAGCAGATTACTCAACAGAGACTTCGATGATCAGAAAGCAATGGGGCAATATAACCCAAGATCTAAAATAAAATAAAAACTGTTGAAAAAGGATTCTGTATCCAGAAAAACTACCCTTCAAGAGTGAGAGATAAATAGAAGCTGAAGAAGTACATTACCACTAGACCTACCCTGTAAGAGCTTTCCTGTGGCTCAGACGGTAAAGAGTCTGCCTGCAATGCAAGAGACCTGGGTTCAATCCCTGGCTCAGGAAGATCCCCTGGAGAAGGGAATGGCAACCCACTCCAGTATTCTTGCCTGGAGAATCCCATGGATGGAGGAGCCTGGCAGGCTACAGTCCATGGGATCACAAAGAGTCAGACACGACTGAGGGACTAACACTATCCTGTAAGTAAAGTTCAAGAGAGTCCTGCAGGCTGAAATAAAATATCGCTAGACAGTGATTTGAAGGTGTATGAAGAAATAAAAAGCTCACAATAGGTAGACACACAGGGAGAGTAACACCAGCATCGTGGCAGCACAGGACATCCTTCGTTTTGCCCTTACTTCAACAACAAAAATTAAACAACCATTCATGAACAAAGGTGCCTCTGTGGGAGCTGTGGGATCCAGCACCTTACACCAAGGGACCCAACAGGATGCTGCCCACCTGTGCATCAGCTAACAGGCAGATAGACCTCAGTCCTGGCAGTGAAATCTGCATGGCCCGTGAAAAGGTTCTAGCCACTCTTGGCTATAGGACCTGGAGAACATTGACTTGGGCAGTCTCACTCAGAACCTTTGTGGAAGTCCATGTTTCTGGAGAAGTTCCGGCCCTCCATTGCAGCAAAAAAATAGAAGTTTGAACACACTTGGATGGCAGTTAGTAAAAAATGGAGGGTTTGGGATGAGGCAGCCATATGAGATAAGGCCTAGAGGTCAGTAGTAAATTAGTACTAATACATACAAATACCAATGCTAATACTAAAAAGTTAACTCTTTCTAAATGTTCTTTATGTATTATGCATTAAGCTGAGCACTTTTTACATGCCTCATTTAATGTTACCTTCAAATGTCTCTTCTGTTTATGGTAGGGATGGTTATCATAGGAGAAACTGAGGACTAGAGAGATAAAGCTTGCCTGGATTCCCCTAGCTTACAAGTAGCCAGACCTGGTTTGGAACTCAAGTCTGCTGATTAAAGTTTTGCTGTTGTTTAGTCAAGTTGTTGTTTAGTCACTAAGTCATGTCTGACTCTTCACAACTCCATGGACTGTAGCCTGCCAGGCTTCTCTGTCTGTGGGATTTCCCAGGCAAGAGTACTGGAGTGGGTTGCCATTTCCTCCTCCAGGGGATCTAAGGATCGAATCCATGTCTCCTGCACTGGCAGGCAGATTTTTTTTTTAACCACAGAGCCACCGGGAAAGCCTCTAAGAAGCACTGCAAGAAAGCCAGGGGCCCGTCCGAGGAAGAGCAAGTATGAGGGGTCCAGGAGGTACCACGGGAGGCAAGATAGATAGGGATGGATTAGTTTATAACCTTAGCCACTAGATGTGGAAACCTGATCTTCATTCTGAGATAGTTTAGAGGCAAGAAGAGGCTAGGATTTAGGACAAGCCCTTTGGGTCCAGGAGAAGGGAGACAAGGCCAGGCTGGAGGGTACTTCAATAGCTGAGACCAGAGGTGATGGGGTTGCGTGGAAAGCAGCAGACAGATCGGGGAACTGGACCTTGTGAGATGTGATGACTGTGGCAGGTCTGGGAGTTCTTACTTGGCAAAAGGGTGAGGGTGAGGTGCTGAGCAGGGAGTGAGGAAGGAGTTCCCAGCCTATTTGGCTGAGGAGGCAGGGGATTGGCTCAAGTTGGTGGAGTAGAAGGATGTGTGCTTATCTTCTCCTGTGAGAACAGCAAAATCGCAGCTAGTTGTTGAACAACTATCAACAGGAGGACTCTGGAACCCACCGAAAAGATACCCCACATCTAAGGACAAGGGAGAAGCTGCAACCAGACGGCAGGAGGGGTGCAATCACAATAAGACCAAATCCCATACCCACCGGGTGGGTGACCCACAAACCAGAGAACAATAATACCAAAGATTTTCTCCCACTGTTGTGAAGGCTCCAGGCCCCACATCAGGCTTCCCTGCCTGGGGATCTGGCAAAAGAACTGGGACTCCCCAGGGAATCTGCCTTTGAAGGCCAGTGGTATCTGACTATAGAGCTTCCACAGGACTGGATAGGGAGGCAAGTGTGGTGACCTGGAGGTGGGTCCAGGCCCCGGCTCTACCACGCGTCAGCTGTGTGACCTCAGATTGGTCACCAGTCCTCTCTGAACCTCTCAGCCCAGTACTTTCTGAGCGTGCACAAGGGAGGGAGTCCAGGGTGAGGCTACTGCGGAAGGCTGGCAGCTCCCCAGAGGCAGTGCTTGCACGCTCGGTAATGGCAACCCCCAGCACTTTGGTTTCCCTATTAAAGCCTGACATCCCTGCATGTGTCTGACCCTGCCTAGGACACAACTGAAGCGACTTAGCAGCAGCAGCAGCAGCCCTTGAAGCAGTTTGATCAAATGTTTAGTTCGATATATGATCAATGATTGTAATAGTGTAACTCTAGAAAGCAATGGCAACCCACTCCAGTACTCTTGCCTGGAAAATCCCATGGATGGAGGAGCCTGGTAGGCTGCAGTCCATGGGGTCGCTGAGGGTTGGACACGACTGAGAGATTTCACTTTCACTTTTCACTATGATGCACTGGAGAAGGAAATGGCAACCCACTCCAGTGTTCTTGCCTGGAGAATCCCAGGGACAGGGGAGCCTCGTAGGCTTCCATCTATGGGGTCGCAGAGTTGGACACGACGGAAGCGACTTAGCAGTGGCACCAGCAGCCCTCCGGGGACTGACATTGACCCCAGACGTCACCGACATGTAACTGCTACAGGGCTTACTTTAAGACCTTCTTTCTGATAACTCTGGGAGATGCAGTCCAGGACACCTCTGTATTTGTTTACATAAACCCCATCAGCTTGCAGTCGGCTCTTCATGACGTCCATAGGCGTTGCTGTTCCCCAAGAAATTGCTCCTGTAAAGAGAGAGACAAATAGCTATGAGGGACTAGCTGGTCAGGGTCTGGAGGGGTGCTGGCTCCCTGTAGATTTCTGGAAAGAGCTCAGGGTCAGGACCTAGGAAAAGGGCCCCTGATCCTCCCTCATCACATGCTGTGGGACTCTGCAGAAATTTTCTGCCTCCTCTAGGCCTTGGGTTTGTCTTCTGTAAAATGTGCCAGCAGCACCTCTCTTCGTGGGACTGCTGTGAGGACAAATGAACTAACGCATATGAAGCATTTAGCACAGAGCCAGGTGCGTAGCTAGTACTTCCTAAGCAGAAGCCTGTATTGACAGCTTTTATTGCAACAAAAGGCCCAGTACCTTCCACGCACACACAGGGGAGGGAGTCCAGGGTGAGGCCTGAGGCTGAAGGCTGGTAGCTCCCCAGAGGCACAATTTATTCCAAACACAGTTCAGTTCAGTCGCTCAGTCGTGTCTGACTCTTCGCGACCCCATGAATCGCAGCACGCCAGGCCTCCCTGTTCATCACCAACTCCTGGAGTTCACTCAGACTCACATCCATTGAGTCCATGATGCCATCCAGCCATCTCATCCTCGGTCGTCCCCTTCTCCTCCTGCCCCCAATCCCTCCCAGCATCAAAGTCTTTTCCAATGAGTCAACTCTTCGCATGAGGTGGCCAAAGTACTGGAATTTCAGCTTCAGCATCATTCCCTCCAAAGAAATACCAGGGCTGATCTCCTTCAGAATGGACTGGCTGGATCTCCTTGCAGTCCAAGGGACTCTCAAGAGTCTTCTCCAACACCACAGTTCAAAAGCATCAATTCTTTGACGCTCAGCCTTCTTCACAGTCCAACTCTCACATCCATACATGACCACAGGAAAAACCATAG
>SJYV01054450.1:196640-278951 GCA_006410875.1 Neotragus pygmaeus
AAAGTCTGACACTGTTTCCACTGTTTCCCCATCTATTTCCCATGAAGTGATGGGACCGGATGCCATGATCTTCGTTTTCTGAATGTTGAGCTTTAAGCCAACTTTTTCACTCTCCACTTTCACTTTCATCAAGAGGCTTTTTAGTTCCTCTTCGCTTTCTGCCATAAGGGTGGTGTCATCTGCATATCTGAGGTGATTGATATTTCTCCCGGCAATCTTGATTCCAGCTTGTGTTTCTTCCAGTCCAGCGTTTCTCATGATGTACTCTGCATAGAAGTTAAATAAGCAGGGTGACAATATTCAGCCTTGACGCTCCTTTTCCTATTTGGAACCAGTCTGTTGTTCCATGTCCAGTTCTAACTGTTGCTTCCTGACCTGCATACAGATTTCTCAAGAGGCAGGTCAGGTGGTCCACAGAGACACTAAACAAACACTTGCAGACAGGCTGCTGGCCAGCTGAGGGATTGTAGAGAAGAGGGGAGGGGCAGCTCTTTAAAGAGCTCTTATCTTTTGCAGTGATGTGGAATTGAAGAAGCCTTAGGACCATGTGCCACCGAGTCTTCTTCATTGGATAAAGCTCAGGTGTCCTGGTTTGAGCACTTTTGTGACTTTAAAGGACTCCAAGAAAATAGCCCCAGGTTATTGTGTAAACACAGACATTGGAACATTCTTTGATGGGGAGACAAAAACAAACTGATGCCAAAGTCCAAGGCAGCTGGTTTGCAAAGTTTTGTAACTGGGGCCCAGCAGCTCCCAAATGAGGCCTTAGCCTGTCCCCAGCTCCCTGCCCGTCCTGGCCGCCTAGCCTTGGTCCTCTGGGAACCCTCTGGGCATCTCCTGCCTCCTGCCAGGATAAATGGGGCTGCTTTCCCTGGAGTCAGTCCAGGTGCTGCCCTGGCATACCATGGGCTTGGGTATTACAAAAACAGGTTTGCCTGCCAGGCTACATGCATCTGTTCTCATAAGAAATGAGAGCAGTAGGGGCCTGTCTGCCCCATCAGCCAACAGGCACTTACTGAGCACTTACTGGGAGCTGGCACAGGCCAGGCCTCAGACATGCAGGGGTCTGATGGCTAAGATGTAGGCTCTGTTATGTATTTCCCGTTTCAAGCACAGCTGGTTATGATGAGGAGGAGAAAGAATGACAATTTTCTTTCTTTCTTTCTTTTTTAATATTTATTTCACTGCACTGGATCTTAGTTGCAGCACATGGGTCTTTAGTTGCAGCATCTGGTTCCCTGCCTAGGGCTTGAACCCTGGGTCCCCTGCACTGGGAGTTCAGAGTCTTAGCCACTGGACCACCAGGGATGTCACGACAACTTCCTTGTCTCCAGTGGATCTTTCCTGTGAACATCAGCATGCCAGGCTCTCCGCCTTCTTAAGAAGCAGTCCTCTCTTGACTTCCATTCCCCTCTCTGACTATAGCTGTGTCTCTCTCTTCCCCAGCACAGTGCAGTCACATCCCTCAGGAGTGCTGTGCATACCTGGGTTCTCCAATTTCTTTCATCCCATTCTCTCTTGATCCCACTTCAATCAGGTTCTCATACCTTTCTCTTCATCCAAATCTTGTCAGAGTCACTGGTGGCCAATGTGTTGTTAAATCCAAGCCCTGGGAATAGCAAGTGCCAAGACTTTGTGGTGGAGAGGGAGCCAGGCACGGTCAAGGTGCAGGAAATGGACCAGTGTGACTGACACTGAACTAAGCAAGGGGATATGAGCAGAAAAGGACTGTAGAAAGGTAACAAGCAGATCGCTGATGGCCTTGAAACCACTGCAAGGTCACTGACTTCCAGCTGAAGTGACATGGAGATGCAGCATGGGTTCTGAGGGGGGAGGTTAAATAACCCGTCCATGGCCACAAAGTGACTGAGTGTGGATTTGAACTTGGCTCTTTCTGACGGCAGTGTCCGCGCTATGCGGTCTGCATTAGCTGTGTGTCTTTGGGTTGGTCACTCTGAACCTGAGTTTTCTCATCTGAAAAATGGGGAAAGTGATTCCTATCTTCTGGAGAGAATGAAATCCTCATTTTAGAAAGACGTGCAGGGTGCCAACATTTTTAAAAGGTGGACAATGATAACAGAATTTCTTTTCAAAGCTCAGCGCTACCTGACACAGAGTGAGTGCTCAAAATATACCTTCCAACTGAAAGCAGAAAGAGCCCAAGTAGGGACTCAGAGAGAAGGTGCGGGGAGAAAGAGGGGGGCCATTCTCCATTCCTAGTTGCAGCATCCCCAGCCCTTCCTCCGCCTGGTTAGGGCTGACCGTGTGTATGTGCATGTGTGTGTGTGAGTGTGTGTGTGTGTGTGCGTGTGAGTGCGTGCATGTGCTAAGTCGCTGTGGTCATGTCCGACTCTTTGCGACCCCATGGACTGTAGCCTGCCAGGCCCCTCTGTCCATGGGGATTCTCCAGGCAAGAATATTGGAGCGGGTTGCCATGCCCTGCTCCAAGGGATCTTCCCAACCCAGGGATTGAACCCAAGGCCCCTACATCTCCTACACTGCAGGTAGATTCCTTACCACTGTGCCGCCAAGGAAACCCCAGGTCTGACCATTGCAGGGACTTAACAAAGACCTGTTGGAAGAGTGGCTGGCTGAGCCCGCCCTTGCCCACTGTCCCACCGTGGTGGTCAGCACAGGGTCAGGGGCCAGCCATGCTGCCCTTACCTGCCACTCCACCCGCCAGCCACACAGCACAGGGGCTGGGGCCTGCACAGGCCTCGGGTGTGATCCAGTCACTCAGGAACACGTAAGGGATGAAGTAGAGGCAGTAGCCTGGAACGTCCCTCAGCAGCATGGCACTGGCTCCCCGGTACAGCCCCGCCAGGCCTTCTGTCCGCACGACGGTTGCAAAACAGTGCACAGGCCCCTGGTAGGCTGGCTGTTCCCCAAGAGCTGCCACTCTGGGCTTCAAACTGAGGTTGGCTGCAAAGACAGAGCAAAACTTTGGCAAGTGGCCCAAGGCAGGAGACTGGCCATCTCTGGCACTGAGGCAGCCCAGCCCAGCCCATTGAGAGTTCCCACTCACATCACCAATTGATTTTTACCAAACCTTCTGACTGTCTGGGCAGCTCACATGGGGATTCTGAAGTCCCAGTGTGGAGCCCTTGCCAGCATGTGCAGCCAGACCGGAGGCAGTCCCACCAGGTGACAAAACACCCGTTGCCTTAGAATTCTCCGTCAACCATCACTATGGCATTCTGAGCAGATGTGACTGCGCGAAATGTGCTGAGCCAGACCAAGCTCTGTCTTGAAGCACAGGCTGTAAAATCCAACACACTGTGTGGGTATGTGTATGTGTGTCTACTTGTGCATAGCGTGCTAAAAATCATGAGATTTAAAACGAAACTGTCCTGGCTCCAAGTCCTGGCCCTGCTTACCAACTTTCTGACCTTGGTAGGTACCTTTCAAGTCTTTGTTTCTTCGCCTTTGAAAGGAGGACAAGCTCATACTGAAAGTCGCTAAGACAGTAGATCATAAACACTCTCGCCACATACCCACACAAAATGCTAACTGTGTGAGGTGCTGGATGTGCAGACTGACCTTATCTTGATATCATTTCACTACGCATATGTGTACCAAATCATCACACTGTGAACCCTAAACATACAAGGCTATATGTCAACCATATCTCAATAAAGTTGGGAAATTGTACTTTTTTAATAAAAATGAGAATAGGCTGTTGTGAGTATAAACAAGGTAATACCTATAAAGAACTCAGCATGGTGCTAGGAACGTTGTAGGGGTGCAGTGGTCTCACCAGAGCATTACTGAAACCAGATGACGGGCTGGAAGGCTGGACATGGTCTCACTGACTCACCCCAGCCCTGGCCAGGCAGTGCCCTGAAACAACTGTGGGGCAGAACTGCGCCACTGGCCCCTCAGAGTCCAGGGCACAGAGTGCTGTCTCCTTCTCTGACCACTGGGGGCTCTGCTGGCAGATCACTGGTCTTGGTCTGGTTGTTACGTCGGTAGTGTCTTCTCAGGACATATGTAGACAGCAAGTAATGACTCTAATCCTTCCACCTGGCTCCTTTCATCTCCCTGTCTGATGCTCATCTACTCTGCTACAGACCCTTTGGCATAGCTTTGACTCATGGCCAGAGAGACCTCCCAGTCCCAGTGCAGATAAAGCAGATCATATTCTCAACTTTCCCTTCTTGGAGAACTAAGGTGACGTGACCAGGACAGAAACAGAATGGAGCTTGCTTGTGACCACATGCCCATTTTGTCACCTGGGTTCAATTCCCCAGAAGCACCAGCTCATTTGGGTTCTTACAGCATGCTGGCTAAGAGACAGATCATTTTCATTACACAGGTGAACATCCAAGCCCCTAAATAGCCCCATCTTTATCAGATGAAGGTCAGGAAAGAATACTCAGCTTCATGATGCCGCAGTCCAAATGGGAAATTTAGGAGTTAAGTACAACTTGTCCTTTTCACTTATCCTGGATGTAGACAAGGTCAAGGGGGAGGTTTCTATTTGCCTGGAAATTTTGCTTTAACAAACTAGTCCCATATTTTCTTTCTGTGTTGAGGGGAGAGAGGGATAATGGCCAGGTGTGTTAGGACGATTGCAGGAGGCCGAGTCCCATTCTCTTTTACAAGGGATCCCATAGGGAGTGAGCAGGTGTGGCGGCCACATTTAGGGGCACAGGGCGCTCTGAGCTCAGGGCAGGATCAGACACTGCAGTCTTTGAGAGCACTCTGAGAGATCACTGAACACTCCTTTCTCTCCCAAAGCCACTAGGATACCACCAGGGTCATCCTGGGAAAATTTGGCATTAAACCACATAGATGTAATTGTCCCAACATATAAACTTTGCCTGGGCCATGCTCACATGGAAGTACCAGTGATTTGTCCCTAAAGTCAAAGTTTTCATGAATCAACTATGAGTACGATATAGAGCTCAAAAGTTACTTACTGAAGGAGAGCTCCTGTTAACATTCTGCTTGTTTGGAGGTACAGATGTTGGAAAAAACAAAAAACAAAAACCCACCTGTCCAACCACCAACTGGCTTTGTCAACAAAAAGCTGCCTTTTTTTTCCTTTTCTTTTCAGGATAAGCAATAAGGAAATTCTCTCATATTCTTCTAGGGTTATAACATAAGCAATCTAGCTTTAACTGCTTGAAAATGATCTATTTACAACTATTACATCAATATAATTATAATGCTGACCTGGAACATTGACACGAGTCTGAGCTGGTTGTCAGGGCCTTTTGGACACAAGGTGATACTATGAAGCCCTCAACTCCTTGCAGCTCATCCCTGACATTTGCAAATAAATTTTTATTTGGAAATCATTTCAAATTTGAAAAAAAAAAAAAAAACGTATAAAAAAGAGAGAGAAAAATTTCCCCAGAACACATTCACCCCTCGCACCTATTTTTAACATTTTACCTTATTTGTTTCATGGTTTGTGTGTCCTCTCCTTCCCTCCCTGCCCATATCCCTCCTCCACTCCTCACTCAGACATGGGCGTGCAATTAAACTGAACAGATGTCTTTGTCCCAATTCCTAAACTTTGCCCGGTTCGGTTNCTATTTTTAACATTTTACCTTATTTGTTTCATGGTTTGTGTGTCCTCTCCTTCCCTCCCTGCCCATATCCCTCCTCCACTCCTCACTCAGACATGGGCGTGCAATTAAACTGAACAGATGTCTTTGTCCCAATTCCTAAACTTTGCCCGGTTCGGTTCCAGGTAACAGTGACCCGACCTGGAGTCAAGGTTTTCATCAATCAGTTGTGGGTACGACGTGACTTTCAGGAGTTACTGATAGAACGAGAGAGTCTGATAAAATTGGAAAAACATTTGGCCAAACAGAGCCAACCTTGTCATCAAGACCCAACCCAGCACCAAATCTGAACTTTCTTTCTTTTTCTCCCAAAATGAGCAATAAGGAAATTCTTTGGCCCATACATACAATATACAGTTTTATTCTCTGAGCCATTTCAGGGTGAGTTACATACAAAATAGCCCTTTACCCTTATATTCTTCAGTCTGTGATTCCTAAGAATCAGGACGCCATCCTACATGCTGTGGGAAAGGAGCCAGGTTCATAATCCACACGGACAAGCCTTGTCTAATGTACTGCCTGTGCTCACGCTCTCGGTGATCTCACGTCGACCTTTAGAGTGTTTCTCCCCAACCCCCATGACAGAATCCAGTCCATCAGGTATTATATTTCGTTATCATGTCTGCGTAGCTTCCTTTCATCTGGAGCATTTCCACAGCCTTGCTTTGTTATTTTTTTTTAATGACAATGACATTTTTTAAGAGTACACCACCCCCCTTCTTGTTAACAGAACTTTCCTTGCCTGAGGTTTGTTTGATGTGTGCTTGCTGTTACACTGAGATGACGCACCCTTGGCTGGGNAAAGAGAAAGGCGCTGCGGAACTCAGGTCTTGCCAGGAAAGGTAACTTCCACTGCAATAACTTCTAAATTTACTTCAGGAACTAGGTGCAAACTCTATGCAAAGGCTCCCAGATGCCCTAATTAGGAAGCCCCCCAAAGAGGCTGTCACAATCACCATCGATTACGTAGCATCTACTGAGGACATGTGGCTCAAAGCAGCTCATGAGCTGTCCTCGACTAGCCAGCAAGTGTGCCGGGCCCTGGACCACGAGAGGGGAGAGGCAAGCTGGGTTTTTCTGGGTGATGCGATCTGTGTATGTGTGTGTTTGCTGAGGCTTCACTCAGACACGTCCAGCTCTTGGCGAAACTATGGATTGTAGCCTACAAAGCTCCTCTGTCCATGGGATTTTCCATGGAGGGGTTGCCATTCCCTCCTCCAGGGGATCTTCCCCACTCAGGGTTCAAACACCGGTCTCCTTCCTCTTCTGCGTTGGCCGGCAGATTCTTCACCACTCAGCCACGTGGGAAGCCCTGTTATGATTTAGGGGTCCCCAATGAACTCTCCTATTTCTGCGTTGATGTCCAAGGTCAAATTCCACAGGGCTTTCTCCTCGGGCACTGCCATCTTGTTTCAGCTGGCCTTTCTCCCTCTGGTTCATGGCTCTGGGCACACAGCTGTGAATTCCTGGGGGTTTGGGGGAGCTTCAGTGCTCACAGGGAGGGACTTAGGGCTTACAGAAACCCGCACTGGGACTGCTTCAGTGGGTCCCGGAATGAGGTGGTGATACTGCAGGCCCTTTCAGCCAACAGTAATACTGTATCTGTCCATCAAAGACCATCCTGGCTATCTCTGACACTCTTCCCATTCTGAAAAGGACCTGTCCCTAAACCCTGCTGGCAACACAAGATAATGGAATGCATGTGGGAGTTGGGGGGAGACAGGCAAAAGCAGCCCCTGGGGACGCCCCTGGTTGAGGAGATCTTCTTGGAGGAGGAAGGGGAAGGCAGGGGGCCTCTCTCCTGTACAGCATTCTGCCATGGTGACAATTTCCTCTAAAATCTCCACTGTCCAATGTGACGGCCCTAGCCATGTTCTTGAAACAGGGCTGGTGCTATCAAAGAGCTGAACTTGAAGTCTTATTCAANTCCAGATGCTGTCTCTTATACACATCTTTTATTTCCAACAGTCAATGAATCAGTTTTCACGTGCAAGAATCAAAACCAAAATTTCAACTTCAAATTCATCCATAATGAACCACTCTTATCTAACGTGTATGTGTGCATACGTGCATGTGCGGTCATGAATGTGGCATGTGTCTTAACAGACACATCTATGCGTGTATATATAACATACACACAGAGTTTCTTTTTGACCTCAGGGAAAGAGAAAATGGGAATAAACAATCGGCAGGCATCTCGAGATTGCAGAATCAACACAATGGGAATATATACAATAATAAAATTAAAACGGTTGCAGCATCCCCGCGTAGGATAATACAGAGCTCAATAAATACAGCGGATTTGTTTTAAAAAACAAAAGAAACACCATCTCTCCACCCGAGATGAAAGTCTTTCCAAATTAAAAAAAAAATTCAGAACACAAACAAACCCCCAAGTTTTCTCATAATTGTTAGTGCCTATATAGCATATAATACACGAAACCATGTAGCAGGTGCATGCAAGAGGTGAAAAGACCGGGGGATTCAGAGGCTTCTGGTTGGCGTTAACGCGTGGGGCCCAACATGCCCTGGGTTCTACAGACGAGGTTGGGTAGAGAGGTCCAGCTCTATTCCGCCAGCTGCTTCGGGAGTGGGGACCCCGGCTGGGGCGGGGAAGAGACTTTGGCCTTGATCACTGGTGGCCCGGATGGAGCAAAGGCTGCAGGGGCCCCGGGGGCGGCAGCGGCGGCGGCAGAGGCGGCAGCGTCGCGGGCGGCGGCGGCGGCTGGAGAGGGGGCGACGGATCCGCACCTGGCTCCCCAGCCGACGGGCGCGGAAGACCCAGGCCGCTGTCGTGTAGCTTCCGGACGTGCTTCTTGAGGTCAAAGTTCCGGCAGAAGCCCTTGCCGCACGTGGGGCAGGTGAAGGGCTTCTTGTCATTGTGGGTGTGCATGTGGAACGTGAGGTTGTAAACCTGGTGGAAAGCCTTGTTGCAAATATTGCACTTGAACTGCTTCTCCCCGCTGTGGGTCAGCTTGTGGTTTTTGTAATTCCCTGCAACAGACAAACGACAGGGACGTGGACCTGAAAAGAGAGCTTGAAAAGGGAGGAGCAGACGATGGAAGGACCAGGAGGCGGGAGAAGAGGGGGCACGGATCCGACAGCCCCGGGCAGGACTTAGATGCCCACCTGCACTCGGCTCCCCGAAGTTATTTTTAAATATCGACAATGAGGTCGTTCCCGCCACATTTCAATACAATAGTTATTAATCCAATTCTATAAAACGAGAACAAGAGGTTAAAAAGAAATATCCCCTCTGTGTAAGAGCCATGCCTTTGTCTCATCCCACTTACGGGTAGGAGGTTGGAAAGGCAACGCACGCGCTGGTAGCTAGATGCACTTAAAACACATCTTCTAAAACAGCCCCCAGAACGGAGGGCTTTTGGTAAGACTCCCGCGAAAGACAACACCTTCTGGGTTCCATACCTTTTTGATGAAATCCTTTGCCACAGAATTCACACACAAACGGTTTGTAGCCTGCGTGTATTCGGGTATGCGTGTTTAAAGTAGAACTTCTATTAAACGCTTTGCCACACTGGTTACATTTATGGGGTTTTTCCTGAGCGGAAAGAAGAAACAAGCAGAGAAGTGAAGGTACTTTGTTATCGAGTGGAGTCTGAAAAACTGAAAACACTGTCATGCTCTCCCTCATGCTTTTAAGCAGCACAAAGGCAAACAATACCGGCATTTCCCCTTCGTCCAGCCCGCACATTTCAAACAAACCTTAACTGCAGGGAGTAAGAGTCTATCGGCCCTTAAGACAAAAACAAAACCATTCGGAAACAAACCAGGTGAAACTGATACAGTCGAACACACCTGGGTGTGAATGATCTTGTGTCTGCACAGGGTGCTGGCTTGCCGGAAGCCCTTTCCACACACTTTGCAAACGAAGGGCCTGGCTCCTGTGTGTACCGGCATGTGACGGGTTAAGTTATAGTGCGCGTTAAAGACCTTAAAATGAAACACAAGTACAACAGGTTAGCCCAAACAGCCCTCGGAGATCACCCCCGGGTAGAGGAAAGGGAAGGAGGTGATAACATTCTGACAAATGTATACAAATAATCACAAAATAAATTTAGAAGGCAGGAAGGAAAAAAGACTCGNCTGAGGAGACCCAGGAGGAGGACACATGAGGAGACCCAGGAGGAGGACGCATGAGGGCCTGCGCCACCCCTGGCAGCCCTCGCCTTCCTGGAGCCCGCGGCCTGGGGGGGAGACACCACAGGAAAAGCAAGCCAGTATGTCGGTGGAAAGAATAAGTGGGCGCTGATGTGAAAGGGGAAACAGGGGAGCAAGAGAGCGTCCTTGCCCTGAGGAGAAGCTGGCTTCTGCATGAAGCTGTTTCTTGAGCCATGGTGTGCCGGGCCTGGGACCTGCATTTGTCACCAGAGTGGCGGTGTTCCTGGGCTGTGGCTGAGGGCAGCCCATGGAGGCCCAGTGGGCAGAGGGCTTGACAAGCACCACATGCTCCCTGCTCATGCGCCACTCCAACAAAAGCATTCTCTGGGCACGTGCCAGGCCCTGCAGGACAACAAGAAAGAAGCACTTTCCGCCTGCACTGAGCTCACAATCTGGAGGCGGGGGAGGAGGGGACCCAGGCAGACAGACTGACAGGCAAGTAAAATACAGTGCGCTAAGTCTGTAGTGGTGGGTGTGAAGGGTCCCACAGTCCCCCCAGGGCACCTGGGCCAGCAGGTAGCTGGGTGCCCCCGAGCACACTTCTGTTGGGACAGAGCCGGAAGGAGAATCCCCGAATGAACAGCATGAAAGGCTTCTGTACACACATACTGCATTCTCAGCAGACACCACAGATGTGCCACTGAGAAAATCCCAGAGGCCCTTGGAGGAGTCGGGGCCACATCTAGGGCACCAAAGGTGAAAAAGCACTGGGAAGCCGCTGTAAAAACTCCAGGCTGTACCCAAGCCGGTTCAGCCTGACCTGCCTGGTGCACCCTGTTTACAAGAGCCTGGACACCACCTCGCACAAGCATCCACACACCCATGCGCATGTAAACACACATGCAGGCACTCACCATACTCCAGACTCCCCCTCTACAAGGCCCCTCCGATAACGGGACATCGCTTAGCTTTGAACCACTGTGTCTTAGAGGAACGCCAACAGTCCCCACAGAAACCCCAGGGCACATGTCCCAAAAAGGAGAATCAACAGCTGCCATTCAGAGGATGGAGGAGTAGGACAACATCACACCGCAACAGCTAGTGCTGGGTTTGCAGGGCTCACCCTGAGCAGACCATCCAGAGAATCAGAACAACACGCAGACACAAGACACACTTCCACCAAGGAGAAGAAAGTCCAGGCACGAGCAGGAGCCTCCTGAGGTCCAGGCCGCTTCCCAGGAGGGAGCCTGGTGGGGACAGAGGCCAATAAGGGGGTCATGTTCCCAGTGACTCAAGGAAAAGCCCAGTGCTGCCACAGGCTTACACCTATTTCTTTTTTTTAAATTAATTTTTATTGGAGTGTAATTGCTTTACAATGTTGTATTAGTTTCTGCTCTACTGCAAAGTGAATCAACTATACGTGCACATATACCTACAATTTGTTGGCTTTCCTTCCCGTTTTGGTCACTACAGAGCACTGAGCAGAGTGCCCTGTTCTGTGCTGGAGGTTCTCACTAGTTATCTATTTTATACATAGTAATGTATGTATATATATAATATATATATATATATCAATCCCAATCTCCCGGTTCATCCCACCCCCACTTTATCTCCTGGTATCCATATATTTGTTCTCTGTCTGCTTACGCCTATTTCTTTAAACTAATAGTTCATTTCATCCTAAATTTTAAAATTTATTTAAAATTCCCCAAGGAGGAGTCTTGGAAAGTCTTCAAAAAGCACATACGCATTCTCAAGAATGGCACATGATGCTTCTATAAAATGTGTCACTCAGATTTTCCCCTCTGCAGAGAAAACCCCTGGGTCCCCTGATCTGGAGTGACATGTGATACAAGCCTGCTCTGGGTGTCTGGGACCAGAAGAATCGCCCCACTCCCACCCCTCACCCCACTCTGGTATAAAGGGAGCTCGTGGGATAAAGTGGCTTACCTGCCACTCATCTGGTTTTGAAAACCTGACAGGTCACCCTGTTTTTGCAGGAATTTTCCACTCCATGTTCCTAAGTGCCTCAAAGTTTCTCCAGAGAGATGACACACAGTTTTTTTCCTCAATAATATTGCACCCGGGGACAGGGTTAAGTTTAGGTAATACATAATATTTGAGGAGTGGTGTGAGATGAACAGGGAACACCGAGCCAAAGGTGATGAGCGTCATGAACAGGGGGTGAGGACGGTGACCTTGGTCCCCAGGAGAACCTTCCCGCCAGGAGCACTTACACTCTCCCTCCTGTACACCGTGCGAATGCAGCTGAGGGTGCTCCCATAGCCAGAGCCGGCCTGCAGGCGAGCCTGCGGAGAGACGCAAAGGCAAGGGCCTGAGGGCCAGGTGGAGACAGGTCACATCCCCACCACTCCCATGATACTGGGCTCCCAGCATGGGGCCCCAGAGAGGGGAAGGCCCTGCCCCTGAGACCCCGTCCAGCCTGGCTGGCCTTCCATCTTCTACCCGCACCGCCTCCCTACGCGTCCCATTCGCCCCTTGCTAAATGCAGCAGGAGGCCCCTCGGGCTGCGAGAAGACAGGCCCGTTTGTTGCACGAGAACAACACTGGTTTGGAGACATATGGTTTTGCTGCATCTTGAATACAAGAGCTAACCTGTGGCTCTGGCCTGTCTGCTGTCCAGCACCCTGCCCTCCCAAATACTCCTGGGAGTGGCCTGCTCACCTCACCTCCCGACAGATACAGAACCCCTGTGTATCTGTCCCCCCAGTGAGGCACTGGGCTCCTCGATGGCCTCCTGCTCCCCTGCTCACTCCTTTTTCTGTATCGACACAACAGTCAGACTAATTTTTTCCAAACAACGGTGAATGTTTGCTATTTCCTTCTCCAGAGGATCTTCCCGACCCAGGGATCAAACCCGGGTCTCCTGCATTGTAGGCAGACGCTTTACCATCTGAGCCACCAGGGAAGCCTTAATCTTTTCCAAACAACGATGAATGTTTGTCACTGCTGTATCAAGCTCTGCAGAGGNTTCTCCAGAGGATCTTCCCGACCCAGGGATCAAACCCGGGTCTCCTGCATTGTAGGCAGACGCTTTACCATCTGAGCCACCAGGGAAGCCTTAATCTTTTCCAAACAACGATGAATGTTTGTCACTGCTGTATCAAGCTCTGCAGAGGCCTCCCTCTCAAATCAGAAAAATCCCACCCTTAACCAGCACCACAGAGGTCCTGGGTGGTGCCTCTGTGGTGCCTCTCACCACCTCCAGGCAATGTCCTCCACACCTGCTGTGCCTGCCACATTACACATTCCTGGACCCTGGACCATCAGTTTCTTCCTGCTTCCAGAACATTCCACCTACACTTCTCCCCTGGAAGGCTCTTCACTCAGCTTCTTCAGCTCATCTTTTGGGTCTGAACTTCAGTGCTCCAGTGATGTGATCTGCTTATCTGTTTTGCTGTTGTTGCTAAGTCATGTCCCTAAGTCATGTCCCACTCTTTCTGTCCCCATGGACTGCAGCACGCCAGGCTCCTCTATTCTTCACCATCTCCCAGAGTTTGCTCAAATTCATGTCCATTGAGTCAGTGATATTATCTGACCATCTCATCCTCTGNTGTTGTTGCTAAGTCATGTCCCTAAGTCATGTCCCACTCTTTCTGTCCCCATGGACTGCAGCACGCCAGGCTCCTCTATTCTTCACCATCTCCCAGAGTTTGCTCAAATTCATGTCCATTGAGTCAGTGATATTATCTGACCATCTCATCCTCTGCTGCCCCCTTCTCCTTTTGCCTTCAATCTTTCCCAGCATCAGGGTCTTTTCCAATGAGTTGGCTCTTCATATCAGGTGGCCAAAGTATTGGAGCTTCAGCTTCAGCATCAGTTTTTCCAATGAATATTCAGGGCTGATTTCTTTTAGGATTGACTGGTTTGATCTTGCAGTCCAAGGGACTCTCAAGAGTCTTCTCCAGAACCACAATTCTCAAGCATCAGTTCTTCAGCACTCAGTCTTCTTTATGGTCCAACTCTCACATCAGTACATGACTACTGGAAAAACCATAGTTTTGACTATATGGACCTTTTATGGTAAAGTAATGTCTCTGCTTTTTAATACACTGTCTAGATTTGTCATAGTTTTTCTTCCAAGGAGCAAACTTTTTTTTTTTCNCTTCTCCAGAACCACAATTCTCAAGCATCAGTTCTTCAGCACTCAGTCTTCTTTATGGTCCAACTCTCACATCAGTACATGACTACTGGAAAAACCATAGTTTTGACTATATGGACCTTTTATGGTAAAGTAATGTCTCTGCTTTTTAATACACTGTCTAGATTTGTCATAGTTTTTCTTCCAAGGAGCAAACTTTTTTTTTTTTCCATTTCATGGCTGCAGTCATTGGCCACAGTGGTTTTGGAACCCAAGAAAATAAAATCAGTCACTGTTTCCACTTTTTCCCCTTCTATTTGCCATGAAGTGACATGACTAGATGCCATGATCTTAGTTTTTTGAATGTTCAGTTTCAAGCCAGCTTTTCACTCTCCTCTTTCACCCTCATCAAGAGGCTCTTTACTTACTCTACAGTTTCTGCCATTAGAGTAGTATTATCTGCATTTCTGAGGTTGTTGATATTTCTCCCAGCAATCTTGGTTCCAGCTTGTGCTTTATCCAGCCCAGCATTTTGCATTTTGCATGATGTACTCTGCATAGAAGTTAAATAAGCAGGGTGACAATACACAGCCAGTCAGTTGTTCCATGTCCTAACTGTTGCTTCTTGACCGTAAGGTGGTCTGTTATTCCCATCTCTTTAAGAATTTTCCACAGTTTGTGGTGATCCACATAGTCAAAGGCTTTAGCATAGTCAATAAAGCAGAAGTAGACGTTTTTCTCAGGAGCTCCTTTGCTTTCTCCATGGTCCAGTGAATGTTGGCAATTTGATTTCTGGTTCTTCTGCCTCTCTGAAGCCAAGCTTACATGGTGGAAAGTTCTTGGTTCACATAACTACTGAAGCCTAGCTTGAAGGATTTTGAGCACAACCTTGCTAGCAAGTGAAATGAATGCAATTGTACAGGAGTTTGAACACTCTTTGGCACTGCTCTTCTTTGGAATTGGAACAAAACTGGTCTTTTCCAGTCCTGTGACCAGTGCTGAGTTTTTCAGATTTGCTAACATATTGAGTGCAGCACTTTCACAGCATCATCTGTTAGGATATAAAATAGCTCTGCTGGAATTCTGTCACCTCCATTGGCTTTGTAGGGCATTTGGGTTCCCCCTGTGGAACCAGGTCATCTTGTATTTTTCTCTCATCCCTGGAGCAGAGAATGGCCCTGGCGCTCAGCCCTTTGCGCTGACTGACCACGGGGCTGGAGGATGAGTTGGTGGCATACTCTAATGGAGGCTGACTCTGCTGCCTGGCGTATCTGTAGACAGGCAGAGGGTCGGAGTAAGGTCACAGAGAAGCCCAGGGCATATTTCACCCTGGGCCTAGACCAGAGCAAAGGTCTGTCAGCCCTGGAGGAAGGTGATACCCAGGCCAGCAGCACAGCTCAAGCCTTTAGGGTCTCCAATTGCAACAGGAGCTAGCACATAATATGCACCTACTGCATACATGGGGAAATACTGGGCATCTTATGCAACTTATCTCACAGAATCCCACAAATGCTATTAGGTGTGGGGATACTATCCCCACCTCACTGATGAAAAAAGCTGATTCCCGGTATAGTTTCTGATTGCTGCTGTAACAACATATGATAAATTTAGTGGCTTAAAACAATGCAATTTTATTTTTTTACAGTGTTCTCACTGGTCTATAGAGAGCTGAGCCCTGATTAGGGAACCCTGGTCACACTGCATCAGACATAAACATTAAGCATACCAGGTGTGCCAGGAGCCCACAGTAAATCCTGACCGCAGCTCTGCTGCCCCAAGCAGCCAGCCTGGCTCTCCCACCTGTAGGGTGGGAGTCTCTGCCCCAGGTCAGCAGGCTGGATCCTTCCAGCTTGGCTCTTGCAGAGGGGAGCCTAGGGACCTGGGACAAGTCGCTTGTCTGCATCACCACACTCCAGCACATGTGCTCTTCAGGACAGAAAGGCTCGCTCACTGCTCTACCCCTGCTGCCAACGTGACAGTCTTCATGACAGCCCCACTGGTGGAAGGGGCTCACTGTCCACTTTATAGACGAGGACACTGAGGCTCAGGGAGGTTAAGGGAGAAAATACAGGAAGTGGGAACTGGACTCCAGGCTCTTCTGACTCTAGGACTCTGGCCCAGACCTTTCTCAGTGAATAGGAAGGAAAATGTTCTGGAGAGAAACAAGGGCCCCAGGCCAGCCGTGGAAGCTGGCATCATCAGGCTGGTACTCTCAACAGAGGTTCTCAGGTGGAACAAAGACTAAATTTTATGTGTTGGGAAAGCTTCCCTGTAGAGGTTCAGGGGAAGGAGTGGAGAAAAGGAGGAGAGTCTTATCCTTTACAGCTGACATGTGGCACAGGGTGGCCAAATGCCAGGGCCAGGAGATGAGGAGGATGGGGCTTCCAAACAGGCTCTGCCAGCCCCTGACCAGGCTGTGGGTGAGGGAAGGATACTCTATCGAGGAAACACACTGGTTGCCTGGGTAAAAAACATGGCTGTTAGATCTGCAGGGGCAGGGACCGGACTTGCTTTGTCCACCACCTCTGCCCTATCAGCCCCACAGCACCTGCATGGAGAAAGCATCCAGGATGTATCTGATATATGAGCAAAAGGCTGGACTTGTGTGAGGGACTCGAGGAGCCAGGAAATACCTTCAACTATTTAGACATGTAGGCTGACCTCCCCATCAGAAGAGAGCAGGCCTGGGCTCTGACGGAGGGGCCCACAGTCACGTGGGGAGGAGGATGGGGAGAAAGGGGGCCACAGTGGCCCCTGGAGGAGGGCCTGAGAACTTCCTCTTTGTGCACAATCCTGGCGGAGCATCAGATACGAATGTGAAAGTCAGGGTGATGAGGCACTGCTAGTGGCTGCCTTCTCAGGGTGCTGCTTAGCACCGGGCGGGCAGGAGGCAGGGGTGGGGGTGGAGTCAGACGTCCCTTTGCAGCACCTCACTTCCCAGTGCTTCAGCTTGTCGTGACCTGGGGTAAGCCCTGCCCCTTTCTGGGCCAGTTTGCACACCTGTAGAACAAGGGGCGTGGATGATTCCAATGCCAAGGGGCTTTGCTGGCTCCATCAAGTTACCGTGGCTTCCCGTTCCCAACATAGGTCCAGAGTCCTAAGCTGATATTCAAGGCCTACAAGGATTGACTGCTCACCTACCCTTCCTGGATTCTGATCCGGAGCTGCTTTCAGAAACCTGAGGCATCAGCAAAACTGGCCATGCTGGCCTTCCTAAGCGTGACCCCCAGGCGGCGTCCCCACTTCAGTGCCTTTGCCCGTTATGTTCTCTGTGCCTGGGATATCTTTTCCAATCGCCTGACCTTAGATGCTGCTTCAGATGCCACCTCACACTGGAGGCCTTTTCTGGTTCCTTAGTTTCACAGAGGCTTGCAGGAGAACACTCCCAGTGCCCTCGCCCCCTCCCCCGAAGCTCCTGAGAACCTAGAGGCAGAAACGGAGCATTCATGAAAACAAAATCACTGCCAAGCAATNGGAGGCCTTTTCTGGTTCCTTAGTTTCACAGAGGCTTGCAGGAGAACACTCCCAGTGCCCTCGCCCCCTCCCCCGAAGCTCCTGAGAACCTAGAGGCAGAAACGGAGCATTCATGAAAACAAAACCACTGCCAAGCAATGAGGGCAGAGCATTCCAGGCCGGGCCTCCTAGCTCTCCACCCCCAGGGACTGGCACAGAGAGCCGGCCCTGGGCTGGCGACCTTCTGGGGATCAGAAACAGCAGGCACACTCCTGGAGGCAGACTAGCTCCAGGCCTCTTTCCAGAAGGCAGTGGCGACACGGCTACTGTACCTTGACTGTATCCAGAGGGTGGCCGACGATGACGCTGGCTGCACCTGGGGATCAAGAAGACTTGCTGGTTACTCAGGCCCTGGACTTCGAGCTTGCACCAGCTGGCTCTCAGGACAGAGCAGAGGACCCAGGCACCTACATTCACTTACTCGGTCCAGGCCCAGTCACCAGAAGGGACCCTCAGGCATGGGCTCACACACAGAGCAAGGCAAAGAGAATGGAGTAAAACCTGGGCCTTGCCTCCAGGAGTACGCTATAGAAAGGGAGGTAAAGGTGCTGGGATAACTGGGTATCATTGCAAAAGAATAAAGTTAGACCTCTCCCTCATACCATATAGGGGCTTCCCTGATAGCTTAGTTGGTAAAGAATCTGCCTGCAATACAAGAGACCCTGGTTTGACTCCTGGGTCAGGAAGATCTGCTGGAGAAAGGATAGGCTACCCACTCCAGTATTCTAGGGCTTTCCCCTGTGGCTCAGCTGGTAAAGAATCCACTTGCAATGTGGGAGACCTGGGTTTGATCTCTGGGTTGGGAAGATCCCCTGGAGAAGGGGAATGGCTACCCACTCCAGTATTCTGGCCTGGAGACTTCCATGGACTCTATAGTCCAAGGGAGTCACAAAGAGCTGGACATGACTGAGCGACTTTCACTTTCATACCATATACAAAGTTAACTCAAAAGAAACCAAAGATCTATCCGGGAGCACTAAAACTACAGAAATCATATCCTAAAACACAGAGGGAAATCTCCATGACTATAGATTTATAACAGATTCTGAAAGTAGATTAGTGGTTGCCCAGAGGGAGAGGAATGGAATGGGGTTTCACAATAAATAGGTGTGAGGGATCTTACTGGGGGATGAAATGTTCTAAAGCTAACTTAGAGTAATGGTTGCACCACTTAGTAAAATCACTAATAATCGCTAAATTGTATACTTGAAATGAATGGATTTTATGAGTGGATATGTAAAATAACCTCAATAAAGTGGCTTTAAACGTAACCACACAGCATTTAGGGGCTTCCCAAGCGTCGCAGTGGTAAGGAATCCACCTGCTAATGCCGGAGACATAGAGATGTGGGTTCAATCCCTGTGTCGGGAAGATCCTCTGGAGGAGGAAATGGCAAGCCACTCCAGTTTTCTTGCCTGGAGAATCCCACGGACAGAGGAGCCTGGCGGGCTAGAGTCCATGGGGTCACAAAGAGTCACAACTGAGCGACTGAGCACACAGACAGCATTTAAACAGCACCTGATCCTTCATAAGTATTCCCTGCTAGTACACTCATCTTCATTTCATGGAAGCAAAACCCTGTTGATGTAAACAAAATAAGGCCAGTCTCAGAATGAAGGGTGACCCAGTACTTGCCATGTGAGGTGCAGAGAGTCTTTGCGTCATCAGAGATTTTGAGCCACTCTGGTAGCCTCACCTTCCAGGACATTTCTCAAATCACGTCCCGGGCAGCCCTACTGAAGTTGGTCAGACTACTGAAGGAGCAGTCAAGGAAAGTTTCTCCCTCTCAACAGCTGAAAAGTTGTCTGAAGAGGGCCTGGATGTGCCCACTGGGTCTCTTGGCACATCCCCTGACTGGTAAATTTAGCCCTACCCAAGGGAGCTTGTGCAATAGAACTGTCTCCAGTGAAAGAAATCGCCTCTGCTTGGGAGGGTGAGAGACAGGAGCCCTACAGCGTCTGTCCCCCTATCTGTGGGGGAGAGACGTAGACTCCTGCTGGGTGGGAGGGGCCACCAGAAGAGGAACCACCGATTCCAGATGCTGTTTCTGTTTTTTCCTTTCCTACAAGTCTCCTGGTCTCCACACCCAGGACACGTGGTGGGGCACAAGCGTGCCAGCCACAGCCGCCACCTGAGCATGCCAGTGTTTTACTTTGTCTTTGGGGAGCGGCTGCATTCATCAACATCTCTTTTCTGATGGTCCTCTTGTGAGCATGCATGCTAAGTCACTTCAGGCCTGTCTGACTCTTTGCAACCCCATGAACTGTAGCCCGCCGGGCTCCTCTGTCCATGGGATTCTCCAGGCAAGGATACTGGAGTGGGTTGCCATGCCCTCCTCTGGAGGATCTTCCCAACCTGTGACCCCTGCATTGCAGGTGGATTCTTTACCGCTGAGCCCCCAGGGAGGCCCAATGATCCTCTTAGATGGAGCCAAAAGAAAGACTGTATTTTATAATAAGCAAAGTCTCTCAAACCTCCAATAGCTAAACAAAGGAGGGACAGACCGACCCCCTGCTGGACAGAGAAGAATGAAGAAGGGCGGCAGTGGCTGTGACTCTTGCCCAAGCAAACACACCCAGCAGACAGCAGCTCCAGGAGCGGTGGGTAGGGATTAGCCTGCCCAACAGCGCCAGAGGAGGGGTGTGACAGTTGGCAGCAGCTGAAAACCATAAGCGTTTCCCCTGTCTGGCCGGGAGGGGGCGTCTGCTGCCGACGCTGGGTCCCCACCCCTGCGCTCCAGCTCCCCCAACAGCCGGACGCCCAAAGAGCCAGCCTGACTGGTGCCGGGCTGGGCATCCTGCGCGCGGGGCGTGTGGTGGTGAAGCGCCACCCTCACCTACAAGTTCCCAGGCGTGTCCAAATTCAGGTGCGCACCCGGGCGCCGAAGGGAGTGTACGCGCCGGGATGCTCCATTGGCTGTTCACTTTGATGGGCGGTTTAATCATTACGGATCAGGATCTAGTTTTGCAAGCCCGAACTTTGAGGCAATCGCAGGCTCCGGAGGAATCTGAGTGGGGCTTGCGGCAGCAGGCGAGAAGCCGCAAGACCAGCCGGGCGGCGGGCGGCGCGCGCCTGGGTAGTGTATAGGCAGGACGTGGCTGGTGCGGAGCTCCCGAATCAGGCACCGCGTGGAGACTCCGCCCGCCCGTGCAGCGCCCGTCGCCTCGCTCTCTTCCGGTCGGACACGGCTGTCCCGTCCACACTCACCTCTGGGGGTCCCTCCATCCCTCCTGCCCGGGGGTGCGCTCACCTCCGATCCAGCCCGCGACAAAGTCTTCCAGTTGGAAGTTGCCCATGGCCCCGGCCGCGGCGCCTCGCTTTCCCGGAGCTGGGTCAGTGCCCGTTCAGTGTCTTCTGGACAGGGCCTGCGGGCAAGCGCGCCAGACGGGTGAAGTCAGGGACACGGATTCCCTGCAGGCAGGTCCTCCCCCACACCCGGCTGCCCCACTCCCGCTCGGGGTGCCCGCGGGCGGCTGACATCACGCCCCCAGTGGACCTTAAAGGCACAGAGCGCGGGCCGGCGAGGGAGTATCCACCTGCAGTTATTCACGTCTCTGAGACACTGGAAATGATTTCAGGGACATTCTAAAAATTTTACAAGAGGTAAAGAGGAAGGCTCTATCTGAGGTCGGGAAGTAGTTGATCACAAACACCAAGGTCACTCTGTGACTGAATTATTTGGCTGGATGGACACATCTTCTCAGCGAAAACAGAGCTGGAATAATTGTAACTGAATGCCCAGCTACCAGGACTTCCCTGGTGGCTCAGTCGTCAATAACCTGCCTGCAGCGCAGGAGTTACAGGAGAGACGGGTTTGATCCCTGGGTTGGGAAGATCCCCTGCAAAAGGGAATGGCAACCCACTCCAGTATTCTTGCCTGGAGAATCCCATGGACAGAGGAGCCTGTGGGCTGCAGTCCATGGGGTCACAGAGTCGGACACGACTGAAGCGACTTAGCATGCACACACATCCAACTATCATCTAAATCAGAAGTTCTCAATTCTTTGAGCTGATTGAAAGCCATGGACAGCTTCACAATAAAATACAAAGGACAGACAATTTTCCATAACAACTTTAGCAGTCAGGGGCTCTTCTCCACCCCTCCTTCCACATCTTTCGCAAGCCCCCAGGTTTCAAAGTCTGGTCTATTCCTGAATCACTGAAATAATGTGTGGAAAATACCTAGCCCAGGTGGGCTCCAAATCATCTCTAAATACTATCTTAATAATGTCCAACATGTCCTGAGCACTGAAATCAGGAAACTTCCCTGTACCTGGGCTTAGTCCTACAGCAGCCCTATGAAATAGGTGTTCCCACTATCCCCATTCCTAGGAAAATGATAGTATGTCACATAAAATTTACACAGATTTTAATCTTTTAGAAAACTGGTCAAATTAGGAGATGAAAGTTGTCACATCTGAGCTATAGGTTTAGCTGTGCATGGACAGATTTGAGCTTATTCCCAAAGACCTGGCTGCCACAGTGGACCACCTAGGGGAGACCCCACCAGATTTGAAGGTCTGGCAGCACCCCTGGCTGACGGCCCAGAGTCCCCTGCTGAGAGCACCCGGGCCAGGTAGGAATTTCTAAGGCCCTGGAAACTCTCACCTGTCCCTGGCCAGGCCTTTAGGAGGGGTGAGGCGAGCCTGGAAGTCTCCTCTGACTGCTGCCTACATGTGATGTCCAGGTGGCCAGGTAGCAAGCACACAGTGCCTCTGGAAGTGTGAGCCTCGCAGGTCCCAGAAGCTACTGACGCCTCGCCCCCAAGGCTGCCTGGACCAGCCCCCATCCCCAGCAGACAAGCAGGCCCAAACCCAGCTCAGCCACCTTGACTGAGACACTTCCTGCCACCCCCAAATGTATACCCCTCTGTCTCTGCCCACGCGCTGCAGCAAGCCCATGGAGCCCGTGCTGCCTTGCCCTGAAGACGTGCTCGGGTCAGAGTCTAGGCACAGTCTCTTCCTCCTCACAGCAGCTGCACTGGTGTCACCCCAGCGACGGCCACTCTTAGGTGTCAACTTGGCTGGTGACAGTGCCCAGGGACTTAATCAAACACGGATCGAGGTGTGGCTGTCAAGCGAGTCTGTGGATGTGCGGCCAGCTGATTTTAAGTCAGGGAGTTTATCCTCGATAAATGAGCAAACTTCATCCAACATGGAGGTTTCCCTGAGGAAGACAGTCCACATGGGACATGAGTGGTTCCAGCCTCCCAGCCTGCCCTCCAGAGTTCACGTTGCCCAGCCAGACCCTACTGTTAGGTCACAAAGAATCTCCTGCTGGTTTTACTGTGTACACCTGTAAAACAGAGACAAGGCAGCTCATAGCGGGCGTAGCGAGGTTTAATGAGACCTCTGGTCAGGGGGTCTCATGACCCCAGAGCTGTGAGCTGGGGAGGCATTCTGGGAACAACCGAACAGATTGCTCTTGACCTTTCCTCACACATTTCTCATCCCTCCCACCTTCCTGTCCAGCCCCTTGCCTCGAAATGGCAGTGGGGTGCTCATGTCTCCCTCAGCCTGTGCTGAGCCCCATCAGCCACGGACTCTCTCTTCCCTGTCCATCCCCAGGCAGGGATGCTTACTGTCATCCCAGCTGTGTCCCACTAGCTGCCCTGAGCCCAGAGACAGCAGGACCTGGAGGTCCAAGGTCATGTCAAACTCTGCAGGAACCCAGCTCCCTCCAGGCTCAGGCTCAGCCTGCACTGTCCAGCCTGAAAGGTGGGGTGGGGGTGGGGAGTCATCTCTTTCTCAATCCCATTCTGGAGGCAGGTCCTGCACCCAGCCAGGCCCCAGCTGGAGGTACATGCTTACCAGAAACATGATCTAGCTGTGTGGAATGAGGGCTCCCTGGCACCTCCAGTGTCCTGCTAGTTCCCAGCAGGGCACCTGGCCTTAGCACCTGAGGTTGCAGGAAATGGCACGGGGTAAGGTCTGGGGGAGGGGCCTCTGCTGGGCCCACCCTTCTCCCCCACACACAGCGATGTCACATCCACTAGGCCAGCATGGCACGACTGCTGCCCAGGGCTCCGTCCTCCAAAGCAAGACAGAGTCTGCCAGTGAGGCTTGATCCTAAAAGGGCCAAGATAAGTGAGGGCTACCAGTAGCAACCAACCAAACTGTGCCCCAACATGCTTGGGACACGTGCCAGGGCAGTGATGAGAAATCAAAGGTCTCCAAAGAGTGGTCATTTTGTGAACTCACCTTGGAGCCCATCCACAGGTGGCAAGCCCGCCAGTTCCCCCAGGTCCACTCTTTTGGAGGACCACCCAGCAGGTGCCAGGGGAGGGGGTGCTGTCATTCCCTCAGGCCCTCAGTTTGGCACCAAACGGGAAGGTCCCGGGTTGGCAGGCAGAGGCCCCGGAGCCCTGGGACAGCCTCCTGAGCCCAGAAAGCAGCTGCTTGAACTGCTAATGAGCTGCAGCAGTGCCAAGGGTGTGAGCTCCTTTCCAGAAGGAAGCTCTGTGCTCCATCCCCAAACGTGGGCCACAGATCTGCCCACGAGGCTCCCCACCGAGGGAGGTGGGGAGGACCAGCTCTCATGGCAGCGGGGGGCTGGCCAGAGAAGCCCGGACCCGGGAGGACGCTGAGCGTGGGGAGGGCTGGGGGCCGCTGCTTGGGCTTGGCACCCCCGCGCTGGGGCAGTGTTTGTGGTGCTGCCGCGCACACTGTATGCCACCCTTGGCAGAGAGCAGGTGAAGCAACTGAGGCAAAGAGATGTCAACTCCCTGGGGTGCNTGCATCTGCTCCACACCCTCCCACTCAGGGCCTCTCTGCCCCAGATCCTTCCCTCAAACCACTCCCTCAAGAGAGCGCCCTGTCTTAAAAAGCTCCAGGGTCTCTTCAGCCCCATGAGCAAGTGAGGTCCCGCCCGCTTGTTCAGGAGATGACGGTGCTTGGCGGCGGCTCCCAGTCCGACGTGCACTCTACGAGCCCCGCACACAGGACCAGGGAGTCCCCCTGGGGCCCGGCTCAGAAAGCACAGGATGGGGTGGCCCTGGTTTCTCACACACACCCAGACACACCTCTTAACTGTCTGAGGGCAGTGAGGGCTCAAGGATGCCAGCCAGCATAGACCCACCCAGACCCGGCTCTGAGGAACACACAAGAGGTCAGGCCAATCCCCTCAGGCCAAGCCAAGGAGTCTTGCAGCAAGGTCACTAGATTTCATCCACCACACTCCCAACCCCAAGCCTCCCAGCCCAAAGGGAAATCATAGGAAACAACAAAAACGAAACTTTTCAGAAGAAATTCTTGCATGTACTTGAAGGATGAGTGACTGCTTTCTTTCCCGTCCTCCTCAACTTCCCCATCCTCAGGAGGAGTGGGGAGCAGGGGCAGGCATCCCCCTGGTCAGGAACAGAAATCAGCCCCCGGGGGGTGTGGGTCAGAAGAAGGGGACAGGGAGCCAGCACGGCGGGACAGAGTGGCTGTGAGCCTGAGGCATGCTGGGCGTGACCGGGCACTAGGGACAGTTTCAAACAGCGGCCAGCAAGCACGTGCACAGCCCCGGGTGCAGCGCTCGGTCCGCATCCACCTGCTTCAGCCTCAGGGCCCGCTGCTGCGGTACACGGCGTGAACCTGGAGTTGGGGCACCAGACAACATGTCCACGCGGTCCAAGTAGGCAGGGGCTCAGCAGACTACGTTGCTCCAAAGAGCAGGGAGCTGGAGGAGGAAAAGCAGAGGGGCAGTGAGGAAGAGGGGGGAGGGGGCAGGTCCAGGGCAGCCTGTCGGGCAGCAGCTGACTCTCCCCTGGCTGGGTCAAGACTCCCCGAGGAGGGGCATGAGGGCAAGTGCTCAAGCGCTCAGGGCCCCAGGTCAGACGGACCTGGGTGTGAATCCCAGCTCTGCTCTCCATGAGCTGTGTGAGCTCAGGCACGTTACTTGACTTCCCTGAGCTTGTTTCTTCAGCTGTAGAATGCAGATGACACCGGTGTCTGCACCTCAGGATTATGGAGATGATCTCTGTGAGGTGCCTAGCATACAATACCTACTCCATAAATGGAAGCCACAAGTATTACTCCAAAGCATCAAATTAGTGCACCAAGTCCAGCCCTGGGAGTGGAATGATTTATTCACAAACCAGCCTCTGATCTCTGCACCTCTCAAGTGTTCAGGCAAGCCCTGCTCCCTCCCCTTTGTGGCGGCACTGCTGGGACAGCTGCTCTCCACTGGGCAGGGTTTCCCGCTAGGAGAGAGGAGTGGGAGCACCCAGGGTGGCGGGGTCACTTCCTGGGGTGTGGCTGGACATGGGATGCAGGCTGAGCTCTCCTCTGCTGACTCAGACCCCAGGATCAAGCCTCCCACTAGTAGGGTACAGGGTCTTCTTTCGAGACCAACAGGACAGCCTGGGCTTGGGTGCCTCCCTCCAGAGGGGAAAATGAAGGCCTGGGGGCTGCAGTCCCAGGCCAGCTCCGGTCCCACGACAAGCTGAGCCCTGGAGCCTTGCCCCCAGTCACTTCCCCTCTTGTGTGCTGATCATCAGGTACTGGGGGCTGTCTGCTGGTGGTTCCTGCCACCACCAGCTCCTGCTCCCTCACAGTGTGGCTGCCCTAGGCCTGGGCAGCTTTCCTGCAGACTCCTGGCCCCCGAGTGGAGAGGTGGGGGAGCCAGGGCTTCTGTGCAGCCCCTCTTCGGGGCTTCTGTAGTAAGGCACAAATCCTGAAGCGTGAAGGGACTGGGACCCGAAGGCAACGTCGCTGGAGAGAGGGGCGTCCAGCCCGCTGTCGTGGGAATGCCCGGCTGAGACCAGTAGGATAGGGCAGCAGGCAGCTGAGTGAGAGCGCCCAGAGGTGAGGTCTGTTGGGCCAGCCTGGGTCTGGGGGAGACAAGAAGGTCAGCCAGGCTTCCAGGTTCGGCCTGACACCCAGGGCTGGCCTGGGCCTCCACTCCACAGCACTAGGAGCAGAAGGGAGAGGCGTGCCTGATCTACAGAAGGGAAGCTCTCAGCGGTGCAGGTCACCCCCTCCATCCCCCGCCCAGGGCTCCCAACTGGGATTAGAAAGAACCCACTCATCCCGCCACCTCCATCTTGCAGGCACAGGGATCGGTGCCAGGTTCCTGGTGCTAGAAGTGGCTATTAGTGATTCTGTGGGGCTTGGGCTTTGGGTCAAATCCCAGGACTGCTCTTGATAGCAGCATCTCTGGCCAAGTTGCTTAACTTCTTCAAGTCTCATTCCATAAAATGGGAATAATAATACCCACCTCATAGGAGTCTTATTAGGAAAAATGAAATGGCACACACGAATCATTTGTCTGGGAGCCTAAGTAGCTACTACTATTATCTGTCTTGATAAGGAAACCGAGAATCATGAAGCTTAAAGCACATTTCCCAGGCTACTTTCCAAGTAAGTGGCCAAGCTAGGATTGAGTGAAGCAGTCTGCCTCCAGCCTCTGTGCTCTTAACCAATGACACACTGCTCCCGCTGACCCTGGGGGGCCCTGGCCAAGCCTACTGGGGTCAGGGACCTGGGAGAGGTCTGAAGGGCCTCGGGCCCCCAGTGCCGCTCCGCACACCCGTGTGGTCTCCCTGACTCACAGAGCAGTTGCCGCCGATTGTCCTTGCGCAGCAGCAGCAGGCCTGCACCTCTCTCCTGGTAGGGGGGCCACGGGAGCCTGCGCATGACCTGCCAGGGGGGGCCAGGCTGGGGAAACTCTCCTCCTTGGAGCGATAGTAAGGGAAGAAGCTGCTGGGCAGCTCTGAGTCCTCTCTGACACTCTGCTCTCCTCCTTGGTCCCTGAAGACCTCAGGCCGTGGGGCCAACTCCTCCTCAGTCAGGAGCTGCCCGTCGGTGCGGAAGAAGGGCAGATACTCCAGGGCCACCAGGGTCCCATGGGAGAGGTCAAGGTTGCTGAGGGACTCGCTGCCCCCTGAACCGGTGGCCTGTAGTTGCTGGGATGGGGGCTCTGGGTTGTCCTCCTCCGGGAGCCTCGGAGAGGACATGACTCTGGGCTCAGCCTTGCAGCTCTCCTGGGACATCTGGGAAGAGAAGGGTGTTCCATCTGTCATGGCACCCAACTCCCTCAGCCCCTCCAGCTTTCCCTCCCCTGCTCCTGCCAACACTGGAGGCTAGAGGGGCTTTCCAAATGCGGCTCTGCTTGGTTAAACCCAGGGTGGCTCCCCAGCCAGGGTCAGGTTGCCCATAAGCCCCAGGGCAACCAGCCTGCTGGTACCCGCAGTCTCACAGTGCATCCTTCTCCCTCCTGGAGATGCCAGTCAGCCTTCTGTCCTTCCTACAGTCGTAGCAAGTAGGTCCTACTTCAGAGCCTGTGCCCAAACCTGCTTTTAGCCTCTCAGCTAAGAGGAGCATTTCCAATCCCCACCTCCCCCAGCTGACTCTGGATCACCTCGCCCTTCACTTCTACACTGAAACAGTTTTTTTTTTTGTTTTTTTGTTTTTTTGTAATCAGAAGTCTGCCTGCTTCATATGTGAGCAGTCTTTTCTCACTCAACTGATACTTTTCCAACAAGTGACGGGTCTAATTTGCTGACTTTCAGTGCATCTAGAGTGCCCTACGGGCTTCCCAGGGGCTCAGTGATTTTAAAAAAAAAAAAAATCCGCCTGCAATGCAGGAGCCACAGGAGACAAAGGTGGGGTTGATCCCTGAGTTGGGAAGATCCCCTGAATAAGGGCATGGCAACCCACTCCAGTATTCTTGCCTGGAGAAGCTCCATGGACAGAGGAGCCTGGCAGGCTACTGTCCATGGGGTTGCAAAGAGCTGGACTTGACTGAAGAGACTTAGCACACATGCCCTACACTCTGTCCACTGCAGCCACGCAGACCTTCTCTAGGTCCTTCGTACTTACCAGCTATCCTCTTGCCACAGGGCCTTTGCATGTGCTAACTCTCCTGCCTGGACGCTCTCCCCTCTCCTTTCTCCTAGTTGACAACTTCTCCAGCTCCTGGCTTAGGGTCTCTTCCCTAACTCCTGGCTTGGTTGTTTCACTCTGCCATTGACTCCCACCACCCTGGGACTTCTCATTCAGAGTACCCATTCCTCTGTTGTGAAACATTCATCTGCATGATTACTTGATTAATGCCTTTCATCTCACTGTTTATAAATTCCACCTAGGCAGAAGCAGCTGCAAGCAAGGCCCATCTGTCTTCTATATCCTTGGAGTCTACAACAGCCCTGATACACCATAGATACAGAATAAATGAATACAGAATATTCAGTGATGACAGAATAAAATGAAGGTTGAAGTGAACGAAAGAAGAAGAAAAAGAACGCTGAACTGGGCTTGGCCAGGAAAAAAGTCCTTACCAGACTCAATGTCACCAGGAGGAAGAAGCCTTGTCTTAGGGTAGGGTGGGGTGGAGAATGAGGAATTACTGTCCAGGCTCTGAGGGGACAGAGGTACCCAGAGCACCTGTCAGTGAAAAGCCAGCCCATGTTCCACCTTTGTTTGTCAGGACATGGGTATATAGTGGGGTCTGTGGGTTGCACGCATGGCTTCTGGGTCACGTAGGAGGGACCTACTGTGTTCTGACCCTTGCCTTCTATCCTTGATGGGGCCTCTGGGCCTGGAGTGTCACCTTCTGCCACAGGCCACATGGTCCATGCTTGCCCCAACTCCTGTGTACAGTTTGAGCACAAGGTCCCCGTCCTGAGTCTTAACCCTTGGTCAGTGCCTGCTACCCTGCTGACCGTGAGCTCCTGGAGACAGGGGACAAGACCCTCCTCTGAGTCCCACATGCTCCACTCAAGCCGCTTTTGCTGAGTTTCTGCCACTCCCCAGACACCCCATGGGTCTCTCTGGGAGTCCTTAGAAGCACATGAGGACAAAGCCTTTCCAGCTTTGCTGGGTCAAGAAAACAGGACAGACTAGCAGTGGTGCCGGGGTTTGAGCCTGAGTCTGCCCTGCTCTGAAGCCTTTTCACTGTGACTTACATGGTATCGAGAGTTGAACCATGTCCCCTGTAAGATCCTAACCCCTGGTAGCTGTGAATGAGGCCTTACTTAGAAACGGGCTCTTTGCACATGGAATCCAGTTAAGATGAGGTCATCCTAGATTAGAGTGGACTTCAAATCCAATGGTTGGTGTCCTTGTAAGATGAAGAGCATTTGGACACAGACACAGGGAGAATGCCTTGTGACAGTGGAGGCAGAGATTAGAGCAGTGTTGACACAGCCAAGAAATGCCAAGGATGGCCAGCAACCACCAGAAGCTCGGAGAGGCGCAGGGAACAGATCCTCTTTCTGAGCTCTGGAGAAGGACCCAGCGCACACCTCGATTTTGGCTGCTGACCTTCAGAACTGTGAGAGAATCTGTTTGCACTGTGTGAACCACCCAGTTTACCATGACTTATTTCAGCAGCCCTGGGACACTACCTCACACGGGTTGGTTGGATGGCTGGATGTGTTGATGAAGGGCTCTGACGCAAGGATGAAGACTGGCAGGGCTCTGCTGGCGAGCAGCTTGTGGGGAGAGGCCCATCGCCATGACCACAGGCCCCTCTGTGGGCTGGGCTCACCCAGGCCTTACCCTTCCTGCCATGCGGCGGTGCTGGCCCAGTGTGGGCCTCCCAGTGGTGGGCCAACAGCTCTCCCAGACCTCAGTCTTTCCTACCTGGGTCCTGGCTCCACTCCACCAGCCAGCCTGGACTGAAGGAAGTCAGAGCTGCCTCCACTAACCTCCAAGGGGCTCAGCCAAAGGTGGCCAGTGCACAACGCTGTTTACACTATCCCCCCCGACGCTACCTCCAGCGGCCGTTGGAGAGTCAGCAGCAGCCCTGAGTCATGACAAGGTCAAGCTTCATCTTCAAACTCTGGGTGGAAAGACAAAGCCTCCTCAGCAGGTCCCTTCCTCCTGGCCTCCTCTTCCCCCTGGGAAACCTCTGCGCCTGGCAGAGAAGATTCCATCGTGAAGTCACAAGGCCTGGTCCCAGGCAAGAAAGCCAGATGGCTCCGTTACCATGGAGACTCCTACCCAAGTACCCAACACCTGTAATCATTACCTGCCTCTTAATTCAGCTGAATCCAGAGCCTTCCCAGAGGCTCAGGGGGAGAAAGGGCAAGCAGGCATCTTCCGGAAATCAGATCAGTTCTCCGTGACAGGGCCAGTGAACTCACTGGGAGACTTGTGCCCGGAGACTCACAGAGTCCCCCAGGGCCTCCAGCAGAAGGTGAGGAGGGGTCTCAAGCATCTGTTCTGCTGCCTGGGACCATCTGGACCTCTCCTTACCTGGATACCTCAGGCTCCTTGGGAATGCAGCCCAGGCCTGGATCTCGGGTCTCCATCTCTGTGGCCCCTCCTCTGTTGCTCTTCCCTGGTCACTAGTGAGCACGACGTGAGACAGCCACGCAAGGATTGATTGTGCCAAACGTCTACCTTCTCCCACAGAGCCAGCAGCCCCAGCTCCTCTCCCTGGCCTGGTGCTCCTGCTCAGAGAGAAGAGACGAGCATTTGTCATCACATGCCTAGTGTCTTACCCCACTGAATGATTCCCACGCAGTCCTCTCTACAGACTTTCAAGCTGCAAAGTGCGTCACTATTAGGCCACCGTACAGATTGGAGACTTGAGCCTCAGTACTAGAACAGCCTGGAGAAGCAGACTTCAGAGTTAAGTCTTTAGCCTGAGGGCTCAAGACAGGAGATCCCCAGCCCACCATGGAGTGGAGGTGAGGGGCACAAGGCCTGGGCGTCTCCAGGACCACAGGTTTACCCAGTGGGAGAGTCCAAGCAAAGTGCTACTCAGTGGACCCCTAGGCCCAGGCAGGGCTCCCCCATCTCTCTGTCAGCTTTTCTCTTTTAATAGACTCAATTCCTGAATCCACATGGAATTTATTTTTTGTAAGTGGTAACAGATAAGGCTCTAATTTTTATATGTTGAATGGTTAGTCAGTTGACTCAACATCATTTATGGATACATCATTTCTCTCTCAACCTGATTTAAAATACCAAAGCATAACCACATTCTAAATTCTTAACTGTTTCAAACTCAAGTCAGTTTCTTGAAATTATTGTTTTATCCCTCTCTTTGACTCGCTTGGTACCAATGCCATATTATTTTGATCTCTTTAGTTTGATAATAATTTTAATTCATGTTATATAATCATCTTTTTAAAAATCAGTTATCAAGGTCTAATTTATCTACACTGTAAAGTCCATGGTCCACCAAAGATCTAAGATCATGGCAGCCTGTCCCATCACTTCATGGCAGACAGGTGGGGAAACAATGGAAACAGGGACAGAATTTAATTGGGGGGGGGGCTCCAAAATCACTGCAGATGGTGACTGCAGCCATGAAATTAAAAGACCCTTGCTCTTTGGGTCTGAGCCACTAGGGAAGTCCCTTTGGAAAAAAGGCTATGACAAACCTAAACAGCGCATTAAAAAGCAGAGACATTACTTTGCTGACAAAGGCCCACGTAGTCAGAATTATGGTTTTTCCAGCAGTCATGTATGGATGTGAGAGTTGGATCATAAAGAAGGCTGAGTGCTAAAGAATTGATGCTTTCAAACTGTGGTGCTGGAGAAGACTCTTGAGAGTCCCTTGAACTGTAAGGAGATCAAACCCATCAATCCTAAAGGAAATCAACCCTGAATACTCATTGGAAGGACTGATGCTGAAGCTGAAACTCCACTACTTTGGCCACTGATGCAAAAAGCCAACTCATTGGAAAAGACCCTGATGCTGGGAAAGATTGAGAACAAGAGAAGGGGGAGACAGAGGTTGAGATGGCAGAATGGCATCACCAATTCAATGGACATGAGTTTGAGCAAGCTCCAGGAGATTGTGAAGGACAGGGAAGCCTGGCATGCTACAGTCCATGGGGTTGCAAAGAGTCAGACATGACTGAACAATAATAACAAATCTATACACCCATATGACAACCCCAAAATTAATATACAGAAATACCTCTTTTCAGGTAATCCTCTCTCTGCTTCCCAACTCCAAGCAACAACTGATTTGCTTTTTGATGGTAAAGATACATTCTAGAATAAATGGAACCACACATTATGTATTCTTTAATATGTGACTTTTTGTTCCACATTTTAGACTCATTCTCACTGTGGCACAGTTTGCTCCTTTTTATCAGTGAACAGTATAACATTATATGGCATGACAATGTGTTAGAGGCATTTCCATTGTTTCCATTATAAATAAAAAGCTGCTCTGAATAGTTATATACAGGACTTGGGCATAGTCTTCATTTCTCTCAGGTAAATATTTTTAATTCAAATAGCTTGATCACAGGCTTCCCTGGTGATTCAGTGCTAAAGAATCTGCCTGTTAATGCAGGACACACAGGTTCAATCCCTGGTCTGGAAAGATTCCACATGCTGCAGAGCAACTAAGCTCAGCAGTGACACAACTATCGAGCTTGTCCTCTAGACCCCAGGAACCACAACTACCTGAAGCCCTTGCGCCCGAGGGCCTGTGCTCCGCAACAGAAGAAGCCTGCGCGCCACAGCTAAAGAGCAGCCCCTGCTTGCTACCAGAAGAAAGCCTGCATGGCAATGAAGACCCAGACAGCCAAAACAAATGAATGAAAAAAATAAAACAGCTTGATCACATAGCGAGTGCATATCTAAATAAGAAACTGCCAAACTGTTTCCAAAGTGGTGATACCATTTTTACATTCCCGACAGCAATGTATGAAGGTTCTAGTAGCTTCACATTCTTGTGTGTTGTGTATGTGTTAGTTGCTCAGTCGTGTTTGACTCTATAACAGTAGCCTGCCAGGCTCCTCTGTCCATGGAGTTCTCCAGGCAAGAGTACTGGAGTGGGTTGCCGTTCCCTTCTCAAGGATATCTTCCCGACCCAGAGATCAAACCCAAGGCTCCTGAATTGCAGGCAGATTCTTCACCGCCTGAGCCACCAGGGAAGCCCATCACACGTTCTCACCATCATTAAAAATTTTGCCATTCTAGTGGGTATGTAGTGGTATATCTTTACGGCTTTAATTTGCATAAATTACTAATGATATTTAGCATCTTTTCACGTGCATGGTCTTTTCCTAATGCTGGGAAAGATTGAAGGCAGGAGAAGAGGGCAAGAGAGGATGAAATGGTTGGATAGCATCACTGATTCAATGGACATGAACTTGGGCCAACTCCAGGTGATGGTGAGGGACAGGGAGGTCTGGTGTGCTGCAGTCCAGAGGGTTGCAGAGTCGGACACGACCTGGTGACTGAACAACAAACACGTGCATGTTGTCAATTTATGTTATCTTTATTTCTGTCCAAATCTTCTGCCAACTCTTAACAACTCTTTGTTATTGTTAAAGTCCTGGTGGGACTTCCCTGGAAGTCCAGTGGTTAGGACATGGGCTTTCAGTGCCAGAGACCCGGATTTGATCCCTGGTCAGGAAACTAAGATCCCACAAGTTCAGCATGGCAATAAAAAAAATTTAATGTAAACTGCATCTATTCAAAGTGTACACTTTGATACGTTTTCACTCACATCCACACTTGAGGAACCATCACCACAATCAGGTTAACAGATACTTTTATCATCCCCCTAAATTTCCTCCTGCACTTCTGTTCTGTCCCTCCCTCAGGTCCGTCCCCAGGCAATTGACTTGCTCTCTGTCACGATGGATTATTTTTCATATTTTGTCCTTTGGGGAATTGGTAGAGCCTCTTGCATATGTCAATTTCTTTCTTTCACCAAATTTGGGAAGCTCTAGGCCAAATATTTGTCAAATATTTTCTTCCCAGCTTGCTTCTCCTCTCCTTCTGGGACTCCAATAACACACATGTTATTTTTTAAAAATACATTTTCCCACAGATCCCTGGAGCTCTGCTCATTTTTTTCTGATTTTCTTTTTTTCTCTGTTCCTCAGATTGTTTCATTTCTATTGATTTCTTCAAGTTTACAGGTTTTTCCTCTGGTCGTGACCAATCTGCTACTGAAATCATCCAGTGAACTTATTAATTTCAGATTTTGAATTTTTCAGTTCTAACATTTCCATCTGGTTCTTTTTCATAGTTTTATTTCTCTGTTGAGAACTTCTATCCTTTTAATCATTTCCAATATTTTTTTAACCTGATGGAACACAGTTATCACATCTTCTTTTGAAGTCTTTGATAATTCCAACACATGGGTTACCTTGCTTTGTAAATTGCTTCAGTCGTGTCCAACTCTGCGACCCGCTCGACTGAAGCCTGCCAGGCTCCTCTGTCCATGGGATTCTTCAGGCAAGAATACTGGAGTGGGTTGGCATGCCCTCCTCCAGGGGGTCTTCCTGACCCAGGGATTGAACCCAAGCCTCTCACGTCTCCTGCAGTGGTGGGTGGGTTCTTTACCACTAGTGCCACCTGGGATACCTTGGAACTGGCATCTATTTTCCCTTGAGAACTGGCCACATTTATATGCTAGGTAATTTTGAAATGTCCTGGACGTTATGAATATTATGTTGTAGATTTGGGTCCTGTATAGAATCCTCCGGAGACAGCTGATGCTTTCGTTTTAGAAGGCAACCCAGGTTCCAGCTGCAAGTTCTGTCTTACCTTCTGTATGCAGTGGTTCAAATCTTAGTTCAGTTTTCTAAGCCTTTGTTGTGTTGCAGTGGTGGTTTGGGTCTGTCCTGTGCTTACACTGTTTAGTGAATAGGCTAAAAAGATGGGTCCCTGAAAGCATAAAACTCATTTTAAAAAGCTTTTATGTACATGGTTTAAACCCGAGTTTGGTCCCAAAGCTTGGCGGTGCTGATTTGGGTCTGTCCCACTCACGTGTAGCTCAGGGCTGAGGTCAAGACTTAACACTATATACACTACTACCAGACCTGGCACGCTGCCCCCTGTGTCGCTCTCACACGGCGGCTCTACTCCCACCCGAGCAAGCCAGCAGCCTTCCTCCAAGAAACTTCCCAGGTGACCCCGGAGGCTGTATTAACTTGCTAGGGCTGCCATAATACAACTCCACAGACTAGGTGATGTAAACACTCGAATTTATCTTCTCACGGTCCTGGAGGCTAGAAGTCTGAGGTCAAGGTACAGGCAGGTTGATTTCTTTGGAGGCCTTGCTCCTTCCCTTATAGACGGGTCCCTCCTCACGGTGTCATCCCATGTCCATGTCCTAGTCTCCTCTTCATGTAAGAGGACACCATCATATGCCTCTACGGGCTTCCCAGTGGTAAAGAATCTGCCAGTTCAGGAGACGCGGGTTTGACCCCTGGGTCAGGAAGATCCCCTGGAGAAGGAGATAGTTATCCACTCCAGTATTCTTGCCTGGAGAATTCCATGGACAGAGGAGCCTGGTGGGCTACAGTCCATGGGGTTGCAAAGAGTCAGACATGACTGAGCACATGCATACACATAAGGACATCAACCATATTGGATTAGGGCCCCTCCTGATGACCTTGTTTTGCCTTCACTGTCTCTTTAAAGACTCTGACGGATTCATGTTGATACATGGCAGAAACCAACACAATATTATAAAGCAATTATCTTCCAATTAAAAATAAATAAATTTAAATTAAAAAAATAACTTAAATTACAATCGAAGGTACTAGATGTTAGGCTGTAACGTGAATTTGGGGGGATACAACTGGGCTTGTAACAGGTCCTCATCCTTCTTCTGTCCCCGTTTCTCAGACTGTGCACAGATAGAATGGCCTCCTCTGCCTCTCCGGATTCCCAGAGCCGCTCCTGTGCTCCCCTGTCCTCTGCAGGGACTTTGCCACTAGCACTCTCTGAGTCTCAGAGTCCTCAGCTGTGAAGTGGGGATAATAGCAGCCTAAGCTAGTGACAGGAATTAATGTAGAGAACAGTCATAAATGATAAGAGTGCCTGGAACACAGTAACCTCCCTACCAGATGACAGTAATTATTTACTGTTACCTCGCCCATGGGTCCCCAGGCTCCTTGTCCACAACTTCTCAGAGTACCCCAAACCTCGCAGCTCACAAGACCAAGATGGGGACATGAAGACTGACCCCTCCCACAGGGCTGCCAGGGCTCCGAGGACACCGGTCAGGAATCTCTAAAGTGATAGATCTGTGCGACCTCATAGACCGCAGCCCCCCAGGCTTCCCGTCCCTGGGATTCTCCAGGCAAGAACACTGGAGTGGGTTGCCACTGCCTTCTCCAATGCGTGAAAGTGAAGTTGCTCAGTTGTGTCCGACTCTTAGCGATCCCGTGGACTGCAGCCCACCAGGCTCCTCCATCCATGGGATTTTCCAGGCAAGAGTACTGGAGTGGGGTGCCATTGCCTTCTTCAACATATAGATAGGAAGGAATATTGTATAAATTATACATATAATCTGACATTCGGGGAAGGCCCTCAGAATTCTTTCATGTAACTTTCAGTGGGGAAAATAGGTATTTTCCTTGTTATCCACAAGGGGGAAGACTGATTCCATTTCTTCTGGNTATAGATAGGAAGGAATATTGTATAAATTATACATATAATCTGACATTCGGGGAAGGCCCTCAGAATTCTTTCATGTAACTTTCAGTGGGGAAAATAGGTATTTTCCTTGTTATCCACAAGGGGGAAGACTGATTCCATTTCTTCTGGAAGGCACATTTTGGGTCATCATTAAAGAGCATTTTAAACTATTATTTCTGATTTTTGTGTGTGTGACTATTTCTTTCAAAGAAATGAAACTTCTATTCATGCAAGACATCTTTTCTTTTTTAAGCTGACAACTTACAGATGGCCACTGGTTTGAAAACATATTTCAAAATCATTTACACACACACACACTGCCCACAGTCAATCATTAAAGAGTCTAACAAATGCCACATCCAGAATGTAAGAACTCTGTGGTCTTTCCACTAGAAAGTCAAGCAAATTATTTAAATTCACAGGAAAGAAAAAAAAAAAAAAAAAGGAAAGAAACTGCTCAACATCAAACAGAAAACATTCTCTCTTTGAAAATGTAAATCCCTTAAATATATTCAAGAATTTTAACAAGCATCCCAGAAAACTATCCTATTACTCTTTGAAGCCCATAAAGAATTTTCTGAAAACAGTCCAGGCTACTCTGGGCTGGGGGGGGAGGCGTGTAAGTGACAACGGAGGTGGAAGGGGGCCCCATGAGTCCCTGGGCACCTTTTTCCAGAAAGGCAGAACCACCTTTAGAGACTCACTGGGCACATGCAGGGGTGTGGGGGTAGGCATAGGAGGAAGGCATAGGATCCATTTCCCATCTGGTTTACATCTGGGGTTAGAAATAGGACACAGAGCTCTGAACTACAGCAAGAGCCTCGGAGAAGATATTAAGAGCAGAGAGTTGTGGAGAACTTGGATCTCTCATCTGTTCCCCCCTCCAATCCAAGCCTGAGGTGGGGGGTGGGGGGTGAGAGGGCATTCCAAGAGGATAAACGGGGATAGAAGGCAAGCCAGAGGTAAAAATGGTTGATGGTTCTTTCAAGCAAATAAACAAACATTTTCTTCAGTTCTGGGAACTGGATCTCCATCTAAGTTCAGGAAAACATGAGTCTAGAAGATAACAGCTATTTACTCAAAAAAGTTTTTCCTCAGAAAATAATTGGATGATATTTTCATAGACATGGCTTTAAGGTACTTATCACAGTGTTGTTTATAACAGAATAAGTTCTATGAAAAATAAAATTAAAAAAGAAAGTCCCTAAAAATTTGACCAAATATTAGACCTAAACAATGGGAGATTGGTCAGATAAAGGATATTATATCCACACACGTAAATATTATGAATTAGTTAAAAATTATAACATAGAAATGTGTTCATTGCTATGGAAAAAGAGTCATNAAAAAGAAAGTCCCTAAAAATTTGACCAAATATTAGACCTAAACAATGGGAGATTGGTCAGATAAAGGATATTATATCCACACACGTAAATATTATGAATTAGTTAAAAATTATAACATAGAAATGTGTTCATTGCTATGGAAAAAGAGTCATATTAACTGAAAGACAGCTTGGTTATAAAATAGATTATGCAGAATGCATATGTTTTGGTGTACTTGTATATGTTATTTCTCTTTTTTGCTAATTTAAAATTTTTAGTCCTACTAAAAATAATACACAAAATATGTGCTAGCTACACAAAAGTTATTTATAAAAAGACAACTCAAAATGTCTATCAAAACTCCAGCAAGATTATTTAAAGATACAGGCAAGATTATTCAAAAATTTATATGGAAAGACAAAGGAACTAGAATAGCTAAAATAATTTTTTTGAAAAAGAAATGAGAAGAATCACTCTACCTGATTTTAAGATTTAGAACTTTCAGATGCTCAAGCTGGTTTTAGAAAAGGCAGAGGAACCAGAGATCAAATTGCCAACATCCGTTGGATCATTAAAAAAGCAAGAGAGTTCCAGAAAAACATCTATTTCTGCTTTATTGACTATGCCAAAGCCTTTGACTGTGTGGATCACAATAAACTGTGGAAAATTCTGAAAGAGATGGAAATACCAGACCACCTGACCTGCCTCTTGAGAAACCTATATGCAGGTCAGGAAGCAGCAGTTAGAACTGAACATGGGACAACAGACTGGCTCCAAATAGGAAAAGGAGTATGTCAAGACTGTTTATTGTCACCCTGCTTATTTAACTTTTATGCAGAGTACATTATGAGAAATGCTGGGCTGGAAGAAACACAAGCTGGAATCAAGATTGCCGGGAGAAATATCAATAACCTCAGATATGNACAACAGACTGGTTCCAAATAGGAAAAGGAGTACATCAAGGCTGTATATTGTCATCCTGCTTATTTAACTTACATTAATCATCAGGGAAAGGCAAATGAAAACCGTAATGAAAGACTACTTCACAAGATGATTATTTTATTATTATTATTTTTTGCTGTGCCATTTGCTTATTATGATCTCAGATCCCTGATCAGAGTTCAAACTCAAGCCCTGGGAGTGAAAGTGCCAAGTCCTAATCATTGCACTGCCAGAGAACTCCCCTAAGATGGTTATTTTAAAAACAAAAGAAAAATAAATGTTGGTGAATATGGAGAAATTGGAACCCTCATGTACTGTTGGTGGGGATGTAAAATTGTAAGCTGCCTTGGAAAACAGTTTGGTAGTTCCTCAAAAAAGTTAAACACAGAATTCCCATATGACCCAGTGACTTCTCTCTTAGCATCATTCAACAGAACTGAAAGTACATGTTCATATAAATGAGTGCATCAGTTTCATGCACCAGTTATGCATGAATATGCATTACAGCCTTATTTGTAACAGCCAAAAAGTGGAAACAAGCCAAATTATCCATTTATCAACTGACAAGTGAATAATAACATGTGGAATATCCATACAATGGAATATTATTCAGCCATGAAAAGAAATGAGGTACTGTTTATGCTATAACATGGATGAATCTTGAAACCATTATGTTAACTAAAAGAAATAAGCCATAAAAGGGTACCTATTGTATGATAACATTTATATGAAATGTCTCAAACAGGCAAATCAATAGAGACAGACAGTGATTGCCAGGGGATGGGGGAGGGAGGAATTAGGGTTGAATGCTAATAAGAACAGAGTTTCTTTTGGAGATTATGGAAATGTTCTGGAACTAGACAGTAGAAATGGTTGTACCACAGAGAATTCACTAAAAATAAGCACTGAATTATACACTTACTAATAACGGTAAAGTTTATGGTATGAACTATATCTCAATTAAAAAACAAAACAAGGGTGGCAGACAAGATTCTGGGTCTCTTCCTGCACTAATATTGTAGAAGTGTATAATTTACTTTCTGGTCATAAACTACGCTAGGAATAAAAGACCATCCACAATATTCTCAGGGAACTAAGATCCCACAAGTTGCATGGTGTGGCAGGAAAATAACTGGACACTCATTAAATATTTGCCATTAGAGGGATAGTTAAATCAACTATCAGTTCAGTTCAGTTGCTTAGTCGTGTCCGACTCTTTGCAATCCCATGAACTGCACACGTCAGGCCTCCCTGTCCATCAGCAACTCCTGGAGTTTACTCAAACTCATGATCATCTTGTCGGTGATGCCATCCAGCCATCTCATCCTCTGTCGTCCCCTTCTCCTCCTGTCCCCAATCCCTCCCAGCATCAGAGTCTTTTCCAATGAGTCAACTATAGAATATCCATATTACCAGGTACAACACAGAATNTCATCTTGTCGGTGATGCCATCCAGCCATCTCATCCTCTGTCGTCCCCTTCTCCTCCTGTCCCCAATCCCTCCCAGCATCAGAGTCTTTTCCAATGAGTCAACTATAGAATATCCATATTACCAGGTACAACACAGAATGGGTTAAGAAGAATGAAGTCAATCTACATGTACAGAGAATGAACCCCACAATAGACCATTATTATAGCATGCCTACTCAACTGTGTCTGACTCTTTGCAACTCCAAGGACTGTAGCCTGCCAGGCTCTTCTGTCCATGGAATTTTCCAGGCAAGAATATTGGAGTGGGTTGCCATTTCTTACTCCAGGGGATCTTCCTGATCCAGGGATAGAACCCACGTCTCCTGCACGGGCAGGCAGATTCTCTGATCACTGTGACATCTAAGAAGCCCACAGATCATTAAGTGAACTAAGTATGTCACAAAGCAATTACAAGAAATATTCTATCACCCTAGCACATGAAAAGAGTTAAATAAACTTCTTGCCATATCTGAAGTATGTTAGGGTGGTTCAAATTGCCTGAAATAATGGGATTTCTTGAAATAATGGTATTCCCTTTGGAGGACCTGACAGCTCATTTAAAGTAAGCCATCTTACAGATCAGTTAAAACTGAGGTCCACATACCTACGGATAAGGAAAATCCATGTCTCAGGCAAATAACATGGATAAGGAAGCAGTCTTAAATACAAACTCAAAACTGACTGTCAAATTTAGTCATGGTTCATGGTTCCCCTGAGTAGGTACATGATTTCATTTTTATTTCTTCTCTGTGAGCGTATGCACTTAGATGAACAATGGAATTGGAGCGAGAAGAAATTTTTCCTTATTCCTTTGATATTACTATCTCTTTAAATAAAAACTTACATTACACTTCTATAGTTAATATAATAAATGAAATCAGCAAGGTTGTGGGATACAAGGACAATATACAAAATTAGTTATATTTCTATATACTAGCCATAAACAAACAGGAAATTCAATAAATAAAATCATCTATAATAGCAATACCTAGGAATGAATCTAAGGAAAGATGAACAAGACTTCTATGTCACTGAAAGAATGGAATATTCAGTACTGGAAATATGTCCATTCTCCCTAAAGTGATCTGCAGATGCAATGTAATTCTAATAAAACTTTTAGTAGCTATTTTTTGGCAGAAATGTACCAGATGGCTTTGAAATTTATATGGAAATTCATGGGGCCAAGAATCTTCAAGACAGTCTTAAAAAAAAAACCATGCTGGAGACTATACTATCAAAAATCAAAACTTATTATAAAGCTACAATAATTAAGAGTGTAGAATTGGTGCAATGGAATCAAACAACCAGAGGAACTGAAATGAATCCAGTAGACCTACATATATGCAATGAGTTGATTTAGGACACAAGAGATACTAAAGAGCAGAGGAAAAGCAAACATCTTTTCATCAATTATGTCACATCAACGGGATAGTCCTCCAGGGAAAAAAATGAATCCTAACCCCTACCTCGCATCAACACACTCACAAAAACCAACTCCGGGCAGAAGTAGAGCTAAACACGAATGGCGAAACAATAATACTGCTCAACAGTGACAGAGAGACAAATCTTAGTGACCTTGGGGCAGGCAAATAGTTTTTATACAGGACTAGCCATAAAAGGCAAAGCCTGGTGAATTATATTACATAAAATAAAGAACTTCTGATCATTAGACAACAGCATTAAGTGAAAGGGCAAAAAGGCTAGCCATCAAGTAGAAGGTATTTTTAATACTTATAATCTGGTAATGGACCTACACAAGGATATACTTCTAAAATGCTTATCTACTAATAAGAGAATGGCATCAGATCAGATCAGTCGCTCCGACTCTTTGGGACCCCATTAATTGCAGCACGTCAGGCCTCCCTGTTTATCACCATCTCCCGGAGTTCACTCAGACTCTCGTCCATCAAGTCCGTGATGCCATCCAGCCATCTCATCCTCTGTTGTCCCCTTCTCCTCCTGCTCCCAATCCCTCCCAGCATCAGAGTCTTTTCCAATGAGTCAACTCTTCACATGAGGTGGCCAAAGTACTGGAGTTTCAGCTTTAGCATCATTCCCTCCAAAGAAATCCCAGGGTTGATCTCCTTCAGAATGGACTGGTTGGATCTCCTTGCAGTCCAAGGGACTCTCAAGAGTCTTCTCCAACACCACAGTTCAAAAGCATCAATTCTTTGGTGCTCAGCCTTCTTCACAGTCCAACTCTCACATCCATACATGACCACAGGAAAAACCATAGCCTTGACTAGACGGACCTTAGTCGACAAAGTAATGTCTCTGCTTTTGAATATACTATCTAGGTTGGTCATAACTTTTCTTCCAAGGANGCATCAATTCTTTGATGCTCAGCCTTCATCACAGTCCAACTCTCACATCCATACATGACCACAGGAAAAACCATAGCCTTGACTAGACGGACCTTAGTCGACAAAGTAATGTCTCTGCTTTATACTTGTCAATTTCTTTTGTTGACATGCACCTGGGGAGGCCCAAATTAAGCCTAAAATAACAAAATAACCAGATGTATTCTAGGCTGTGCAACTACAAATACATAAAATCATGCTTGGCCACTATAGAAAGGCCTCTTCTATGAACACACATGTTGCCATTCAATTCCCCTGCAGGCAGTCCTGTGTTCGTCCAGCCACTCAGGATCAAGGCTGAGATGCACCTGAGTGGGGCAGGAGGTTTGAATACCAGTGTTTAGGTGGAAAGGGCTGGAGGCAATGGGATGTGACCATGGGCAGTGTTCAGGCTGGGAACAGGGGGCTGAGAACCCCAAAACCCAAGTATGTGATAATAAGGCTCACGGGTTCAAGAGTCAAAGACCACAAAGGAAACGTGACTTTTTTTTCATTACCAGAAACACTGCTATTTCAGATGTTTTTCCTTAATGATATGCCCCATGTTCTATATTAAGTGCTGTACAGATTTGAACCCTAGGTTTCAGAAGACATTTTAAACTCTATCTCTGTTTTTGAATACTTAGAACACAGAGAGGTTTTCAGTTCAGCATTGTGAGGATAAAGCGTGGGAATAATCACAGAAAACACGCCTCGTGTTTCAAACTGAGACAGGAACGGCCCCAGCAGGGCGGGCGGTGCAGGGGACACCTTATCTCTGCCACGAGACACATCCCCAAACCGCAGCAGCCTCAAGGTGCACAGAAGTCAGCAAGACACACTCATTGCAAATGCTCACACCACTAGCTGCAGAATGTTTCCCTGGGAGCTATGGAGGGAGCGTCGATCATAACATGAAACCGATCACAGCAGTAACGTTTCTCTTTCTCAGTGCACAGCATTCAGACACTGGTGTGGCAGACTCCTCCTGGGCAGCCACCCATCTCACAACAGGGCTGGGAGTCGCACATGTGCATCAGACACTTGGTGGGCCCAGAGGAGAAGCCCAAAGGTGTGATGCTCCATGGAGAGGGGAGAGGGGGCCCTCCTGACGCCTGCCTGTGCCCCTGCCCCATGGGCCCAGTGCCTCCAAATCCTCGCGGCCCTTCCCCTGCTGCTTCGTGTGCACCAAAGCAGGACCTCTGCTCTGTCTTGGAGTCTTTCATGAGCTCATACAGGTTCTCCCAGCGGCACATCCATTTAACAACAGCAACTACTGCCAAACAGCTCAGATTAACTCCCTGTCTCAGGATCTAACCCTTAAGCTTCTAGGAAATGTGGCTGGCTTCAGAACATCCACTACCAACACTGCCAGAACACTTCACTCACGCTAACATAATTTAAACACATGCTAAACAACTCCTCCCAAATCATTTCCCCCAATTGTCATAAAATAAGGCAAAAGCAAAAGGGTCTTTCAGGTTACAAACGGAACCAAGCTTCCCCAGATACCAAACAGAGAAAAAGGAAACAGACAGCTGAGGTGAACAGACCAGACCTTCCACCAAGAAAGGGGGATGGCAGGGCCTGAACTGCTCTTTGCAGATTCCAACTTAATTACCAATAGCACCTTCACTACTCTACAAATAAACGAGGGTTTACAAGCTGTTTCCACCCTCCCAGAACACACAGGGGCCAAGACACAGCCCCACCAGCAACAGCAGCTCACTGTGAACAGCTCAGGGAGGGCAGGGAGAAAATATCAGAGCACCTGTGGGCCCAAGCTTGTTCTGAAACAGCCCTCAGCTGAATCAGATCTGTATGGAGCACTGACATGCACCACTCACACCACACACACACACACNTCCAACTCTCACATCCATACATGACCATAGGAAAAACCATAGCCTTGACTAGGCGGACCTTAGTCGGCAAAGTAATGTCTCTGCTTTTGAATATACTATAGGATTGAAAAAAGGTAAAAGACTTGAACAGGAACTTCACAAAAGGTGAGATCGCAATGGTCATAAGGATATAAAGAAGTGCTCAAACTCATTTGTTACTGTGCGTGCTAAGTCTCTTCAGTTGGGTCTGACTCTGTGTGACCCTATGGACTGTAGCCCACCAGGCTCCTCTGTCCATGGAGTTCTCCAGATAAGAACACTAGAATGGATTGCCACGTCCTCCTCCAGGGGATCTTTCCAACCCAAGGATCGAATTCGCGTCTCTTCTCTCGCATTGGCAGGCAAGTACTGCTGAGAATAAGGAGCAACCATAACTCTCCTGCCCTGCTGATAGAGGTGTAAACTGCTACAGTCACTTTGGAAAACTGTTTACTAAACTATCTATTACAGTTGAAGGTAGATCTTATGACTCAGCAATTTGATTCCCTGGTATTTACCCATGAAAATTCACATATATGTTCAATAAGAGACATATACAAAAATGTTCATAGCACCCCTATTTGTAACAGCCAAATGAAGATGACTGAAGACAACCCAAACATCCATTAATGGTAAAGTGAACAAGTATATACTGGTACAGTCACAGAATATAAGAAAACCACTCAAGAGGCTGTATGAAATGCCCTGGAAAAACAGCCTAAGACTTAACTTTTTAGGGTAGTACAAATAAATTTTCCAAGCTAAGTTCCTTATCTCCTGATTCAAAACATGGCTTTTCTCTGTAGAATTAGACTGGGTCACTAAAAAATTCTTATGCAGTGCAGTAACTGTTCCCTTCTTTCATCTACTTGTACAGAAATAACAGCCTGTAGCAACATTTCAAGAAACCCGGAAAAATCTCAACTGTGACATAAATAAAATCTGGGCCTATTTGCTAATTTTACTTGGTTATACAGTAAGCAGAGCCCAGAAATGTTAAATTATTCCTAACACAAACCAAATTACTCTATCATTTTGATCTTTTTTGTATCAAATATTTGCTCATATACATTTTTAACATGGTTCTGTTATTATGCATAGAACTGTGTAGTCTATTTCTTCTTTCAACATAATGTTGAAAATTTTCCAGACTGTTACACAATGCTTTAAAGCCACTATTTTAAACTACACAAAGTTTCCCTGGTGGCTCAGACAGTAAAGAATCCGCCTGCATGTGGCAGACCCGTGTTCGATCCCTGCATTGGGAAGATACCCTGGAAGAGGGCACGGCAATCCATGCCAGTATTCTTGCCTGAAGAATCCCCATGGACAGAGGAACCTGGCGAGCTACAGTTCATGGGGTTGCAAAGAGTCGGACACGACTGAGTGACTAAGAATAGCACAGAACAATATCTTAATAAATAGATGTCCCACAATTTACACAGCCCCAGTGCTGAGTATCTAGGTTTTGCTAATATTCCACCACTATAAACCATGATGTTATGGACTGCTTTTTTCAAGTAGCTTTTATCAATAATACATTCAGATGATTTCCTTTGGCTGGATTCTCAGTCTGAGGTGGATGAACATATCTGTAGCTCTAGTTATGTAGTCTTTGTCCACTATTTGGTTCTGTTTTGAACACACTGCTTACGTTTAAAGAACATTCTAATAAATTCTGGATGGTTCAGTTCAGTCACTCAGTCATGTCTGACTCTTTGTAACCCCATGAACCACAGCACACCAGACTCCCTGTCCATCACCAACTCCCGGAGTTCACCCAAACCCATGTCCATCGAGTCCGTGATGCCATCCAACCATCTCATCCTCTGTCCTCCCCTTCTCTTCCTGTCCTCAGTCTTGCCCAGCATTAGGGTCTTTTCAAATGAGTCAGTTCTTTGTATTAGGTGGCCAAAGTATTGCAGTTTCAGCTTCAGCATCAGTCCTACCAATGAACACCCAGGACTGATCTCCTCTAGGATGGACTGGTTGCATCCTTGCAGTCCAAGGGACTCTCAAGAGTCTGCCCCAACACCACAGTTCAAAAGCATCAACTCCTCTGGGCTCAGTTTTCTTTATAGTCCAACTCTCACATCCATGCATGACTACTGGAAAAACCATAGCCTTGACTAGATGGACCTTTGTTGGCAAAGTAATGTCTCTGCTCTTCAATATGCTGTCTAGGTTGGTCATAACTTTCCTTCCAAGGAGTAGGCGTCTTTTAATTTCATGGTTGCAATCACCATCTGCAGTGATTTTGGAGCCCAGAAAAATAAAGTCAGCCACTGTTTCTACTGTTTCCCCATCTATTTGCTATGAAGTGATGGGACTAGATGCCAAGATCTTAGTTTATTTAACACTTAAAATCCCTTTATTTCTAAGATAACTTGAGATGGCTTACAAAATAAACATACATAAAAAAGAAACAATAAAAAATTATAAACAGGAATAATAAGTAGACAAGTAAATGTTGTTGTTTAGTCACTAAGCTGTGTACAACTTTCTCACAACCCCATGGACTGTAGCCGGCCAGGCTCTTCTGTTCATGGGATTTTCCAGGCAAGAATACTGGAGTGGGTTGCCATGCCCTCCTCCAGGGGATCTTCCCAATCCAGGGATCAAACCCACGTCTCCTGCATTGGCGGGTGGATTTCTTTGCCACTGAGCCACCAGGGAAGCCTGGACAAATACATATATCCAACTAAATTAGGGGTTAGCAAACTACAGCCTTTAGACCAAATGTGGCCCACCATCTGTTTTTGTAAAATAGAAGCTGAAATGAATCACAGTCAGGCTCATTCCAAAGCCTTGTCTGTGCCTGCTTTCACATTATCATGGCAGAGCTGAGTAGCTGTGATTTACAGATTGTATGCCCAACAAAGCCAAAAATATTTTCTATCTGGCTTTTATTAAAAAAAAAGCTTACCAATTCCTGAACTAGACTATCCATAATTATAGATTTTAATCTTAAACTGCAAAATTCCCCTACTATTCTGTTAAATCAGCTTCTGTTTCTGGTCAGGATAGAGCCACGGTGACCTGATTTCACATCCACCAGAAATAACAATAACAAAAGCAGACACGAATATGAAACAGTGGTTTCAATACAATGGACATTAGCAAATGAAGGACGTAGAATAGCAATGATATAGTAGACTTGAACCTTGTTTTGCTGTTGTTCAGTCACTCAGTCTTGTCCAACTTTTTGTGACCCCATGGACTGCAGCACCCCAGGCTTCGCTGTCCATCATTGACTCTCGGAGCTTGCTCAAACTCAGGTCTATTGAGTCAGTAATGCCAGCCAACCATCTTTATCCTCTGTTGTCCCCTTCTCCTGCCTTCAGTCTTTCCCAGCATCAGGGTCTTTTCCAATGAGTCAGCTCTTCGCATTAGGTGGCCAAAGCATTGGAGCTTCAGCTTCAGCATCAGTCCTTCTAATTAATATTCAGGGTTGATTTCCTTTAGGATTGACTGGTTTGATCTCCTTGCAGTCCAAGGGACTCTCAAGAGTTCTCCAATACCACAGTTCAAAAGCATCAATTCTTTGGCTCTCAGATTTCTTTATGGTCCAACTCTCACATCCATACATGACTACTGGAAAAACCATAGCTTTGACTAGACAGACCTTTGTTGGCAAAGTAATGTCTCTGTTTTTTAATATGCTGTCTAGGTTGGTTACAGCTTTTCTTCCAAACAGCAACCATCTTTTAATTTTATGGCTGTAGTCACAACCTGCAGTGATTTTGAGCCCAAGAAAATAAAGTCTCTCACTGTTTCCAATGTTTCCTCATTAGTTGCCATGAATTGATGGGACCAGATGCCATGATCTTCATTTTTTGAATGTTGAGTTTTAAGCCAGCTTTTTTCACTCTCCTCTTTCACCTTCATCAAGAGGCTCTTTAGTTCCTCTTCACTTTCTGCCATAAGGGTGGTGTCATCTGCATATGTGAAGTTATTGATATTTCTCCCGGCACTCTTGATTCCAGCTTGTGCTTCATCCAGCCTAGCATTTNACTCTCCTCTTTCACCTTCATCAAGAGGCTCTTTAGTTCCTCTTCACTTTCTGCCATAAGGGTGGTGTCATTGGCATATCTGAGGTTATTGATATTTTTCCCAGCAATCTTGATTCCATCTTGTGCTTCATCCAGCCTGGCATTTTGCATGATGTACTCTGCATGTAAGTTAAGTAAGCAGGGTGACTATATACAGCCTTGACATAGTCCTTTCCCAATTTGGAACCAGTCCATTGTTCCATGTCCAGTTCTAACTGCTGCTTCTTGACCTTCATACAGGTTCTCATGAGGCAGGTAAGGTGGTCTGGTATTCCTATCTCTTTTAAGAATTTTCAGAGTTTTTTGTGATTCACACAAAGGCTTTGGCATAGTGAATAAGGCAGAAGCAGATATTTTTCTGGAACTCCCTTGTTTTTTCTATGATTCAACGGATGTTGGCAATTTGATCTCTGGTTCCTTTGCCTTTTCTAAATCCAGCTTGAACATCTGGAAGTTCACGGTTCACATGCTATTGAAGCCAAGCTTTGGGAATTTTGAGCATTACTTTGCTAGCATGTGAAATGAGTGCAATTGTGCAGTAGTTTGAATATTTTTTGGCATTTCCCTTCTTTGGGATTAGAATGAAAACTGATCTTTTCTAGTCCTATTGCTGGNGCTATTGAAGCCAAGCTTTGGGAATTTTGAGCATTACTTTGCTAGCATGTGAAATGAGTGCAATTGTGCAGTAGTTTGAATATTTTTTGGCATTTCCCTTCTTTGGGATTAGAATGAAAACTGATCTTTTCTAGTCCTATTGCTGGCATATTGAGTGCAGCACTTTCAGTGTCATCTTTTAGGATCTGAAATAGCTCAGCTGGAATTCTATCACCTCGACTACCTTTGTTCGTAGTGATGCTTCCTAAGGTTCACTTGACTTCACAATCCAGTATGTCTGGCTCTAGGTGAGTGATCACACCATTATGGTTGTCTGGATCAATAAGATCTTTTTGTAGTTCTGTGTATTCTTGCCACCTCTTCTTAATATCTTCTGTTTTGTTAGGTCCATAGCATTTCTGTCCTTAATTGTGCCCATCTTTGCAGGAAATCCCTTGGTATCTCTAATTTTCTTGAAGAGATCTCTGTCTCTCCCATTCTACTGTTTTCCTCTATTTCTTTGTTCTGTTCACTTAAGGAAGGCTTTCTTATCTGTCCTTGCTATTCTTTGGAACTCTGCATTCAGATGGGTATATCTTTCCTTTTCTCCTTAACCTTTTGCTTCTCTTCTTTTTCTCAGCTATTAGTAAGGTGTCCTGGAGAAGGAAATGGNCTTTCTTATCTGTCCTTGCTATTCTTTGGAACTCTGCATTCAGATGGGTATATCTTTCCTTTTCTCCTTAACCTTTTGCTTCTCTTCTTTTTCTCAGCTATTAGTAAGGTGTCCTGGAGAAGGAAATGGCAACCTACTCCAGTACTCTTGCCTAGAAAATTCCATGGATTGAGGAGCCTGGTGGGCTACAGTCCATGGGGTCATGAAGAGTCAGACATGACTGAGCGACTGAACAACTCTTCTTTTCTCAGCTATTAGTAAGGCGTCCTCGGACAGGCATTTTGCCTTTTTGCATTTCTTTTTCTTGGGGATGGTTTTGATCACCACCTCCTGTACAAGGTCATGAACTTCCATCCACTGTTCTTCAGACTTGAACCTTATTGACATTTACAGAGCACTTCATCCAACACAGCAGAATACTTGTGATTTTTAAGGACACACAGATCATTTCCCAACACAGACTATCTTTGAAGCCACAAAACAAATCTCAGTAATTTGAAAAGGGTTCAAATTATTCAAGGTGTTTTCTGGCCACTGTGGAATTAAAATTGCAATCAATAGTATACATATCTGGAAAATTCTTAAATATTTGGAAACTAAATCAAAGACATAAATATCTCAGGGGTCAAAAATAGAAATAAAAAAGGTATTTAACATGTCTTTTGAAGTGAATGAAAATGAAAATACAATACATTCAGAGGAAATTTTATATATAAAATGCCAATATTAAAACAGGAAAAAAGTCTCAAATTACTGACTTCAGTTCCAACCTTAAGTAACTAGAAAAATAAGGGCAAATCAAACCCAAAGTAAGCAGAAGAAAGGAAATAAAAAAGATGAAAGTGAAATAAATGGAACAGAAACAAAAATAGAGAAAGTCAATAAAAGCTGGTTCTTTGAGAACAAAACTCAGAGCAAACTCATCAGGAAAAAGAGAGAAGACATAAATTATCACTATCAGGAATGAGAGAGGGGACCACCTTTAGGTTCCACAGACAGTAAAGGAACATAAGACAGTATGATGAACAATTTCATGCCTATAAATCCAACAATTTAGATGAAAAGGACAAATTCCTAGAAAAAACAAAGCAGTAAAGCTCATCCAAGAAGAAAGAGATGAACTAAACAACAGCCCTACATGTAATTAGAGAAACAGAAATTTTAGTTAAAAATAGCCTTCCTAAAGAGAAAACATCATGAGAAACGCTGGGCTGGAAGAAGCACAAGCTGCAATCAAGATTGCTAGGAGAAATATCGATAACCTCAGATATGCAGATGACACCACCCTTATGGCAGAAAGTGAAGAGGAACTAAAAAGTCTGTTGATGAAAGTGAAAGAGGAGAGTAAAAAAGCTGGCTTAAAGCTCAACATTCAGAAAACTAAGATTATGGCATCTGGTCCCATCACTTCATGGGAAATAGATGGGGAAACAGTGGAAACAGTGGCTGACTATTTTTCTGGGCTCCAAAATCACTGCAGATGGTAATTGCAGCCATGAAATTAAAAGACGCCTACTCCTTGGAAGGAAAGTTATGACCAACCTAGATAGCATATTGAAGAGCAGAGACGTTACTTTGCCAACAAAGATACGTCTAGTCAAGGCTATGGTTTTTCCAGTGGTCATGTATAGATGTGAGAGTTGGACTGTGAAGAAAGCTAAGCGCCGAAGAATTGATGCTTTTGAACTGTGGTGTTGGAGAAGACTCTTGAGAGTCCCTTGGACTGCAAGGAGATCCAGCCAGTCCATTCTAAAGGAGATCAGCCCTGGGTGTTCTTTGGAAGGAATGATGCTAAAGCTGAAACTCCAGTACTTTGGCCACCTCATGCGAAGAGTTGACTCATTGGGAAAGACTCTGATGCTGGGAGGGATTGGGGGCAGGAGGAGAAGGGGACAACAGAAGATGAGATGGCTGGATGGCATCACTGACTCCATGGACGGAGTTTGAGTGAACTCCGGGAGTTGGTGATGGACAGGGAGGCCTGGCGTGCTGCAATTCATGGGGTCACAAAGAGTCAGACACGACTGAGCGACTGAACTGAATACTACAGCAACCAAGATAGTGTGGTATTGGTGGAGACACACATAGATCAATGAAACAGAAAAGAACCCACAAACAGGCCCACATGTATATGCCCGTGGGGTTGCAAAGAGTCAGACACGACTGAGCGACTAAGCACAGCACATACATGCCCAGCTGATTTCTGACAAAAGTGCAAAAGCAAATCATTAGAGGGGATAGCCTTTTCAACAAATGGTGATGGAACAATCGGACACCTGCGGGTTACAAAAATGAACTTCAACCTAAGTCTCACATTTTATTTTGAAAATTAACTCAAAGTGTATCACAAACATAATTTTAAAACTCTAAAACTTTTAGAACAAAACAAGTCTTCAAGCCCAAGTAAGATTTCACAGATGTAATGACAAAAGTTGTCCCATAAATTGATAAATTGGACCTCATCAAAATTAAGAACTCTTGCTCTGAAAAACACCTTGCTAAGAGAATGGAGAAAAAGCAGTGGGAGAAAATATTTGCAAACTGCCTATCTGACAAAGGACTATTATCCCTGCAGGTAAACAAATTACAAAATGAACCAGTAAAAAAAACCCAAACAATCCAATCAGAGAACGGACAAAAGACAAGGAAAGATATTTCACCAAAAAGGATATGCAGATGGCCAAAACACACATGAAAGATTATTTGCAAGACATTACCATTGGAGGAAGCTGAATAAACAGTACACAGGATCTCTCTATACTATTGCTCACAATTGCATGTACATCTACAATGATCCTGAAATAAAAGGTTTAATTAGAATAAGAAGTAGATGAGGCTGTTCCCAGAAAATCGGCAGACATGAGCCCGTGTACTGTGGTCTTCCTTAAAGGCCTTGCATCCTGCAGGGGACACAGATCGAGTGTGTTGTCTATACCCAGGAGGGCCTCACTGTCAAAGTGGCAGCCAGAGTCTGGGCCATGGGAAGGGGGAGGATCCCCTATCAACTCCCTGCCCTGTCTGCATCCTCAGGATGGGAGCAGATGGCTGGCAGGGCCTCTCCGCAGTCAGTGCTGAGCCAGGCCCAGACCTCAGCAGCACAGTCTCAGTGCAGTGCACACCTGGATGGGCCCTGCCCACAGGCACTGAGATCTGGGAATCAGTTCACATCCATCAGGAACCAGCAAATGGGTAGGCAGGGCCTGGTCAGGGCTGTCTCAGAACTAATGGCTGTTGAGCTACAAGTCCTTAATAAGAGCAGCTTTCTGCAATTAAATAACCACAGGAGGTCTTTCTGCAAACCCTAGCACTCCACTTAGGAACCAAAAGGTAAACATAACATGACTTATTACTCTACAAAATCCAAGAAAAGCGGTTTTGATCTGCTAACGGCCTCCAATGAGGAGCAGCTCCCTGAGATGCACACGAGCCATCAGATTGAGGGAATGGAGAATCTGAAGGAGCACTGCATCTTAAAGGGCTGCTCTCTGCAGGCACTAGCGTCTGGCCACACGCTGCTCCCTGGAGCGTGCACCATGGTGACGATGGGAGTGATGCCCAGAGGCCAAGGAGGAGTACAGCCCTGGTGGGCGAGCAAAGGTGAGGCGGGCCAGCAACCCCAGCGGCTCTCTCTCTTTGCTCGAAACAGCACTAACGCTGAACCTAAAATAGCATCTCATCCTGTCGTGTTGCTCTTCTTTCTGTTTCCCACCTTAAGGCCTGAGTGCTCTGCCACCAGTTCTGAGCTGCTTCTGTTGGGTCTCAGCACACTCTTCCCCAGAAGGGCCATCCATCCCAGACCGCTCCCTCCAAATTGGTTTCCTGCCCCACCTCCACCCACTGCCCCCATCACGCCTCCCTCCTCCCTCTAAGCACTGATCTTCAGGAAGTATCTTGTGTACTAGTTTGTTATCCCCACCAAAGAGGATGCTCCATAAGGACAGGAAGCTGGTCTTATTCCCCCATTATTCCATTACCTGGTACAGAAAGTCTCCATAAAGACTTGGTGAAAGAATCAGTGATTGAAGCTGTGTCTTCCTATAGCAGCTCTAATTCTACCCAGAAAAAGCTGTGGTCACAGCAAAGGCTCCTCTCAGGGGTTTGGCTGCCTATGGGAAACTCAAAAGAGCAAAGAGCCCCATCTTTTCGGCAATCCCTTTGGTAGGAAGTTTTGTAATGAGTCTCACAAGCCAAGTCAGGGTTGCTTTTCTGAAGTCTCTGAGTCGATGCTGTTTGCCAGCAGGCTGGGTTCAGTGACTGCCTTCTCTCCTGTTCCTGTCCGGCATGGTCTATGTGACAGCATCAGCATGCTCTAAGAACAGAGATGTTAGACTATTCCAAGGCCTCTTCTTCAGGTTTAGATGGAGTGCATTGAAATCGCTTCCCAGTGAGGGGAACAGGGTCAGGAGACCCAGCTCCTGTGGGGTGTGTGTAGTGCCAATGACCCACCCCACAACTTTGGGCCAGGCACTCCCATCTCTTGGCATCTCTGGGCCTCAATTTCTGTAAAGGAGAGATGGCCACTGGACTCCCATCTTCTATAGGCTCTCCGTTCTGCCCAGGGTTCCTGTGGAGTGGGAAGAGTTCTGCTTTTGCCTCAAGAGAAAATGTTCATTGTAGTAAGCGCACTCTATGGATTGAATGTCTGTGGCCCTAAAATTCATACGTCAAAACCTAATGCCCAAAGCAATACTAGGAGGTGGGGAGGTGATGAGGTCATGAGGGTGGACCTCTCAGCATGAAGTTATTGCCCTTTTAATGGGACCCAGACAGTTCCCTTGCCTTCCTGCTATGTTTACAGGTTTACAGCAAAGTAGGCCCTCCCCAGACCCTGAATCTGCCAGTGCCGTGATCATGGACCTCTCAGCCTCCCTAACTGTTAGAAATAATTTTTTGCTGTTTAGAAGCTACAAGTCTGTGGTATTCTGTTACAGCAGCCAGAAGGACTAAGACAGTAGGCTCCCTGCGCCCAGAAGCCCACCTTGGGAGCCCTTAACAAACTCTGCCCTGATCGAAAGGCCCTTGTGTGAAGAGCTAGATGGTGCAAAGGTTCGGTCACCTTAGAGGGATGCCTCCCAGGGTGGGGTTTTGGGAGCTGGACGAGGCCTCTCACTCTCAAGAGCTACTAGACTTCAGACAAGCCACTTCAGCGTCCTGAGCTTCATTGTGCTCCTCTGTGACAGGATAGACGGTAGTAAGTGATGGGGTTAAACAAAATAATGATGAAAAATACAGTGCCTGGCACAGGGTAAATTCTCAACAAATGGCAGCTCTTGTAAGGTGGTGCTGCTGATGATGATGGGAGAGGAGATGGTGAAGAAGGTAAATTCACACTCAAAAAAGTCACAACCTCTGGTTGTGCTCTTGACAGACAAAGGGGTTGGGCTGGAGCCTCCTTTGAAAATACAAAGTGTATTTATTTACACAGGAGGTATGGAGAACAGCTCCAGGCTTGGAACAGTGACATGCCTTCCCAAAGAAGCATGTTAAGGCCAGATACTTCTAGAATTCAGTAACACTGAGAAATTATAGAATAATCCAGATACTTGTTTCCCAGCTCTTATAAGTAATGATGTGATAGCTAGTAAGTGAATTCCAGAGGCCACAATGAAGTGTGCCATTAAAAATGATACCTAGGAAGATTGTAGCAATGTGAGGCCAGGCTTAGCAGAGAAGGGGGAGCACAGAATGCAAAACTGTGTTCCAATTACATCTGTTTAGAAAAACGTCTGCTTACAGACAAACTCTGGAAGCGAAAATTAAAAACAGTTGATTTGCTTGACTGATGGGATTAGGAGTGATTAAAGCAACATTTTTGTTATGGTTGTTATATTGTGGTTTGTGCCATTTTTTTTTTAAGTGAAAAAAAGCAGAGGGGAGGATCATAAGGGAGTGGGTGTTGCTCAGGGGCTCCTGGCGACCCCTAGAGCTGTCCCCCTCATTCATTCTCTTCTTCCTCTGATACTACGTCTTTCCCATTTGCTACCAGTCAAAATGGCTCCAGACCCAACAGGATCTGTTGAAGAGGGATTTCTGCAAACTTACAGTAGCTGAAAGCATAGCCAATTAACTGGCCAGTGAAAAAGCATTGCTGGGCTTTGTCATCAAACCTTTTGGCACAATGGGTAAAGAAACATAGGGCAAAGGGAAAGTATGGGGGGAGCCAGACCATGACAACAGATGTCTTCAAGGAGCCTGTGAATCAAGAAACTCTGAACCCTCAGGTAGAGCCCACAAGGGCTGGTCACCTCATCAGCCAGAAGACACCCAGCCATGCAGGCTTCTTGGAAGAAAAGCAGATGTTGTGTAGTGAGCAAATGGGGCACTTAAGACATCAGGCCCTGTCTGGGGTGACCCCTGTGGTGTGGGCAGTCAGGGTGGAGAGACGCAGGACCGGTAATAATCACTCACACTTGGACAACAGCAGTGAGCCCCCATCATTGTCCTGACAGTCGGGGATCTTGCAAGGTGCCCTGGAAAGCCAGCCTTGCCCTCAGCTGAGCCACGATGGGGCTCAGGCTCTGGGCTCCTGTGGCCTCTCCCAGGCAGAGTCCATAAACTGCAATGTATCTCTCCAGGGGACAGAACTGAGTCTCTGAAGAAACAAGTAACTCGTTTGAGGTCCAAGGCCACATGTCCTTGTAAATGACACAGTGATGCAAATCCATGCCATGTTCCTGACTCCCTGCTGTAATGAATGATGTGGAGGAGCAACCCAGTGCCTGGAAAGAGGAAGGAAATAAAATTCCCTCAGGGCTCACACACCACTGATGGATCCCTCAGCCAGCTGCTTTACAAGGTCAAACTGCCCAGAAGGTACCAACTGCTATTAACAGCGTGAGAAGCTTGGGGACAGGCAGCATGGAACTTCAGGTGGCTGAGCCAACAGACAGACCCAGATAGCCCAATACAGTGCTGTCTTCAAGTCAAGCAAACGTGAATGAAAAATGTTAGAAATTTTAAAAGAGAAATACAGACTCCTGACTTCTGCCCACTCAATTAACATGCTCACACAGAGACTCAGAAAAGAGGAGAATTGATTTTCAACTTTTGCTCTGCTCCGGGTCTTCTGAAATTGTTCACAACCAAGGCAAAACCACACAATACCACTTCCCTCCAGCATGGTACCTGGAACCTGTAGGATGAAGACTGAACTCTGCCCAGGCTGGGAGAAGCCCCACATACCTGGGCTGCAGGCCCTCCCTGCTGGTCCTTTCTGGTTTTCAGCAACATGCCATCACCAGAGCACATCTTATTATAATAATCGGAGAGGAATTCCAGGGCATCACAACTACATCTTCTTTGGGCTGAATCCAGGTAATCATCCCAGAGCTTTGGCATCGGTCCAGTCAGTGAGCAAAGCTGTCAGCAGCCTCTGTGGACACACAGTCCTTTTCCACCTTGTCTCCCTTTCTCTGACCCATACTCCCTTGACGAGTTTCCTCCTCCTGCAGGAATTGTCCCTACTTCTTATTTCTCCTGGCTCTTACACTTGATTTTGGAGAGCAGAGGTCTGCTCCTACTGTGCAGTGCTCAGACCATCTAGCCGGGAACTTTCAACCAGCTTTAGTTGTGGAATCCTCTGGAGAATAATCTTAGGTGGGCCCCCTTGTATAATCAGACAGAGGTGGATTGAATCAGACAGAGCTGGCTGAAATGGGAACTGGAGCTCAGAGCCCTCTGGCCAGGTCCCCCTCTGCTACCTGCTCCTAAGAGCACCCCCTCATCGGGTGGCACTTGCACCCCAATATGCTCAAGAATGTGAAGAGGATGTGGGTCAGGGTCAGAGGTGGAGCCAGAACTCAGGCCTCCTGACTCCATCTGGAGGCGTCCACTTCTCCCACCTTCAGGAGAACAAAGCAGCCTTTTCCATACCTACACCCCCTGCTCCACTCTCCATTTTAGGGAAAAAAAAAAACAAAACACCTTTATTTACTAATTAATTTGTTTTTGGCTGCACTGTCTTTGTTGCTTTCTCGCAGGCTTTCTCTAGTTGCAGCAAGTGGAGGCCCCTCTTCATTGTGGTGTGCAAGCTCCGCATTGTGGTGGCTTCTTTTCCTGCGGAGCACAAGCTCTGGGCACACAGGCTTCAGAAGTTGCAGCTCACCAGCTAAGTTGCCCTGAGGCATGTGGAATCTTCCCAGACCAGGGATCAAACCCATGTCCCCTGCATTGGCATGCAGATTCCTAAGCACTGGACCACCAGGGAATTCCTTCTACTCCCCACTTTTGTTGGCATGAGTCTAGTGGTTCCTAGGGCTGTTTTCCTTGTTTCCCTGCTTGCCCCACCCTGGCATCTCTGTGCAATGGATTGTGGGGCAATCAGGTGAGCAGTATCCACCAAGGTAGTGCCGAAGCTGGGCTGTGCAAGGGCAGATGGACACCTGTACCAAAGGTGTTACGAAACTTTCTCTGGGCATCAAAGCATCTGAGGAACCTACTGTCAGTGAGTACCAGCAACAGGAAATACCGGAGTCACAGAACATTGATTCCCATTAGAGCCGCCTTCCTATTTTGTAAATGTGTATAAGTGACAGTCACATAAGTCTCTCAGGTCATAGGAGGAGCCTCATGGTTTAGGTGGAAGGACAGTGAAGTCAGCATCGGGGACAGTTCTGCGGCCAACTCTGGGGTTCTCAGCACATGCCGCCCCTCTGGGATCTGGGCTCCTCTGTACTAAGGGGATATAATCCCCCCTTCCTTGCCTCACTGGGGTACAGAGTGGGGCATGAAGAGGCCGTGGAGAGTGTGACTTGTAGACAGAAATTAGACAGCCAGGTGGTGTAGAGCTTGGCTCTGGAATTGGGCACACTTGGGTTTCAGGGTGAACATGGCCAGTGCTGGGATCCCAGGCAAGCTCCTTCATCTCTGTGAGCCTCATCTGAAGGGGAGTGGAGGACCCACATCTGAGTGGGGCTGTGTGTGTGTGTGTGTGTGTGTGTGAGGTACTCAGCACAGGGCCTGGACCCCATCACCAAATCCATATCCTCCTTCCACAGAGGGCCTGGGCAGTGATTCCACATCAAACAAGGCTTTCAGATGCTTAAAAAGCAACTCGGCTGTGTCCTGGCAACGGAAGGGCACGTGGGCAAAGCTAACCCCTTTCATGCATGGGTCCAGGCAGCTGTCCACTTCAGTCCATTCTGGACCTAAGAAATGAATTTGGGTCACCTGGATCCACCTGGAGTGGGGATACTGGGGAAAGACCCCACCGAATATCAAGGAGCTCAGCTGCTAAAATCAGCAGGGGCTGCAGTGACTTTGGGCTACTGCATTTTGCAAGCTCAGCTAGCTTTAAGAATGAAATGGATTACATGCAGTTTTCAAAACAAATGATTTGGGGAGGAGGGGACTGTTGATCCAACANATATCAAGGAGCTCAGCTGCTAAAATCAGCAGGGGCTGCAGTGACTTTGGGCTACTGCATTTTGCAAGCTCAGCTAGCTTTAAGAATGAAATGGATTACATGCAGTTTTCAGAACAAATGATTTGGGGAGGAGGGGACTGTTGATCCAACAGATCTATGAGCCCGTTTAGAATTTGGTTCCTTTCTGGATGGGCCGCAGCCCCCTCTGCTTTGGGATAGACAGAGCGTCCTCACCCCTGAGCTCCAAGTTGCTGCAGAAATGGTGCGTGTCCTGGCTTTGTGAGAAGGGGAGGGGAAGGGTGGGTGCAGGCTGCCCAACCCCCTCCCGCATTCCTGAGCAGGTCCAGGCGGTTCCCCGACTGGAAGCTCTGAGGCTCCCAACTTCAGCCTGGCTCCTTCTACGTGCAGCAGCTTGAACGCCTTCCCCTCCTTCTCCTGTTGCTCCTTTGAAGGTCAGTTCCTGGGGGACATGGGAGCACCCTTTCCTGTCCCCCATCACCTCTCTGCATCTCTCCCCTTGGGGCTTCATGAGCAGGGACGGAAGCCAGGTTTTCATTCTTCCTGCTTCTCCTACATGTCTGAACAGCTCCCGCAACCCACCAGCAAACACCCCCACCCCCAGAGCACTGGGCTGCACACTCCTGCTGCCTCTGGTACATGAGTGGCTTATTTACATGTGGGCTCATTTACCCATCTTTTAAGTCCATCAGACTGACTTTGACAGTTGATGTGGGCTCTGAGAAAATTCCAAGGAGAAAAACAAACCCTAGATTTATAAAATGAAAACATAGCCTCTTTAATTTGTTTCATTTCTATGTTCAAAGTTAATTGTTTTTTAAACATTGTATTTTGAAATTATTGTAAATGTACATGCAATTTTTAAGAAATACAGAGGGATTCTCTGTGCCTTCATCCTAGTTCCCTCAATGCTAACATCTCATAAACTATAGCACAATATCAGAACCAGAAAAGAGGGGACATGTGTATATGTGTGGCTTTGCTAAATAGTAGAGACTAATACAACACTGTGAAACAACTATACTCCAATAAAAATGTAAAAGAATCTCAACCAGGATACCAACAGTTTTACAATCTACTGGTTGTCATCATTTTCCCTAGTTTAACTTGTACTTGTGAGTGTGTTCAGCTCCATACAGTTTTATTACATGTGTAGGTTCTGTACAGTCCCAAAGCCATAGCATCCCTCTCTCTGCCCTTTTATAATCACACCTCACCCTTAGCAACTACTAATCTGGTTTCCATATTTAACATTTTATCATTTCCAAAACATAACATAAATGATATCATACAGTATGTAACCTTTTGGGACTGGCTTTTTCCACCTGGAATAATTCTCTAGAGAGTCATTCAACCTGTGTGTATCAGGAGTCCTCTCTTGCCAAGTAGTATTCCAAGGCTACCCCGAGCAGGAGGCAGGTGGTGAGCTGCCTGACGCTGTGACATCCAAGCAGAAGTTGCATGTTTACTGCTCAAACCCGATAGAGAACAAGCTTTCTCAGTGGGAGGGACGTTCACCAACAGAACTAAATCGGTTCTTGGGGAACAAGAAGTCTTAGCTACTATAATGGCTGTGGCCCTCAAAAAGGTCAGAGCACACNGTGGTGAGCTGCCTGACGCTGTGACATCCAAGCAGAAGTTGCATGTTTACTGCTCAAACCCGATAGAGAACAAGCTTTCTCAGTGAGAGGGACGTTCACCAACAGAACTAAATCGGTTCTTGGGGAACAAGAAGTCTTAGCTACTATAATGGCTGTGGCCCTCAAAAAGGTCAGAGCACACAGACAGGCTTATGATGTATGTGTGACACTCAGGTCTCATGGGAGGCAGCAGTTGGGAGAAGATCTAAACAGGCTGGGCAACACTGCTGCTGAGGGGCTGTCATGCTGGCAGGAGCTTGGGGTAAGTGGTCACAAGAGCCACTCCCCTAGTCTGGAGTTTCCCACAACCCAGATCCCACCCTTGTAACTTAAGGTTTCAGACCCAGGGGTCTATCCCTTATTAACCTTTTATGTAGGTAAATTCAGGGACTGCCTTTTTATCACAATATCAGGAAAGACTTAGCTAGACAAGGTTCCTCTCACAGATGCCTGAAACCTCTTGAAGAGAAAGCAAAGCCAACCATCTTCCCAGGTGGCGCTAATGATAAAGAACCTGCCTGCCAATGCAGGAGACACAAGAGATGTGGGTTCAATCCCTGGGTCAGGAAGATACCCTGGAGGAGGGTATGGCAACCCACTCCAGGATCTTGCCTGGAAAATCTGATGGATAGAGGAACCTGGAGGGTTACAGTCCATAGGGTCACAAAGAGTTGAACACGACTGAAGTGACATAGTACATACCGTAAGAGAGGTTTACACTCTACTCCTCAGAAAGCAGCAGATTCATTCACACTAGGGTGTAAAGACATGATAACCAATGAGATCAGAGGGTGGTCCCTGCGGAGAATTTCATCTTAACCTGGTGGCTCAGATGGTAAAGAANGGGATTTGAATGGAGGTTTGTCTGAGAGATCCTGCTCTGGCTCTCTGCTACCTCCCACACAGGGGAGAGAGGGTCCGAATCACCTGTAGAGCCTCAGCACTTGGCACAAATCACCAGGGGCCAGGAGCCCCAGGACATTTGTCTCCCTCCAGGCTGCTCTGACCCGTCTTGAATTGGCCAGTAGACAGGCCATATTTACTCAGGTGCCAGGTGTAACAGGTGGTGGTGGAGGTGGCAGGTGGGGGGAATCTGGCCTCAGAGGCTGGACAACTTCTCACAGACAGGAAGCTCTCTTTGAAAAGAAAGGGCTGGGTTGATGGCCAGATGGGCAGTCAGAATGAGACAGTTGAGTTCAAAGAGAGTGTTGCAGGGTGACTGCCTCCTGAGAACAAAGCAGGCAGTGGCCGCACAGATTCATCTGTGTTCCAGCCAGTACACCCTCAAGAGCTGCCTCTGACAGGCTGCCAGGGGTTAGGATGTGAGACTTTGCCACGGGGATCAGTCACCCATCAGGGGTTATTGACATCCTAATGCTCTGGGAAGACCTAGCTCCATCCCCGGGGAGTGAAAGCCCAGGGATGGTCCTTTTCCTTATTTGTAAAATGTAAAGAATAATACTTGAAAGAGTTAATGGAAGAATTAAATGGAAGAATTAAATTAAAAGAATTCTCAAAAGCTCTTTACATACTTCCTGAAACAGTAAATGCAAAACAAAATACTAGCTAATTTTGATCCAACTTGACCTTTACATGTGTCTCTTAAAATAACGGGCCCAACAGTAATGACCCTAAAGTCAGAAGTCTTCAGTTCGTGAATGCAACCAAATGACCATTCATCTCTGGGCCTCAGTTTTCTCCTCTTTAAAATGAGCATGTTGCCACCATCTTGCTCAATATTTGACAAGAATCTGCATTGCTCATGTATAAGGAAGATCTTTGGAAAGCCCAGAGCCTGGGGAAAGAGTAGTTATCAATTGTCATGTCCCTTAGCTAGCTTATCCAGAATCTACCTGCTCCAGTAAAGGACAGGCCTGAGGTTGGGGATTGGATGTAACTGAGAAGCTGAGCTGCTTAAGAAGACAACCTTGTTTTTTGCCAATTTGCCACTACAAGGCACATGCGGAGAGTGTGCTCCACAGCACATCCTCACAGCAAGGCAACCTCTCTGCCCCCGAGCCTCCCTTAGCCTGGAGCAATACACAGACCCGTCACTAAAACCTTCACCTTCTTCACGACTTCAAGCCAGGTCCCAGACAGATGTGACAGCTGGAACGCTAACTGAACAGTGTCAATTGACACAGTTATTTGCCACATCTCAGGATGGAAATGTTTGCAAGAGTGTGAGGCTGCTGTAGAAATCCAACACTCAACCTATCATTGTGTACAGATCACTGGAAAGGTGCTCACTCATGGGTGCTGGTGATTCTGCAACCACTTCCCTTCAGATCTGGGGGCCAGGGGGGCACTTACAGGGAGAGGATGCTCAAGGGTGTGGCAGTGGGGGTGAGGAGGCCTCCAAAGAAGAGCGAAGATGTCCCCTCAGTCAGATGCTGCGCTGGGTGCTCAGGACACAGAGGAGACTGTGCCCATCCCCTCCTGATGGAGCCCACAGTCTGTTACGGAGCACGTCACAGTGTGGTGTCAGCAGCAATCAGAGGATGCCCAGGGAGCTTGGGGAGAGTAGAGCAGGTGGATGCAGTAGACTGAAGAGTCAAGGAAGTTAACCAGGCAGGCAGGGAAGAGTGTGGGCAGCGACGTCAGGCCATAGTACTGATCTTGTTCTAAAAACAGCCCCCATGTTACAGCACAGTGGGGCTGGGATAGAGACAGTTCTGTGCAGACCGAGCAAGTGTGTGGCTCATCCTCGGCCTTGGTATCTACAGCCAAAGCAGCTGAGAAACTGCCGTTCTCACCTTTTTCTGAACCAAAGGGAGTCCTGGCTGGGCTGCCTTGTGCGTTTATCACTAAGACATTCTTGGCTCAGAGATGGAGGTGCTCAAAAGCATCCCTGAGTAGTGATTGAAGTTTCCAGGTTTGCCTTGGGGAAATTCCTCCAGATCTCAGACTTCTTGTCTTTTTACACTCTGGACGAAACAACACAAGCCTGCACATCTGCCTTTGCTATTTTTGCCTGTGGGTCTCTGTCTGATATGAAATATTACCATCTTGTTCATTGCTCACTGTGAATGGCATTTTCATAGCCATTTCTATAGTAATTAAATTTCTTGAGGGTTTTTTTTTTTTTCCCAGTGCTGATGAGAGTTGTGAAGGCTGTCAGGAGTGATGAAAAAGCACAGGCAGGTCTGATCAAGAAGGCATTTTTCCCTGCATGTAGCCAGAAAGGAGACCTGTTTGACATTTAATAGTATTTCTCTAAGTATGCTCCTTGGAGCCCCAGCTTCACACCAGCTAAAAGGTGTTTTGTGAGAAAGGCATCCCAAGATCAAGTTTGTTTGGGAAATACTAGATTTTAAATGCTGAACAGGTTTCCTGACTTTGAGACTTCTTGAAATCTTTCACATGCAGATTTGCACTGAAAATCTCCAGGAGAGAAGATAGCACCTGTAGGCATGACCCAGATTCTCCCCACTCTAAGAATAAGATCCTCTGTTGGTTTCCTAGAGCTCCAAACCAAAGTTACAAACTGGATGACCTAACGCAACAAAAACTGATCTCTCACTAAGATCAGGGCAACTGGTCCCATCACTTCATGGCAAATAGATGGGGAAACAATGGAAACAGTGACAAATTTTATTTTCTTGGGCTCCAAAATCACTGCAGACAGTGACTGCAGCCATGAAATTAAAACATAATTGCTCCTTGGAAGAAAAGCTATGATGAACCTAGACAGCATATTAAAAAGCAGAGACATCACTTTGCTAACAAAAGTCTGTCCAGTCAAAGCTATGGTTTGTCCAGTAGTCATGTATGGATATGAGAGTTGGACCATAAAGAAGGCTGAGTGCCGAAGAATTGATGCTTTTGAACTGTGGTGTTGGTGAAGACTCTTGATAGTCCCTTGGACAACAAGGAGATTAAACAAGTAAATCCTAAAGGAAATCAACTCTGAAAGTTCATCGGAAGGACTGAGCCTAAAGCTCCAATACTTTGGCCACAGGATGAGAAGAGCTGACTTTTTGGAAAAGACCCTGATGCTGTGAAAGACTGAGGACAGGAGGAGAAGGGGGCAACAGAGAAGAGTGTTTGGATGGCATCATCAACTCAATGGACATGAATTTAAGCAAACTCTGGGAGATACTAAAGGACAGGGAAGCCTGCTGTGCTGCAGTCCATGGGGTTGCAAAGAGTTGGATGTCACTTAGTGACTGAACAACAGCACAGTGCTGGAGGCAAGTTAGTAAAGGTGGTATCTTCAGACTTATCTTTCTCACCTGCATGTCAAAGTCCTAACATCCATCTCATAGGACGATTGTGACAGTTAAAGAGATAAATAAGCAGGGGAGTGACATGGTCAGATTAGTTTTTTGGAAGAAAATAGTCACCCTGGTTTCTGTGTGGAAGATGAGTTGGCAGAGTCCAGGTCTTGATCACGCTGGGCCCCATTTTGGGTGCATTCCAGGAAACACCCCATACAGTGTTATCTGTCCATGATAACACATGTGTGTGAGGAATGCCCTGATCTTGACTCAGTGAGCTTCTGCTCAGAGAACAAGGAGTCAGGGCTGTCTTTCTGAACCACCATCAGTCAGCTCAGACACCACCAGGGGACATGGACCAAACTACCAAAAGTTTGGGGCGCAATTTCTTCTCTAAATGTGGGAGTGATACACAAGTGTCCCTTACAACATGACATGAGGACTGAGTGACACAATGCATAGCAAAGAGCCTTGATATGCACATAGGGCTCAAGACATGGTGGGGGGGGGTGGGGGTGGTTATGCTCCTCAAAATACTGCCTCCAGAAGTTTACCAAGTGGCCGCCTCAGCCTATTCGGCTTACTGTGGTCCCAGGGTGGGTATCAGAGGCAATTATCAGAAAAAAACTCATAAGATGAGAAAGTCCTAAACTCAGGCTGTGAGCCCCAGTAAAGTCATCCTTAGCTGTGTGTTGAAGCTTCTGACTGCCAGTGATGGGTGCAGGGAGAACAAGGTGGCACGCAGCCTGGGCCGAGCAGACCCGGGGAGGCAGCGGGGGATAGGTCATCAGAGCATCTTGAGGGGCCGATGGTCCAAATTCTGATGCAGATGGGCATCACCACCACTGCTGCAGGGCTGGCTGGAGAATGGGGAGAGCTGCGGGTCTCCAGGGAGAGCTGCGGGTCTCCAGAGGACTCCATGCAGATGGCAGGGAAGGGGACTCATCGCCAGACCTGTAGGCATGATAGGACTCAGCAGTGCTGCTTGTCGATTGCAAGGCAGGAAAGCGAGCCCCGTCTCCCTTGTGATTTATGGGGGGCAAAATGTCTCAACCTGCACCCAACCTGGGTTTAGAAACTTAGAGCAAGGAGAGGCCTGGCCCCCATGTGCACAGTGGCATCCACTGCATTGCTGCTGGCAGAGCATCCTGCAGAGCCCCCAAGACGGGGAGCCCAGGTGTGCACACAGAAACCAAAGGGACTTAAGAATTCCTATCTCTCTCTCTGACAGGGTGCCTGTGCTTTGACCTGCTTCTGCAGACAGTGCCTGTGAAGATAAAAGGGAATCTGCACGTCAAGGGAAGAATTTCCAGCCAGAATCCCCTCTGTAACCAGGGCAGAGCCTTGGGAGGCAACAGGAAAGAAACCCTAAGGCTGGACCCGCCAGCCATCTGTGCAGAGGAGCTGGGCCAGCAAACACCCAGAAGGACCAGATGCCAGCCTGCAGGGACCTCTCCAGACTACGGCTCCTGAGCTGGCGCCCCTCCGGTTCAGGGCTCCTCAGCCCCAGCACAGTGCCTGATGTTTAGCACACATTCACTCAGTAATTGACAAGGCCTGAAATTCATGTTTTTAGTCCAGTATCATTTTCTATGAGTCATGTGAAAAATGTTGATAGAGGTCCAGAGATAACAAAAGAAGAGACAATGAGGGTGAATAAGTCCTCAGACCACGGAATTTAGGTTCTGTTTCACTGGTGGCTTGTATGGTAAAAAATCTGCATGTAGTGCAGATTCCTGGGTTCCATCCTTGGGTCAATGACATCCTCTGGAAAAGGAAATGGCTACCCACTCCAGTATTCTGGAAATTTCCATGGACAGAGTAGGAGCCTGGTGAGCTACAGTCCATGGGGCTGCAAACAGTCGAACATGACTGAGTAACTAGCACTTTCACTTTTCACTGTTTTCTCCCACTTGATGAGCTCTGCAACCTTACAGATAAGAAGGTTGCCCGTGATGGGTCCTACCTCTCTAGGTAGTTGTGGTCACTGATGAGTCCATGAAGAGGTGGTCTTTCACAATCCTGGCTGCACAGAGTATATGTTCAATAAATGTGGGTTCTTGATATTTTTTAATTGAGACATAAACCATATAACATTTTGTCTAAAATAAAATACATAGATCTTAAATATTCCATTTGATGAGTTTTGGCAATATTAACCTGTATAGATATTGTATAAATCTGCCTAGCTATCATCTGAGTCAAGGTCTAGACATGAAGCATTTCCAGTCACCCCTGAAAGTTCCCTCATAACCCTTTCCAGTTGATCTCTGCCTCCCTGCTCACAGAGGCAACTGTTTTCTGAGTTCCATCATCGTACATGAGCTTTGTCCATTCAAATACTTCATATAAAGGGAAGCATACAGTATGTTCCCTGGACTCATTTTTCTATATCTGTTTTGTTGTCGTCATTCAGGATAACGTTTTTGAAACTCATCCATGTTGTTGTAGGTGTTAGTATTTTGCTGTTCTGTTTTTTTTTTTAATTGGTGCATCCTGAATATTCACTGGAAGGAATGACGCTGAAGCTGAAGCTCCAATACTTTGGCCTGCAAAGAGCTGACTCACTGGAAAAGACCTTAACGCTGAGAAAGATTGAGGGCAGGAGGAGAAGGGGGAAAGAGGGGATAAGAAGGCTGGTTGGTATCACTGACTCAATGGATATGAGTTTTAGCCAGCTCCAGAAGATAGTGAAGGACATGGAAGGCTGGTATGCTGCAGTCCATGGGGTCACAAAGAATCAGATACAACTTAGCAACTGAATATCAACAATAACATTGGTGCCTAGTATTCCATTGTATGCCCTGGAGGAGAAAAATTGCTATTCACTCCAGTATTCTTGCTGGGATAATCCCATAGACAGAGAAGCCTGGCGCACTACAGTTCATGGGGTTATAAAGAGTTGGACACGACTGAAGCGACTGAGAATGCATACATGCATTCCATTGTATGAATGCATCACTTGTGAAAAAAATCTCTTCTTCTACTGATGAACATTTGGTTTGTTTCCAGTTTAGGGCTATTATAAATAAGTCTATCATAATTATCACATTATGATGTAATATCATAAAATATATTTCTTGTACAAATATGTTTTCATTTCTCTTGGGTAAACAGGAGTGAAATCACTGGTTATAGAATAGATATATTGTTGGAAGGTGGAGGGAATGAAAATTGTTCACAGAAGGTATCTTGAGACCAAAAAACAAGGCAGACAGTTCCATTCAGTGTATAGATCAGGTTACTATAGGGTAGCGTGCCCACAGGGTGGAACCAGGGAGAAACAATCCAGAAGTATCTGCAGCTGTGCTCCACACCGCCAAGGGGCCATTGAGACAACTTTATAGTTAACCTAGGCTATGGGGGTCCATACTTGAAAACAGTAAGTACATTCTTACGTCAGGATTTATGAATGGGTAACTAGCCTTGTGGGCACTGGGAATCTGTCAGGGAAGGTCTTCATCATTGTTTGGTGACTGACAGAGTAGAGAGGCCACCTAGACCCAAGGATTGCTAAACAATATCTAAAACCACATAGTCTTCAATGACAGAGAAGAGATTTATTGCACAGTACAGTCCTGGGTAGGATCAGTGGCAGGACAGGAGGAAGCTCAAGACGGTGAGTTATGCTAACAGCCATACAGTTATGTTTATAGGAAACTGCTAAGTTGTTTACCAAAGTGACTGTCTCATTTTAGATTCTCACCAGTATGACATGAGAGGTCCATTTGCTCCACACCCTCACTAGTATTTGGAGTAAGTAACCCTTTTGAAATTTTAACCATTGTATTAGGTGAGATATAATATCTCAATGTGATTTTAATTTACATTTTCCTGATGACTAATGATGTTGACTATCTTTTCACGGTTTAGTGGCCATTTGCATGTCTTACTTTGCAAGATTTCTGTTCTCATTTTTAAAATTGGCTTGTGTTTCTGTTTTGCTCTGTAGAAGTTCTTGACATATTCTTAATATAATTCCTTTGTCAGCTATGTGTATTTCATACACTTTCCCTTCTATGGCTTACCTATCTTCATTTCCTTAATGGTGTCTTTTGAAGATGAAAACCCAGAAACTTAGTTTTGACAACTAATTCATTATTCTTTCCCTGTATGGTTAGTGCTTTTTGTATCTTGTCTAAAAAATATTTGCTTACTCCAAGGCTGTGAAGATAATCTCTTTTTCTTTTCTAGAAGAGTTTTGATTCTAGGTTTTACCTTTAGGTTTATGATCCATCTCAAATTGTCATTTTTAAAAATTGTAGTATTGATTAGAGCCATAAACACTAAGGAAATGCTCGGATTCTTTAGAAGATCAGATGTAAGCCTCAGGTTGAAAAGATATTGGTAGTATCAGTTTTAAGAAAAAGGCTTTATTAAAGTCATGGCTGACTGACCACAGGCCACAAATGGCTGGCTTATGAACCACCAGTGAGATAAACAGCTATGTTGACATCCCCATGTTCACCCAGAGGGCACTGAGCTTCCAATTACTAGCTCAAACAACCACCGCGTGACCTCACAGTGGCCCTGGGAACCAGAGCAGGTCCAAGCCCAGGCACTTAGTACGAGCACCAGGAGAGGCACTGAGGACACCAGGTGAGCCCGGCCTCACTGAGATGGTCCTCAGAAGCCTCCCTGCACTGACGGCTTGGAACACGGCATGATTTAGAAAGTTCCTCAGGGCTGGATACAGACACTCCTGAAGATGGCAAGACCCACATGCAGCAGAGCCCTCCGCACAGCCCAGCACAGCCTAGACAGTTAGGGCAGCAGGTACAGGGCAGAGTGATGTGGGAGCCTGGATCAGGGGCAGTGGGAGGTCATGAAGCATGGGTTCCTCATGCAGCAAGGAGGAGAGGTCCTCAAAGGTTGTGCTCTTAGGAACAAACACCTACAGCCCTGCCTTTGAGAGCCTGCTCCTGGAAGCTCCGCTGGCAGCTAGGGCCTAGGAGCTGGGTTCTGATCACTTCAAGGATACACCGGGGATGGCCTTCTCTTGGGCCATAGGAGAAAGCTACTGGGGTAGTCTCGCTTAGCAGTGCCGCCATAACCTCAGTGCCCTGCTGGCTCTGCTGGCTCATACATCTGGTCTACCCTCCCACTGTGTCAGACCTGACAGTCTTATCATGGTGCTGGCATATGGGATGAGGGGGTACAGCTAGGACTCAAGGAAAGGCAGGGTCCAGGCTCTGGGAGAGGAGGTTTTCCAGCTGCCCATACTCTACTGATGAAACTTCTCCAAAGAAAGGAAGGGATGTGCCAAGGTCACACAGCTGGTAAGCAATGGTACAGGGATTTGAGTCTGAACAGTCTGACTCCAGAATCATATCATATCCTGAGGAAACCAATGGATCAGGGGTTTCTGATTTCTCTTTGGTCTCCTGAGCAGCCTGGGGCAGGGCAGGTACTTCACCAAAACACGAAGCCAGTTGGGCTCTAGATGACCACTGTTTGTTGGAATTCACCTAAAATCACGACCCACCAAGCCGAAGAAGCCTGGCCCTTAGAGGCCAAGCGGAGTCAGCACTGCAGAGGGCAGCCTGTGTGCCACCTCCTTCTCAAGGAGTGAAGCATTACCTGAGGCAACCTGTGACACTCAGGGTTAATCCAGAACTTTGAGGTTTAAAAAAAGCAAAGTTCATTTCCTCTGGTTCTCCTTAGAAGAGACTCATTTCAGCATCATTTCTAACTCAAATAATTTTGAATGTCAATTGTGTGCCTTTAATGAGCCCAGAAATTTTCATAATTATCTTTTTTTTCCCAAAGCCATAATTATAGGCTCGAGTATATGCTACAGACAAGATATTTAAATAGTGCTTTTTACATGCTTAGGAATTCCGCTTCTTTTTCCTTTCAAAAAAAATAATAAAAAAGATGGCTTCCAATCATCTTTCCATTATTTTTTCTTTCTTCTTGAGGTCACCACTGGGAGATGAGACTCTAACTGTTCAGTCCCTCACCCCCACATGTCGCAGAGCCATCTCCCTGCTCTTGCAGGACACAGTGGCTTCTCCCATGCTGGCTTGGGGTATGGAGGGAAGTCCACTATACACTGGGACCAGCCCCACATCCCTCAGCACAATGACTGCCTGGAGGTAGGAAGGGTTGTCTACAGCTGTTCTCTAGGATGGAAGGCCCAGACTAGCTCTGAGTGAACCTGGAGACCTCCTACAGGTGTGCAGGGAGCTGCCACTCCAATAGGTCAAAACAGGATGGTGTAGCAGACATTCCCCAGATGAGTTTCCCTCTGTGTGAAAACCTGCTGCTTCCAGAGGTACTCCAAGGCTGGCCCTTGTTCCACAGCTTGGGTTTGAATTGGCATGCCGGTGGAGGTGCTGAGAGGCTAAATAGCACAGAAGACTGGGGAGAGTATTCATTCATTTATTCAGTATTCACTGAGCATCCTGCCCTGGAATTCACTGCCAACCACATCTCTCTCTTTGTTCACATCTACTCTATACCTAGCACAGAATTTGGAACAGGAAATCCAAGAAAAGGAAGAATCAGATCCTCCTCACTCAGAGCTCCTGTACGTCCTGACAGGATCACTGCATTTGGTGTGACTCATGGCCCTGCCTTGGTCTTCCCAGGTGGTGCTAGCGGTAAGGAACAAGCCTGCCAAGGCAGAAGACATGAGACATGGGTTCAATCCCTGGGTCGAGATGATCCCCTGGAGGAGGGCATGGCAACCCACTCCAGTATTCTTGCCTGGAGAATCCCATGGACAGAGGAGCCTAGTGGGCTACAGTCCATGGGGTCGCAGAGAGTGGGACACGACTGAGCGACTCAGCACACACGCACCCATGGCCATACCTTGTCCTCAGTGGGAAGGGAAAGGAAGTCTCTGCCCCACTCATCTTTGACTCATCTCCTGTGAGCCAAATCAGTCTGCTCCTGACCTAGTGGCCTTGCTAGTCTGTATTCCCCTACTGCTCCATGGCATTCCCAGATATTTCCACATTGAGCTTATGCCAGGCATTTTCCATGCATGCACTGCATTCTTTGCTCTTCAAAATTGCCCTTGGGGAGAGATATCACTGCTACACCCACCCATTTTATGGTGGTGTAACTGAGGCTCAGCAAGGTCACCCTTGCAGGGGACACAGGGCTCTCATCTATGCATCTCTTCTCTAGATTTGCTTCAAGTCACAGCAGGTTAGAGAGCCAAGGCTTGTTTCCTCCTGGGTTAGGATCCGCTGTCTTCGTTAAGAAGGGAGAGAGTCTACTCTTGTTGAGTCTTCAGCATTTTCTCTCTTCCCAAAAGACTAAGGCCAACCTCCCTTGTGTCCCAGAGCTGCTGGGAATTTGTTTACTTCTAAACCCAAGAGCCCATGTCCCAGGAAGGTTGGGGTGGGAGCAAAAACGTGTAGCTGGATTCAGAGCGAGGCTCCCAGGGCGTCTGTCCTGTGGCTGGGCTCCAAGAGGAAACATAGNCAGAGCTGCTGGGAATTTGTTTACTTCTAAACCCAAGAGCCCATGTCCCAGGAAGGTTGGGGTGGGAGCAAAAACGTGTAGCTGGATTCAGAGCGAGGCTCCCAGGACGTCTGTCCTGTGGCTGGGCTCCAAGAGGAAACATAGCCGCCTCCAGGACAGGCGGTGGGAGGAAGGTGCCAGCACAGCTGCCCCGGGGTGTGGAGCTGGCCAGACAGAGGCCCCTGAGGTGGAAGGCAGCTCTCTGTGAGAATCCAGCAGGGCCTGAAGGGAAAGAAGTCACCCGGGCCTGTGCATGCACCACTTCTGCGCACAGGCTTCAGGAAGGTCAGGCTGCTTCCACTCCAGCCCAGTACCCTGCAAAGCCAACTGGGAGAACCCAGGGGAAAAGTAACTGTCTGCTCCTAGGAGACTCAGCAAAGGTTCTTTCCCTGTTGAATTCTTATTGCGAACACACTCTGTGCTGGGTGAGGTCTTGCTCTCAGAGATCTTTTATTCTCATAGAGATAAAATGACAATAAGCAAGAAAAAAGTTGTTAAACATGATAGGTTCAAAGAGTGATGAGTGCTGGGAAGAATGAGAGCAGGAATGTGACTTCATGGGGAGGGAAGGTTTCCAACATGGGCTGGGGGATCAGGGACACCTCTCTGTGGAGAGGACCACTGAGCTAGCCCATGAGTGACAAGAAGCAGCCGGCCCTGAGAGTATCAGGGAGGAGAGGTCCAGGCAGAGGGACCAGCTAGCTCTTGAGAAGCAAGAAGCTGCAAGTGTGGAGGCTGAAGGGTGAGTGGGAGGTAGAAGGTCCACGATCAGCCATTCTGGCTGCCAGTGAAAGCATTATCCACTCACTCATGTCCGACTCTTTGAGAAGCTATGTACTGTAGCTCACCAGGCTCCTCTGTCCATGGGATTCTCCAGGTAAGAATACTGGAATAGGTAACAATTCCCTTCTCCAAGGAGATCTCGACCCAGAGATCAAACCCAGATCTCCTGTATTGCAGGCAGATTCTTTACCGTCTGAGCCACCAGAGACGCTTCCAGGTGGATAATGAATTTTCAGAAAGCAAAAGTCAAAGCGGGGAGCTGATAGGATACTCATTTTAATATTATTATCTGCAGCCATTTCTAGGAGCCGTGTCACGTCCCTAAATATCTATGTGGTGTCCTAACTGGGGAGCTGGTTTCATCTTCATATTCCTCAAGGTGAATTTTGTTTGACCCTCTGCAGCCCTCCCTCCGTGCAGCCCGAGGCTAGGACTGGGCCTCTGAATGTCTGTGTGGGCGGACACATCTGTGTAGCTGGTGGTTCAATAAAAAGGAGTGAATGCAGCACACCGGCCGCCCAGGGGACCGGTGCGTTTCATCCAGGAGCCAAGAGTCTCCTTCAAAGTCTCTTTCTGTCTCCGCTCTGGCCCGCCACGGTCCTGCCCGCTGTTGTGGCTGCCTGGCTTCCTGTGGGATGCTCTGCCCAAGAACAGGCACTCTTCAGGGCTGCCAAGGTGAGCGGGTGGCCTGGAGCTCACCAGTCACACCCTCCTCATGGCCTTTCAAGCACGTCTCCTAAAGCATTCAGTGAGGAAATGCTCTTTCTCCAGAATGTTCCATCCCACTGGCCCCAGAAGCTTGTGGGACAAACAGTCCAGGGGGCTTATCTGGGTGCTGAGGAGGATCTCTCCTTATATGTACTCTACACCCCGAGAGTTGGAGCAAGGCATGGGGGAGGGGGATGTGTGACCTCCCTCAGGCTATGAACAGAGCTGCACCCCCAACAGCCCCGCTTCCTTTCCTCCCGGCCCTTTCCTGCCTCTCACAGCAGGCATTCCATGGGCACCACACAGCCGGGATGGTGGCAGTGTCTCACTGGAGTCTCCATTCCATTCAACTGACAGTGGCTGCTTTGAGAATGGTACAAACAGGGCTTCAGACCACGCTTTGGTTCAAAAGGAAATAGTGAAATAGATTACAGATGTCTGCCCTGAGCACAGCCCAAGGCTGTGAAGGTACATGTGCCTGTGCTGCCATGTCTGACTCTGTGACCCCATGGACTGTGGCCCACCAGGCTCCTCTGTCCGTAGGATTCTCCAGGCGAAAATACTGGAGTGGGTATTTCCTCCTGTAGGGGATCTTCCTGACCCACGGATTGAACCCACTTCTCTTGCATCTCGTGCATTGGCAGGCAGACTTTTTACCACTGTGCCACCTGGGAAGCCCCATGTCGGGGGTACACATGCCCTTTATATGCAGACACTGTCACAGGTCAGCAAGTTTGGAGATGTCAGAAAGAGACCGGGCATACAACTGCATGCTTCGTAGCTGAGCATTTTGAAGCTGCTGCGTCACCTGGCACTACTAGTCCCAATGTTCCAATCAGCTCGTGTACATGTGGGGCTCACGGGAGAGTCCCTACCAAGGAGAAGTCTGCAGCACCGCCTGGGCCTGATCCGTTTCTTTCCTTGACTTGACTCAAAATTCCCTAGTTATATGGTAACTAAAATAGCCCAGAATCCTCATGGGCAAGCAGTCTCCACAGTAGACTATGCAGCCTTCTGATCCTTGCTAATATACCCAGCTAAATGGTATGGGTTTTAATCAAATAGAAATTTAAAGAAACTTTAACATTAAACAAACTATGAACATTTCAAACTATTAAAGATCTACTCACAAATCAAATGAGGAAAAAATACTTTAAATGAAGGAACCAATGAAAACATGCCAAAGATGTATACCTCTAAAATTTAAGGTGACTTATTTGGTTTGAGCTTTTAATTTGATCTTAGCTCACATTAAGGTTTATTTTCAAAAGACGACAATGTAAAGGTATATAGAGGAACTCTCTGCTTTGGGTCTTCCATTCTAATCCGAATCTTGAAGACAGGCCAGATCAGATCTAGCTCCACTGGAAAACAAATATGCATCTTTGAGTTGAGTGGCAGGTTTAATTAGCAGTCACGTTCCATTTTAATTGCCAGATTATTAGCAGAGACAGCATCTCCGTGAGTGACTGCATTGCATGCAAATTTGGACTAAGATACTCTGCTATGTCACTTTTTCCAAGGAAATTAAAACAGGCAGACAGGACTGGCTCCTCTCTGCTCTCAGAGGTGGCTGGTGGCAGTGGCTCTTTCCCCATAGCTTCTCCTCTGGGGACTTTTTCATGCAAGTAATCCTCTGAAAGGACACAGTGGGATAGACACTAAAACACTTAAAAAACCTCGTTTATAAACCCATCTGAGATTGCCTATTTCTCTACCTGCTTGGCAGCCTATCTGAAACAGGTTTAATCAGAAAACCAAAAAACCATTCTCAGGGCAGTGCATTTCACTCTTCATGGAGCACTGGCTCTCCTTGTTGGCTGCTCTTAAGTGGGACTCACTTCTGGACAAATAACTAATATGAGTTACTGTCTGTCTCTTTTCAAAAGATACATTAGCTTGAATAACACCATGTGAGTAGGTCTTGGGTAGGACGCAAGGATGTTCTGAGCCCTCTGAGTTGCTAAAACAGTCACATTGAGGAGGAGGGCAGGTAATACACAGGCTCTACAGCTGGATGGAAATCTTGTCCAGGCCCCTGCCCTCTACCCATAGCTCACCTGCCTACTCTCAGCTAACTCTCACAGCACCTCTGGTGGTGGGAACTCAGTGATTCCCATTTGATTGCCCTGGAGGTAGAGGTATGAAATCTACATCCAGTATCTTTGATTTTATCATTTTGCAAAATTGTTGGGTGGAGAATGCCAAGCTAGATGAATTACAAGTTCAAATCAAGATTGCTGGGAGAAATATCAACCTCATATATGCAGATGATACCACTCTAATGGTAGAAAATGAAAAAGAACTAAAAAATCTTTTGATGAGCGTGAATGGGGAGAGTGAAAAAAGTTGGCTTAAAAAACTAAGATCATGGCATCTGGTCCCATCACTTCATGGCAAATACAAGGGGGAAAAGTGAAAGCAGTGATGAATTTTATTCTCTTGGGTATCCAAAACCACAGGGGATGGTGACTGCAGCCACAAAATTAAAAGACACTTGCTCCTTGCAAGAAAAGCTATGACAAACCTATACAGCATACTAAAAAACAGAGACATCACTTTGCTGACAAAGGTCTGTATAGTCAAAGCTATGGATTTTCTAGCAGTCATTTATGGATATGAGAATTGAACCATAAAGAAAGCTGAGTGCCAAAGAATTGATGCTTTCGAACTGTGGTGTTGGAGAAGATTCTTGACAGTCCCTTGGACAGCAAGGAGATCAAACCAGTCAATCCTAAAAGAAATCAACCCCGAATATTCATTGGAAGGACTGATGCTGAAGCTGAAGCTCTAATACTTTGGCTGCCTGACGCAAAGAGCTGACTCATTGGAAAAGACCCTGATGCTGGGAAAGATTGAAAGCAAAAGGAGAAGAGGGTGGTAGAGGATGAGATGGTTAGATAGCATCATCGACTGAATGGACACGAATTTGAGCAAACTCCAGGACATAGCAAAGGACACAGGAGCCTGCTGTGCTTCAGTTCATGAGGTCACAGAGAGCCAGACATGACCTATCCACAAAACAACAACATCAAGTATTCTTAAGAAAAGATCAGCATCATTTACAGGGTGAGCAATTTGGTCACCAAGTTTATCTGTTTTTTTCCAGTTTTACCACTGACCAAAGCTCTCTGTCCAGAGTGCCCCTCAGTCCTGGGTAAAGCAGGGTAATTGGTCAGCCTGTTTTTAAATGCCCAAGAAGCGACTTAGCAGCAGCAGCAGCACACACACAAGGCACCTGGAACAGTGTTCTGCACCTCCAGGGAAGCTACTGGAACACCACTGAGCTTCCTAGAGACCTGACTTGCTCATACTCCCCTCTCCCGCTGCAGCTGGACAGAGGACCAGACCCAGCAGGCCAGCATCCCTGCCTTTTATCACCCTGCCCCCAGCAAGGAGCCCTCCTTCTCAGGCACTGCTGTTTAAGAGCTGGAGCCTCTGAGTAATAGGAATATCTGTGAGTAAAATTTATGATTTGTGTTTCCACTGGAGTCAACCTTTTAACCCCGGGAGCGCTTAATTGCCTTTTTCAGGTTTGGCTTTAATAACCAGCGTGACTCTTGCCAATTCTGGCTGAATTGAGAAGCACTGAGTGTGTGACTGGAGATGGAAAGCTCATTACTTGATATTCGATACAGCTTGTGCCAGATCCTTAATTCACTACGTTCATGCATTGTGGCATCTTTTCCTAAATGACAGTCAGAAATTTCCTTCATAGGTAAAGTCTTCCAAACTCAGGGAATATCCTCAAAGCTGAATTTTTATGAGAATGTCTTCCCATAAGACACACTTAGAGGGAACTCCTGATCATAAATTACGGGCTGGCTTTGGAATTCTTGGTCTCTTGGTCTCTCCCAGAGGAGCTCAGTTTTTCTGTCAGGGCCTCCGAGGCCCCACACTCCACCTTCCAAAGTAAGCACAGAGCAAGGTGCCGACATCTGGTTCCTGTTTCCGAATTCAAAATTGATCTGCTGGGTGATTCTTGGCAAGTCACTTAACGTCTCTGAGCTTAAGTTTCCCTAATCCTAGATGTGTATAAGAGACAGGGAGAGTCCCTACCAAGGAGAAGTCTGCAGCACCGCCTGGGCCTGATCCGTTTCTTTCCTTGACTTGACTCAAAATTCCCTAGTTATATGGTAACTAAAATAGCCCAGAATCCTCATGGGCAAGCAGTCTCCACAGTAGACTATGCAGCCTTCTGATCCTTGCTAATATACCCAGCTAAATGGTATGGGTTTTAATCAAATAGAAATTTAAAGAAACTTTAACATTAAACAAACTATGAACATTTCAAACTATTAAAGATCTACTCACAAATCAAATGAGGAAAAAATACTTTAAATGAAGGAACCAATGAAAACATGCCAAAGATGTATACCTCTAAAATTTAAGGTGACTTATTTGGTTTGAGCTTTTAATTTGATCTTAGCTCACATTAAGGTTTATTTTCAAAAGACGACAATGTAAAGGTATATAGAGGAACTCTCTGCTTTGGGTCTTCCATTCTAATCCGAATCTTGAAGACAGGCCAGATCAGATCTAGCTCCACTGGAAAACAAATATGCATCTTTGAGTTGAGTGGCAGGTTTAATTAGCAGTCACATTCCATTTTAATTGCCNCCAGTCTATGCTGGTTTGTCCGGGTCTTTCCTGGCTTCAGCCCTGAATGTCCCTTCTCCAGGGAAACCCCTCACTTCCAGGCAAACAGAGATAGCTGGTCACCCAGTTTCAATGCAAATGCCAGGCTGGTGCAAATGACTCCTTGCTCCTCTCCCTATCTACCCTCAGTCCAGGTCCCCAACAAAGACTCCCCAAGGACAGGAGCCAGGTTTAAGAGTAGCCAGAATAGAGTGGGACTGGGTTAATATTTGCCAATTTGAATAAAAAATCATGCCTTCACTCTCAGGCAAGAAGATCAGTTTTCCTTTAGTGACATAACTGGGCTCTACTTAGAAGCTATTTTAGGGAAACGCCTTTCACTGTCAGGATCACAGAGAGCAGGCACTTGGAGCTCACCTCTCCTCTCTTCTTATGCACAGGTGGATGAGTCAGCACTGTGGGGTCTTAGGTCTTCAGATTTTTAAGAGCCACCTCCTGACCTTAGTCTGTGTGGATTCAATGTGCTAATGCATACAACAGAAATTCAAAAAGGCACCTCTGTTAGCATAGGACTCTGTGATGTAAGGTTTAAGCTCTCACATTTACCTCTCAAGGCCCTTTCTTTTAGACACTTGTTCAATAATGTAGGTACACGGTCATCAGATGATAGCACTGCCCCACTTGGGAATATCCACATGAGCATAAACCTCGGTTGACCAGTTCTTTAATTCCCTCCTATAACCAAGTACTGCAGAGGAAGGGCCTATCATATGGGGAGACACAATATTTACCTTACGTTTCAGGGATTATGATTATGAAGGTGCCTGTAGATTCTGTCCTAAGACTAAGACTAGAGTGGGGCAAGAAGGAACTGAGGACAGATCTAGGAGGCTCTGGGGCGTCCCAGTCCCATTACTTCACGGCAAATAGATAGAGAAACAGTGGAAACAGTGGCAGACTTTATTTTAGGGGGTTTCAAAATCACTGCAGATGGTGAGACTGCAGCCATCAAATTAAAGACACTTGCTCCTTGGAAAAAAAGCTATGATCAAGCTAACCTGCATATTAAAAAGCAGACATTACTTTGCCAACAAAGGTCCATCTAGTCAAGGCTATGGTTTTTCCAGTAGTCTTGTATGGATGTGAGAGTTGGACTGTAAAGAAAGTTGAGTGCCAAAGAATTGATGCTTTTGAACTGTGGTGTTGGAGAAGACACTTGAGAGTCCCTTGGACTGCAAGGAGATCCAACCAGTCCATCCTAAAGGAAATCAGTCCTGAATATTCAATGGAAGGACTGAGGCTGAAGCTCCAATACTTTGGCCACCTGATGCGAAGAGCTGACTCATTTGAAAAGACCCTGATGCTGGAAAAGACTGAAGGCAGGAAGAGAAGGGGATGACAGAGGATGAGATAGTTGGATGGCATCACCAACTCAGTGTGCATGAGTTTGAATAGATTCTGGGAGTTGGTGATGGACAGGAAGGCCTGGCATCCTGAAGTCCATGGGGTTGCAAAGAGTCAGACATGACTGAGTGACTAAACTGAACTGGAACACCCAACTCCTTGCTGCCAGGGGCCAGAGGATTAGCATTTGGCTTCTCCTCTTGACTTAATGCAGAGCACTTATCAGAGCCAGCAAAGCACCATGGGTTAGGGGAACAGACTGTAGCTGGACAAACTTACTAGCTATACAACTTTGATCTTATTTATTAATCCCTCTGAGTCTGTTTCCTCATCTGTAAGGTAGAGGTAACAGATCTCATAAGATTGCTGTAAGGATCCACTGAGAAATGTGTACAAAGTGTTGAAACACAGTAAGCATTCAGAGAGTGATAGTTGTTGTTATAATCTGATCATATGGGTAGCCAAGGTCCCATCAACTCCACTGACACTGACCTCTCATGAGAATTGAGCCAGGCTCAGGAGGGGGCAGCTAGTGGGGGAAACATCCACCCACAGTCTCACCTACCCCCACCTCCCTGCACCAGTGACAGACACAACTGCTGCTCAATAAACTTATGCTCGCCCACTGACAAGGGCAGACTGCTTCCCCAACGAATCTTATTGCATAGATAAGTGTTTGCTTTGGCTGCAGAGTGCTGGCATTTTAGCCTTTGTTTTCAACATGTTTACAATGAACCTGAATTTTAGAATCAATATTCACTGGATAACAATCTCCATGTTCCCTTGTGGAATCAGTTATTGAGCAATTTCTTTCCATTGTTATTATTTTCCAAAGCTGAAACAGTCTGTTCCATGACACGCTGCCTCAGTGTTGCTGAGACTCTTCACAGACATCCCCATAGCCCTAACTAAACACCATGAACACCATGGTTGCTAAGTCATAATCTCCTGGAGAACGTCTGTAATATCTAGAGATAGAGACCAGACCCTTAGTAAGGTCAACCTTTCAACTCAGCGAAGAAGTTATCAGGAATCCCACATTCTACACACCACACTCAGGGCAAAGGAAGACACAAGAAGGACAGACCATGAAATGGGAGAGGAGACGTATCATTAATAAAAGCAGAAAAGTCAGAGCCCAAGCTGCCCTGCATACCGTGATAGTCCCTAAAAACATTACTGAGGCCAAGAACCCAGGAAAACAATGTCTGTTTATTATGACTACTCCAAGTCTTCATGAAATTGGTAACCTGTGTCAAAGGTACTCTGTTCACTGAGAATGAAACATACCTTTATAAAAAGCGACATAAAAAATAACATTTAGCCTAAATTGACTTGAAGGAAATTATAAGAGAAAGCCTTTTTAAACACTTGGAATAACAGTAGTGTTAGAAAATAAAATGCATGCTTAAACACCAAACCTCAGTGATATAGAAACTTCACTCATGTACAACACCGTGTTCCTCAGGTTGGTAATAAATATTTTCCATGTACAAATTTTGAAATTCTAAGTGCTACCATAAAATTTTGAAGATTAATCTTTTGATAGATGACTGGCTTTTATAGCAAAACATATTTAGCAATTTTTGAAATGTTTAGGTGCTAAAGTGCTCATGTTCTCACTCAATCTGTAGGTAAATCTGGATGAGAAAATAAGGTTCTTTACTGTCAGTCACTCTCCCCAGTTCCCTGAGGGCTCTCTACTGACAGAGATTCAGATTCACACTTTGAGTTTGGAGAGCCTGGTGAGCAAAGTTGATCAGTTACGCTTTCTTAGTGGATTTTTTTTTTCTTAAAGGTATCACAGCTTGGATTCCGCTGGGAAGAGCTTGTTCTTATCAGATTCCTACTGCTCTGTAGAAACCCTTTCTTTTCCTTTGAAAGTCAGTAGACAAACTAGTGGTGGGGAAGAAGGAAGAATGTCCATGGCTTTCCCTTCCAGTGTTTTTGGAGTTTGTATTATGAGCATGTGTTGTCTATTGACAAAATAAAAAGTAGCCACGCCTTTAAGGAAGTGAAGGCAGAAGATGACTGGGAAAGCCTCACAGGTCTCTTCCAGATGTCAGATAATTGTGAGCAGTCAGCAAGAAATTGCAGCCAGACTGACATCCTAGGTCACAGCACTGAAACCAGAGAGTTCAAGGTTACCTCCCCTCCCTGCAGTGTCAGCT
>SJYV01054450.1:279051-408249 GCA_006410875.1 Neotragus pygmaeus
CCCCGGAAGGACCTCATGTCACCTACAGTTCACCACTGTCACCAGTCCATGGTACATGATGACTTTTACGTACTCAAGAAGTCCAGTCACATAGCTGGAGTTTCACCAGTCAGGGACTAGATCTAAAGGGAGCTTAAGGCATCCGGTACCTTCAAGGAGTATACACATCAGAGATGGAGAGAAAAGTACCCAAATAGCAACACTATAAAGCAGAATTTGTCAAAGGCCCATAAGAGTGTCAAAGTGTAGACCGTGTAGGAGAGGGAGACCTCACATTCCATCATACTGGGAACATAGACGTCTGGTGGAAGGAAGCTCAGAAATCTTGGAGGTGAGATTTGAGGATGGATCATAGTTTTTAAAATAATAACAAGAGTGTTTAAGAAAATTTGATATAAAAAAATCATTCATAAACCCACAGTCCACTGAAGAGAGTATTCACTCTAGATTGGTCCACACTCACCACTGTAAAAAAAGGAATGTCACTTGCTATCTGGTTCTATAAGGATTACATCATTAGCCATGCTATCACTGACCTAAAAAAGGAAGGAGGGCAAAAGCTAACAGAGTTTTGTCAAGAGAATGCACTGGTCATAGCAAACACCCTTTTCCAACAACACAAGAGAAGACTCTATACATGAAGATCACCTGTTGGGCAATACCGAAATCAGATCGATTATATTCTTTGCAACCAAAGATGGAGAAGCTCTCTCGGATAATGAGCTCCTTATTGCAAAATTCAGGCTTAAATTGAAGAAAGTAAGGAAAACCGCTAGGCCATTTAAGTATGACCTAAATCAAATCCCTTATGATTATACAGTGGAGGTGATGAACAGAATCAAGTAATTAGATCTGGTAGACAGAGTGTCTGAAGAACTATGGACAGAGGATCATAACATTGTACAGGAGGCTGTAACCAAAACCATCTCAAGGAAAAAGAAATACAAGAAGGCAAAGCAGTTGTTTGAGGAGGACTTACAAATAGCTGAGAAAAGAAGAGACACAAAATGCAAAGGAGAAAGGGAAAGACACACCCAACAGAATCCAGAGTTCCAGAGAATAGCAAGGAGAGATAAGAAAGCCTTTCTACGTGAACAATGCAAAGAAATAGAGGAAAGCAATAGAATGGGAAAGACTAGAGATCTCGTCAAGAAAACTAGAGATATCATAGGAAAATTTTGTACAAAGACAGGCACAATAAACAACAGAAACAGCAAAGACCTAACAGACGCAGAGGAGATTAAGAAAGGTGGCAAGAATATACAGAAGAACTATACAAAAAAGGTATTAATAACTTGGATAACCACAATGGTGTGCTCACTCACCTCGACTGAGACATCTGCAGTGCAAAGTCAAGTGGGCCTTAGGAAGCACCACTGTGAACAAAGCTAGTGGAGATGATAGAATTCCAGTTGAGCTATTTAAAATCCTAAAAGATGATGCTGTTAAAGTGCTGCATTTAATATGCCAGCAAATTTGGAAAACTCAGCAGCGGCCACAGGACTGAAAAAGGTCCGTTTTTATTCCAATCCCAAAGAAAGGCAATGCCAAAGACTGTTTAAGCTACCATACAATTGCATTCCTTTCACATGCTAGCAAGGTAATACTCAAAATCCTTAAAGCTAGGCTTCAACAGTACATGAATCAAGAATGTGCAGATCTACAAGCTTGATTTAGAAAAGACAGAGAAACCAGAGATCAAATTGCCAACATCCAATGGATCTAGAGAAAGCAAGGGAATTCTAGGAAAAGATCTACTTCTGCTTCATTGACTACACTAAAGCCTTTGATTGTGTGGATGATAACAAACTGTGGGAAACTTTTACAGAGATGGGAATACCAGACCACACTACCTGTCTCCTGAGAAACATGTGTAGATCAAGAAGTAACAGTTAGAACCAGATGTGGAACAATGAACTGGTTCCAAATTGGGAAAGGAGTACATCAAGGCTGTATATTGTCACTCTGCTTACTTAACTTATATGCAGAGTACATCATGTGAAATGCCAGGCTGAATGAAGCACAAGCTGGAATCAAGATTGCCAGGAGAAATAGCAACAACTTCAAATATGCAGATGATACCATTCTAATGGTAGAAAGTAAAGAGGAACTAAAGAATCTCTTGATGAGGGTGAAAGAAGACAGTGGAAAAGCTGGCTTGAAACAACATTCAAAAAACTAAGATCATGGCATCTGGTCCCATCATTTCATGGCAAGTAGAAGAGGAAAAAGTGGAAACGGTGACAGATTTTACTTTCTTGGGCTCCAAAATCATTGCAGATGGTGACTGCAACCACAAAATTAAAGGATACTTGCTTCTTGGAAGGAAAGCTATCACAAACCTAGACAGCATATTTAAAAAGCAGAGACATCACTCTGCCAACAAAGGTCTGTATATCAAAGCTATGGTTTTTCCAGTAGTTATATACAAATGTGAGCGTTGGACCATAAAGAAGGCTGAGCACTGAAGAATTGATACTTTCAAATTGTGGTGCTAGAGAAGACTTTTAAGAATCCCTTGGACTGCAAGGAGATCAAACCAGTCAATCCTCAGGGAAATTAACCCTGACTATTCACTGGAAGGTCCAATGCTGAAGCTAAAGCTCCAATACTTTGGCTACCTGAAGCTAATAGCCTACTTATTGGAAAAGACCCTGATACTGGGGAAGATTGAGGGCAGGAGGAGAAGCGGGTGAGAGAGGATGAGATGTTTGAATGACATCATTGACACAATCATGAGTTTGAGAAAATTCCAGGTGATAGTGAAGGACAGGAAAGCCTAGCATGCTGCAGTCCATGGGGTTGCAAAGAGTTGGACGTGATCTAGCGACTAAACAGCAACATGGACATATAGTACACTCTCAAAGGAATTTAGGACAAAGAATAGGATAAGACACTGTGCTTTGGGAAAACAGGGAAACAGACCCTTAGATATTTATGAACCCAGATTCTTCCATCTTCTCATACCTAGATAAGCACTGATATCATTAGGTGAGATATCAGCTCCTTGTGACAAGTAGATGTATGCCCAAATGCACATACCCCTTTAGTGAAAATTACATATATAACCTCAGAGCTCTCTGAGAGGCTATCTTCCAAAATGTGGTTCTCAGTAAGACACTAAAACTCAACTCACAGCTCTTATGCTGTGCTTTTTTCCAGTCAACACGGCTGTGGAAAAAAAATAAAAATGAAGTTGCAATTGCTAAGATGCTGAAATGGAGCCAGGAGACCATTAAAGACGTGTGATATATTCATATCTCAACCTGGATAGAATCTGACCTTTTGACTACTTATTATACTAACAAAGGCATCAAGAAGATAAAGAAACTTATCAGACCCTTACTCTAATTCATGACAATTACCCACTTATCAGATCCCTACCCTAAAACAAACTTGTAATTCCTTAAGAACAAATATCTCCTGATTTGTGTCAGGGTTCATCACAACTCTCCNTAACAAAGGCATCAAGAAGATAAAGAAACTTATCAGACCCTTACTCTAATTCATGACAATTACCCACTTATCAGATCCCTACCCTAAAACAAACTTGTAATTCCTTAAGAACAAATATCTCCTGATTTGTGTCAGGGTTCATCACAACTCTCCCTGGGCAACTAGAGCAACCGTGTGGCCCTTTATCTTTATAAGCTCCTGACACTTTCCCTGTGCTGAATCACTCTTTCAGTTTCACTAGAATCCAGGTCTCCTGAAATGCAATTCTGAAAACCTCAAATAAAGCTCTTTATTCTCTGCAGTCTTGAGATTATGATTTGATGCCACTGGGATTCAAATATATTTGGGCATAACTGGAGAGCCGTGGGGCAGACCACCAGAACTGTGCCCTGACCAGCATCTTGGGAGAGCATCTTGGGACTGTGCCCATGCCAGCATCAAGCATGGCACACTGGATAAGTGACAAAGCCAAGGTGGCAGAATAATGAGTCTGTCATAGTATCTATCCCTTGGGCTGAGTCCCAGCCCAGGCTCCAATGGGCCCCTGTCTAAGTAGTAAAGAGCAGTTTCATTAAGATCGCAGAGCTATAGTTCCACAAAGAATGCAAAGAGACAGAGTTGCTATGAGGGTTCCCTCAGATGCAGAGCTACTTCGAGGCCTCAAGGATCAGTGTGTCTGGCGCGGGACACTCAGTGCCTGGCAGGTACCTCATGTATGGGCATCAGCCAGCCTGATAGGTGTTTGAGACGAGGGGTAGATTCCATGGGAGAGGAAATTTGTCTATCATGGGATTCTTTTGTGAAGCCATGGGAAATTGACTACTCCCAGGAATTTCTGGGGCCAGAATCCTACAATAACGGGTGGAAGTGAAAGACAGCCAAATGGAGGTTGGTTATACACAAAGCCACCACATTTTTAACCCCTGACAAGAGGAGCCTGAGGAAACACAACTTAGATCACTATGTTCACCTTTGCATACGCTATGCCAGTCCTCACTGACACACATACAACAATCACAGTGTATACTGTCCTAACATTTGCTTTTTGGAATTTATCGCTAAAGTACAAATTAGGGATTGGGAGACATGGGTGAGGGCTTTCCATGCCAATTAAACAACATGAAATCTCGATCACTGGTTCTTGTGCATGCGTGCATGCTGAGTTGCTTCAGTAGGGCCCAACTCTTTGTGAGTCCATGTGCTGTAGCCCACTAGCCTCTGCTGTCCATGGGACTCTCCAGGCAAGAATACCGGAGTGAGTTGCCATGTCCTTCTCCAGGGGATCTTCCCAACCCTGGGATCGAACTGGCATCTTCTGCGGCTCTTGCCTTGCGGGTGGGCTTTTTACCACTGAGCCACTGCGGAAGCCCCACGGCTTCTAGTAGGGGCAATTTTGCTTCCCAGGGAACTTTAGTCACTCATTATCTTTAATTGCCATGTAATGACAGTGAGTATTATTCACAAACAGGCAGAAGCATGTAATGGGCTTTATTTCTGTTTTTCTCAATTTTCTCTTTGTTTTATAAATTTTCTTTTCCCTGTTACTTTCATATTCCTGCATCATGGTTTCATATTATTTTTAGATTTCAATGTGAAGTCTATTATGAGGCATTTTTCTCTCTTTTCCTACACATACATACCTACTCATATCACCACACACATATAGATATATGATACATATGCATAGAAGTCATGTCCAACTCTTTTGCTTTATCACTAAGCCACATTTACGGGGCTTCCCTGGTGGCTTAGTGGTAGAAAACTTGCCTACCAATGCAGGACACGTAGCTTTGATCCCTGGGTCAGGAAGATCACCTGGAGAAGGAAATGGCAACTCACTCCAGTATTCTTGCCTGAAGAATCCCAAGGACATAGGAGCCTGGCAGGCTTTAGTTCATGGGGTCACAAAAGTGTTGGACAAAAATTATCAACTAAAAAACAACAATTGTATATGTGTGTGTGTGTGTGTCATATGCATATAATATATAATATGATACAAATATAAGAATGTAGGAATGAGATGTGGGGTGAACAAAGATTCCCTCATTTGGTTTCTGATATACAGTGGCAGTTCTATTGTGAGAGTGGTCATAATGCACTCATTCCACTTCACCCTTACAGAGGTCTGCCAAACTCTACTACACACTCGGGAGCTTAGAACAGCTTCAGGCAAATCCGATTTACTCATCTAACTCCTTGTGTACCGTAAGAAGGAAAACAAAGACTTGACCCTGAAGAGCTTGTCATTCCAAATATATAGAATTAATATCTTTGAAACCATACATTTATCACCACTCTAGCTTTGATGTTTTTCTCCATGAATTTTTTTACTATGTCCTGGTTTTACATAGTTGGAATCATAGCATACACATTATTTTTACCTATTTCTCATACAAGAGGGCTTTATGAATTTCACTCTCATTTGATCACTGGCTTCTACCTTTTTATTATTATATGGGTAGTGTTTATACGACTCTGACAATTATTTATGTATAAGTTGGAGGAAAGAAATGTACATTTCTATAAAATTGTGTCAGTGTTTGAGCCTAAAATGGAATCTTTATTTCAAAATATTCAACCTTTAGACTTTCTTATTTTTATAAAAATAATTATTATAAGGATCTAAAACATTCTCCTTGGTCCAATGTACCTCATGGAAAGTTTAATGTACTTTGAATATAGTGAAAGTTTTGGTATGACGAATATTGTAACCTTTGGAGACATTTTTAATCATCATGCCTGGGGAGGTGATGCTACCAGGTACAGGCCAGTTATGCTGTTAAACATCCTGTAATACACAGGAGAGCCCCTCACCACAAAGAACAATCTATCTGAAAATGTCAATAGTGCCAGGGTTGAAAAATCTTGCTCTCTCAGGTGCAGAGACCAGGCAGTACGTGATTATTCAAGCAATTGTAAGCTGTCCAATTTGACCTGAATGTAGTATACAAGCTAGAAAATCAGCACAGAAAAATCAAGAAGTTAGGAGAAACTCCAGAGAGCCCAGATTTCATTAAGCAGGCAGTGAGGAAGTCACGAGAAAGAGACTGAAAAAAGATGGAGGACCCAAAGGTGACTCTTGAGGTCTCTGGCTCGAGGGATTACTCAATACCATTTACTAAGACAGGACTCCCAGAAGAAGCTTTAGAGAGAAATGCATTCAGGTGTAGACACAGCGAGTGTTTGTGGGAACAGAGTGCCAGGTGGCACTGCTGCCAGCAAGGGCCCAGAGGAAAGTGCTTGCCTGGAAGCTGGCTGGCTGGAAATGCTCTGAAGCTGCCCCAGTGGGTGCTATCAGGAGGAACCGCATCAACAGAGAAGGACTTGGAGGGCACCCAGACCAGGACACTTCAAAGGGCAGAGGGGAGAGTGGTCCTAGGGGCTGGGAGAGGAACTGGCCAAAACAGTGCCGCAGAGGCCAAGGGTGCAGTGAGGCCTAAGGACAGGTGAGGCAGGGCAGGAGCTGCAGGATGGCACAGAGCAGGAGAGCTGAGGGAGTGCCACCATGCCTTCTGCAGGGACAGCTGGGATTTGAACCTGGATCTGTCGACCCCAAGCCAAAGCCACTGGCCAAGCCACACTGCCTCACGACCACACAGATCTATGAACAGCCCTCTGTTGGACACAGATGGACTGGCTGGAGCTGCACAGTCACAGGCTCAGGATGACGATAAACAGTTACCAGAGCAGAGAGAGTCTGGTGTCACGTGGAAGCTCTCTTCCAACATGAGCTACTGGCCCTCTGGGGGCCATAGTGGTGACTTCTGCAGCCGTCTTTGTAAAACCAATAAATACTGTTTACCTCCTCCTGAGCTGCCTCATGGTGCCTCCTCNCTAATACTTTTATAATCAACACATAAGAAGTCACATGTAACCAAGTGGCAAATGCAGTGTGATAGCAGGTAGTTATTAAACAGAACAGGAAAAGGAACATCAATATAATTGAAAGGAATGTCCTCATGGAGATCTGAATTAAGATCAAGAATGAGTATATTGGGCTGAAAAGACCAGCTGAACAAGGTGTTTTAGCTTAAGTAAACTTTAAGTGTAAATTAATCAACCAGGCGCACACAAGACCAGTGAAGGTATAAACACAACCAAGTGTCATGTCCTGAGGTCAGAAGAAATCAGTATCATAATTAAGATACTCAAAGACTGTGGACCATCTAGAATACTAAGTTCTTTTAAAAAATTGATTGTTTGAAACTAATGAAAGATCATGTCAAATTNCAGTGAAGGTATAAACACAACCAAGTGTCATGTCCTGAGGTCAGAAGAAATCAGTATCATAATTAAGATACTCAAAGACTGTGGACCATCTAGAATACTAAGTTCTTTTAAAAAATTGATTGTTTGAAACTAATGAAAGATCATGTCAAATTCTTGAGCAGGAAAATATAATTTATTTCATCTAACAGGTATTTGTTGACCATTACAATCTGCCACATACTATCAAGGCATTATAAACATGGAAATGAACATAACAGAGAACAAAACCTTTTCCATTTAGCTCCACATGCTAATGGTGAGGGAGATATTGATTGACTACAAATGCACCAACAAATAAATATGTAGTATACTGAAGAGTGATTAGCGGAATGTAGTTGAAAAAAACAGGGTAAGAAGGATAAACGCAGCTGGGGAAAACTGAAAAGTAAGGAGAATCATGTAGGTAACTCATGTTGTTGCTGTTGTTGTTGTTTAGTCACTGCTTTAGTTGATAAGCTGTGTCCAAGTCTTTGGTGACCCCATGGACTATAATCCCTCTGTCCATGCGATTTTCCAGGCAAAAATTCTGGAGTGAGTTGCCATTTCTTTTTCCATGGGATCTTTCTGACCTAGGGATTGAACTTGCATCTCTTTCTTCCATTGCAGGTGGATTCTTTACTGCTGAGCCACCAGGGAAGCNATGTCAGAAGAAAGCGTCCACACGGAAGTGCCACAGCTCAGAATTCACTATGAATGCATCCGAGGAAGCCACTCACAAGGGCGTGATCTTGCTGGTGGCATTCCTCTGGGAAAATGCCAGAGAAGATGTATGGGGAAGCTGCTATGCACTGGGCATCACAGGAGCTCAAGAAGCCACTTGGGCAGAAGCCAGGCACTAGAGAAAAAGGTCCTCTGTGGGAATCCGGCACAGCCGAAACCACCGCTCTCAAGACTGAGTCCTGGAGAAAGCACGTTCCACAGGAGCCTAGGAAAATGAGGCCCACAGGAACAAGGAAGAGAAAAGCCTTTCTTTCTCCAGTGTCCCTCCAATGTCCTCTACTGACAAGGCTGAGCATCACGCTACTGGCAAAGGAAAAACACTGAACAAAGCCCACTAACACAGGGCAGGCAAATATGGATGACTTTGGAGCTGAATGGCAATACATTGACAACTGGCCTGGGGACAGAGTGCTAGGAGATGGGGCCAGAGAGGAGGGCAGGGAGCAGACCAAGACACAACAGTACATTATTCCATGTATAAGCTGGGAAGATAAATACAGCTCTTCATCAGGAGACAGGGCTAGAGTAATGAGGAGAGACTGTGGCAGGCAGAATTTGAGCTTCCTCCACCCCAATAATATGACAAGCTCAACTCAAGGGTAGGGGTTGGACATGTGTTCTGAGTTCAGTTCAACTCTTAGCAGACTCCCCTTAAATGTAACTCCTGTGGGTATGAACCTGGAATGGGGACACTGAACTGAGTACCTTTGCTCATTTCTCCAGAATCTGGCTAATGGTAAGTGCCGAATAATAATCAGTTTCTTTGAAAGAAAGAATATTCCAGCTCCACACCATCAGTATATGACTGTGCTTTACCCCCACGATCATCCCTTGTCCTGGAGTCCTTCTTCTCTGAGGCAGCAGCTCCCCAGTGATGCCAGCTGACTCCTCAAAAATCAATGTGTCTGGAGGCTCCTTCATGGGAATGAAGTATCCTCCCCAATCACCCTGCCCAAAACTCTGGCCTCCTGGATGCTGGCAAAGTCTCTCCATCCTCATGACTAAGCCTGCAGTCCTGATGATGGGAAAGGGAAGGGGAGGGGCTGTCCTTGTCCTATCTTGGTGCTGGTTCACAATTTCGGTCTCCCTGACCTTTGCCCTTTGTAAGCCAGACTTTTACAAAGAGAAATGGAGAAGCAAATGGGCCCTGTGGGGTCCCCAAGACTTTGTGTTAAGGAAAAGAGTGGTCACTGCACTGTCAGTCTTGCAATATCTCCAAGCTATAGCTTGATTTCATAAACATCTCAGTTCAGGACTCACTAAGTGAAATGGTCTTGGACAGAGAACATTCCAAGATATCCACAGCCTTCTCCAAAGTTCTTAAGACCCTAAATGAACTGCTCATCATTGCTCTCTTCTTTCCTTCTCCTCTTGCCTCTCTGTTTGGTTTGTCCCTCACCACCTCCAAATACATCTAATCAAGTGCACGTTGAGTCCCTGCCCAGATGGCCATTATTCTCAGCTCAACTTCAAGAGCAGGTGCTGGGGCTCTGCCCCTAGGAGCTCACCATCCCATCAAGAAGAGCAGAATCCCACCCCTAGAAAACCAGCTGATGAAGGTCTATAGTCCTGCTTCTCAAACTGTAAGGAACATAGGAATCACTTTGGACCTTTTAAAAATGCAGATCCTAATTTAGGAGGTTTGGGGAAGGCCCAGAGAACCTACATTTCTAACAACTCCAAGCGATGCCAAAGTGGCCAGGAACCACACTTTGAGTAGCAGGGGTCTATGGTGTGTGGCTTAGGCAGCCAAGTGCAACTCTAAAATTCACAAGTCCACAGGACACAGCCTTCAGCAAGTTCTAAAAAGCTGGACAAAGCCTCACTGAGTTGTTGGCACTGGGGCTGAATCTTAAAGACCAGGAGGTTTTAGAGGATGGGGGGCATACATCAAGGGGTGCACTCATGGTCTGCAGAGAAGGCAGCACCTTCATCTCCTTTCTTCCTCTCACAACCAGCACTCTCTCAGGCTCCGCCTTCTGACTCATCTACACTCTCCTACAGGCCCTCCTTCCAGGAGCTGCATCAGGTACACGCTGCGTGTCACTCGTAACCCAGTTCCTCTTCCCACTCTGGTTCCTCTGATTGGGAGAGCAGGAGAAGGACACAGGAAGAACTTCTGCCCACTCTCTCCTCAAACAATGATGGGCCAGCTGGAGCAGTGGGGCTCCAGGAAATGTAAGTACAAAGATCTGGGGGGAAACATGAGTAACTGTGAGACAAGGACAAAAAAATGAGAATGGCGGCTGACAATGACTGGCAGGGGAAGTGGGTGGAGGTGGGAAAGCCATGAACTCACTCTGTGTTTGAATGAGACCCTGAGGAGCCCTGACTTGTAGCTTCTTAGTCAAAAGTCTGACATTTAGTTGCGTGGACGTGCTTGGTCCAGCAAGCAATGCTTGTCCACTCCTAAGATGCTGATGGGTGCACACAAATAGTCCTTTTTTTCATGCTTCCCACACAACCATCCTGCTCTAAAGCCACCCCCACTCAGGACACACAGGCAAGCAAACCCTACATGTGCATCTCCAATGCCTGCCTCTTCCCATTCATTCAAAATTCTCTCTCAGCCCTGCCCTTTCCAACTTCTGAGCCTCAGCCTCTGCAGTTGTGTCTGCTGGGGGCTCATTACCTTCCTCCACCAGCCCAACTCAGACGTGGTGTCTGAATCTGCCCTCCGTTATCACCAGGAGCCCCCTCTGCCTCTGCCACCGCTTCTTATCTGTGGTTCACCCGTTTACGCTTTCTCTCCTGCCAGGCTCCAGCCACCGTCAAGTCAGCACCAGGACCATACCCAGGCCCTACTGAACACTCAACAAACACTCCATGAAGGGAAGAATGAAGTGCTATCAACTCAAGTCCCTCTCACAAGGGGTTTCCCAGCCAACTGACACCAAGTAGATCACGTACAGTAACTTCTTGTTTTAATTTGTGTTGTTAGCCACAGCACTCTTTCTCTGTGCTAAAGGACTCCTATCTCAGAGTCCTGAAGGCCTTCTATCCAGAGGTTCCTGTGGATGCCGTGCTTGCCAGATCCTCCCCAACCACCTCTCCCCCCCAACCAGGGAGAGGGCTAGTCACGGGCCAGAGCTTGGCCATTGCCTCTGCCCTATTTCCCTACAAACTGATTGGCTGGGGACCTTATTGCCCAGCTGTTTAGCTCTGACAAGAATTCAAAGCTAGCAATAGGAAGTCCAGGGGATGATCCTCAAGGGGAGCTGGGAGATTGGGGTTATGGATTTCACCCCTTGTTCCTGAGACAGAGCTGGAAAGCCATCATAACAGCTGGCAAGGAAGGTGGTGTCCAAGCTGGCTTGCACCAGCTCTGGGTGGCTATAGTGCAGTCCTCCAGGCCCCCAGGTCACGGTCCCTGAAAGACCACCCCGCGCCTCTGCCTCTTCCTGCCTCCCTGTGTTCTTCCCTCAGTCCTCCATCACGGGCCAGCAGAAAGGGCCTTCCCAAGGACTGTTTACATTCTTGCCATTTTTGCCTGTGTTTAGACTTACTAAAAAATGCATCTTAAACATTTACAAGCAATCATAGGCCCTTGTGGATTTCAAATAAACTTTCCTATAAAGCAGTCAACTTCAGAGTCTCCATTCCAGATTCATAAACCCTCAGAGCTGGTAGGCCCTTAAAGTTTCTTGTTTCATGGATGGAGAACGTGAAGCCCCAGGAGAGGCAGGGACCCGCCCAAGCTTGGAGGGACCTCGGTGGGATAGTTAGGGCTGGAGGGCAGCCTCCCCAGGCCTAGGATTCCCATTTCACATGCAAAACATCGGAGCCCATCAGCATGCTGCCTCTGTGGGCATGTGGTTCTCATTGTTAAGAGAACAAACTGATTTGAGGTTTCAAAATATTAATGTGCTTAGGATTGGGAGAAGGAATGTGTGTTAAGTGCACATTCTTGGTCGTCGGCCACCCTCCAGCACCAGGCTGGCTGTTGCCCGATGTGAGTGCCTTGGGACTCAGGCTTCTGCAGCACGACTCCAAGACACAGGCCCCCAGGTTGTTCAGCCAGCCATGCGGTCCCATGTTAAAGGGCCGGGCCTGAGAGACTGCCCCAAGAGCAGTCTCTGAAAGAAGAACACTCCAGTCAGAGCAAGGGCTAAGGGCCTTCATGTCAAACTCTCTAGCAGTATCTGCACTACTCTGGGGTGGAGGCTGGGCACCACCCACCCTTTATACACACCCCAGTGGGTCCAGGGATGGAGATCCCTATTGAGACATCTCATCTCAGACGGGAAACCATCTCTCAGAGCCCCCAGAAACCTCCATGAGACCTGGAGCCAAAGAGGAAGGGTTTAGCATGAGGCTGGAAGTTGCCACACAGGCCCTAAGCCCTCTGGGCCAACCCCTTCCTCTCTCCACCTCCACAGGCCCTGACACGAAACCGACCAAAGCTCTTTCTAAATCTCTATGGTAGGACTTGCTAGCAGGGCTCCAAGGACTAGAACCTATGCTCCAAGGAGTCAGTTTTCAACAAAAGCCGTGGGCTGTTCCCATCACAGGGCCTGTTCTGCAAAGTAGATTTGATCTTGCACTGGCTTAGGGTGGGAGAGAGGGCCAAGGAGGGCTTGGGATCCTCAGGAAGCCAGAAGGTGATCCCTTCCCAGCCATGGGCTCAATGCAAAGACTTTGTGGGCCCACCTCCCTCTGTGCCCTAAAGTCCAGGAGGACCCCTCTGCACACACCCTGGGCTCTGTCCTCCATAAGGTTGAGAGGCTGAAGATTGGAGGATTTCTAAGGACTGCCACTCTGGGTCCTGCTGGTCTCTCCAAAGCAAAGATTTTAGGCAAGATGTTTCACAGCAAAGTCATAGATCACATTCCCAACTCTGTACTCAAGCCCTGTGCTTGACTGTGCTAAGTTTGAGAGAAAAGAATACACTGTTCCACTCTTCAGGGGTCTGCAGACTTTTTAATAGAAGTCTAATAAAAACAAGTCTAAATGTGATTTAATGCCCTGGGGTGAATCGTGGAACAGTAACAGGATGCTGCTAGAAAAACTAATAAAAGACAAATAAAATATTGAGTTTATTTAATAGTAATGTATCAAAGTTGGTTCTTAGTCCTGGCAAATGTACCATAGTTATGTAAGATGTCAACATTAGGGGCAACTGGGCGAGGCATCTACTAGAACTCTCTGTACTATAATATCTTTGCAACATCTCTGAAGCTAAGATGATTTCAAAATAAAGCATTTAAGAAAGTAACCACTGAGCATGCAGTCATATGTGTCAGTCATGGGGCTCAGTGCTTCCCCTGCATTATCTCATTTAATCCTCCACCAAACTTTGCATATGTGTCTGCTAAGTCGCTTCAGTTGTGTCCAACTCTTTTTCGATCCTAAGTATTGTGTAGCCTGCCAGGCTCCTCTGGCCATGGGATTTTCCAGGCAAGAATACTGCAGTGGGTTGTTTCTTCCAGGGGATCCTTTCAACCCAGGGATCAGACCCACATCTCTTACGTCTCCTGCATTGGTAGGCTGGTTCTTTGCTGCTAGTATCACCTGGGGAGTCCACCCCCTGAACCTTTATGGAACTGCAGTTATAATCTCCACTTTACAGCAGAGGAAATTGAGGCCAGAGCTGCGGACACTGCAAGTGTAGGCCGGCAGCAGGTGGTGGCTGAGAAGTTACCAGCACTTGGAGGAGCAAGACCAGGCAGCCATCTGCACATAGCACTGTTGGATTAACTTGCTACGTGGAAATGTGAGTCCAGGCAAAAGTGAGTGATTTGCCACAAGGCCTCTGAAACTCGGGGGGTCTTCTGCACTCCCGCGAGAGCCTGCCTGAGAGGGCCCTCTCCCCTGTGCAGCATCTGCTGGGGGAGCCCCTGCCCTGCCTAAAGTGAGCAGATCCTTCCACAGAGAAATTAAATTCCTTCCTATTCACTCCTCAAGGGCCTTGGAACACAGTCCTCAGAAACTTACCAAGGGAAAAGTCTTTCTTCCTTCTATTTACAAGATTCTTTTTTCAAGACTCAAAACACTTCCTAGGGCTCTTTTCCACACACAGACAACTTGGAGCTGTTACCAAGTCTCTGGTTAGGCACAAGACTCAGACCTTGTCCACCAGTGTGCTTGACGGCCCTTGTCTGCCTCCCCCCTCCTCGGCCCACAGTGTCACTGCCAAGAATTGCTGTTGGGGCCACGAAATGGAGGAGTGGAGAAGTTCTCGTTCTCTCTCCCTAACCAGCCTGGACAGAGAGCAGGTGATAATCTCAGAGTTCTCTCTTTTTAGCATCTATACTCTACCAGGGGCTGGAAACATGAATTCTTAGCAGCTGCCAGTCGAAGATGAGCTACTGAAAAATGGAAGGACCCACAGCAGAGAGAAGGGGGTTTCCACATGGGGCTTGGTGGTCTCTGGACTAAATTTCATTCATGAGCCAGGGAGATCAGGCTGGTCTGTCTTTCCCCAAAACACTTCTCTAATTAGAGTTTTGATCACTGACAGACTTGGCAGAACTCAGGACAATTGTGCAAAGGCCACTCAGGATGAACTAGAATTCAATGCATAGGTCGGGCTCTGCTCTTAGTGGCTGAATCAACCTCACTAGGAAAACCTCTTTGTCCTCAAGGTTTTAACCACTTCCTAGTGGTGACTCCAGCAAGCAAGGCCACAGCTGAGATTGCTGATGGTCACTTGGGGGTATTTCAGGCTCAGTGAATAATTATGTGAACAAAATAACACAAAGTGGTTGCCAACAGCTATTAGACCTGTGAAAAATAACAATGGAAAACTCAGCTGACTGTCTATCAAAGGGCCCTTATGGAAAGGAGGGAACCAGCTGTGGCTAAACATCTGTAAGCTTGAAACACAACTTGAAAGAGGCAAACAACCAAAGGAAAACTGTCTACAAGTCTTTACCTGCGGAGTTATATTTAATTGGCCAATTTGGTTTCATTCCAAGCTGGTGTGCATCCGAGCAGTGCAGAGACAGCCTTGCAGAGTCTTTGGCTGTTTAGAATGGTGACGGATGGTACAGCAAGCTACCCCCATTGCCTCCAAATACAAGTTATTCCCCCAGAGGCCTCACTCTGGTGAATGCCTTCCCTCTGTGTATTTCCAACCCTTTCTCTGTCAACAGTGATGTCAGTGGAGAGCCCTATTAGAAGGTACCCCCCTGCAGGTGAAATCAGTGCTAAGTGACAGCCTCATTGTCAACTCACACCAGGGAAGGTGGCCTCCCAGGAATGAAGATGGGCAGGAAAATAGTCTTCATGTCATCTTCTGGTCTCTTGGGAAATGCCCTATATGCTGCACAAAGAGCATGGCTTTGGAATCACACACACCTGGGACTGACTTGTGGCTCCATTATTCGTTAGCTGGGTGACCTTGAGCAGATGACTTAACCTCTCTGAGCTTTAGTTTCTTCATCTGCTTTGCAGGGCTGTGGTAAAGACTAAAGATACTAAACATAAAACCTCTGGCATGGTGGAAGCAATGCAGATACACAGAACAAATGCTGGCTCTCTCATGAATACTAGCAGATGGCACTGCCCAGTGAGGCCAGCCACCTGTGTACCTTGACCTCATCAGATGTCTCCATCACCCTGAAAGCTACACTCGGATGAGATACAGTGCTGCCCTAAATCTTTACAGCTCTCACTGTCTGCTTCACAGAGTCAGACCTCCCAAATATCAGCTGTATTTTCCACTACCTTCTCTCACAAACATCAGGTTTCCACCACGCCAGATGTCTCCTGAACACACCCTGCTTAGCCCTGACACCATGACACCTTTAAGGCTGGTCTTCTGCCTGGAGTTTTTTCTCTCCATCTGCACTCGCTGAAATTCCATGTGTCTTCCAAAGTCTGTCTTATGAGTGATCTTCTCTGAAGAGCCTTCGTAATCTCTATCAGAATAACCACTTTGCCCTCCATCAAGTTTTACGTGCACTATCCATTGCTTATCATAAGAGCTAGATTAAAATCTCTCTTTTCTCTGAGATCAGTCCTCTGGCTTTAGTAAAGAAAGTGGGCTTTTCCATTCACTAGTAGGGAGACTTAGTCAAGTTATCCACCTCTCTAAGTCTCAGTTTCCTCATCCATAAAATGGGATGAAAATCACAGTGCCACACATGAACCTATCTGTAAAACAGAAACAGACTTACAGACTTAGAGAACAGACTTATGGTTGCCAAGAGGGAGAGGAGAGGGAGAGGGATGGACTGGGGGTTTGGGGTTAGTAGTTGCAAACTATCACATTTAGAATGGATAGACAATAAGGTCCTGCTGTGTAGCACATGGAAACTACATCAAATCTAGGATAAACCATAATGGAAAAGAATATGGGAAAAGAACATATATACATGTATAACTGAGTCACTCTGCTGTACATCAGAAATTAGCACAACACTGTAAGACAATATATTTCAATTTTTTTAAAATTGAGCATTTAAAAGAAAGAAAATCATAGCACCAAATACAAACAGCTGTTGGGAGCATTAACTATGATTATGTAGGTGAAGGTACCTGGCACATTTTTTTCTGGTAAAGGTTGGCTGTGCTCTTATGTCAGTACAGAGGGTTGTTGGCTTACTAGCCTAGAAGCTGCCCCAGGCCAGAACAAGATTGCCCCCACAGAAAGAATATGGTTCCTGGCATGAGCAGCTGCCCCATAAATGCTGAATAAGATCAGATTTTCCCTGCGAAGCATTAACCCTTTGAAGGCTAAGACTAAGTATGTCCTGACCTCTCTGAACAGTGCTGAGTAGGGACAGAGGGCAAGTCAGCCTTTCATCCCTTCACCAGCTGCAGGAAATTGAGGCCCATGGAAGACAGGTTATAACAGGAGGTGCCATTCTCTGCAGTAAAGAGAATATCTTGGCCCCACCACAGCCCCAAAGGTCCCTCCAATCCCACGCTCTGCCTTCCACAGCCAGGACAAATCCATTCTGGTCCCATACCCACTCCCAGCTTGAAAATTCTTCATGCAGGAGCTGATGAGTGATATTCTGAGGAGGTCACCATAGAAAGGAATAGAAACTCAGCTTTGTCACCTCTTCAAGGGCCTCTGTGTTTAGCTCCACACTAGGCAGAGCCACAAATGCACAAGGAACTGGGCTTCATTCTCTCGGAGGCTGCAGCTGTTCTTGGCTTTTCCCCACCAACCATCAGGAAACAACCCAGAAACATAATTGAGCAGCTGTGGCTGTAAAAAGAACCTGCTTCAGAACAATAGGCAGTGTCCAGCAAGTCTGTGCTGCAAACTGGGTGATAGGACAGTTAATACACATGATGGGAGATAAGTCCAGTTAGAGCATCTCTAGACTATTCTCTGTCCCCTGCCCTGCCTGGGCATCATTGGTTCAAAACTTACTGTACCATCCCTTCGAGCTCCTACTGGCCCAGGTCCCCTCTCTTGGAGCCTGGATGTGAGACATTCTCTCAGCGCCACTGCAGATAAGTGATGTTCTCAGTTCCATGGATGCCACCTGTGCTGCTGTTCTTTTCTTTCTATTCTTGAGCAAGTGCCCATCAGAATCCACATTTGAATCACCAGGACCTGTCAACAGAGACTTCAGCCTGTCCTAAGTCCTCCTTATGTCCAGATCTACTTGCTATGAGTTTCTATGAGACTGAAGCCAGGTTTGGCCAAGCCACTCCTGCACACATTTTGTTTTGAAAGATTAGCACAGAATCTAACACGATATTTCTCTTGGGCTTCTCTTCCAAGCCAACAGAGAAAGAATTGTTTCTCAAAAAATAACGCATTATAAACCAACAAATAAGAGCCAAGAAAACAATGTAGACAGCATGTTTATTCCAAACAGTTTGTTTAGAATGCAAATTGCAAATATATCTAAATCTACCAAGCTCTTTGAAGAATCATCCTGAAAATCTCTTATAGCCAGCAGAGCTAAGAAAGCCACCCAAAGTCATTTGGGCTCTGCTCACTGGTCAGGGGCCTGATGAACTTTGGGCACTCTTGGGTTCTCCCAGATCAGGAAGACTTGCTCCATGCCATAGGGCTCATTCCTAGAGCCCTGTTACCTCACACCTTCCACTTGACAGCAACATTCCTTCATCCCATAACAGGCTTGAGAGTGGCCATCTGGCCACAGTCAGCAGCACCACCCAAGAAGCTTCCCTCTAAACAAAGGCAACTGACCCTTGAGAAAAAAAACAAAAGCCACCAAGACAGCCTCCATTAACTGGTGTCAGAAGAATAGGCCCCCAAATGTGTGAAGGTCCAAACAAATTTGATTTATGGAAACGAAGCAAACTTTCCAGTAGGTTTGGCACATCCACAGCACTGCAGAAAGACCTTAATTATACTGCCTTTGCTCATTAAGTAGATAAGATCTTAGCAGAGACAAGCTATGTTTTGTCTTCAGGAAAAGAATGTAAATCCATCTGGCTCCATATTTTATAGTCATCAGTAGCTTGCGGCTATGTGAAATGCCCAAAGTTTTCATCTTCCCAGGTCTGGGGGAAGAACAGAAGCGGGACATCAACATGAGAGATCTGAGGCTGGCAGCATGATAATGATGTGATATATTGGAGCATTCCTGCCTCTGCAGGGCCCCAGAGCCAAACACCGCACGTGTTCTAGACGAGTCGCCAAAGTGTAAAAAACAAAGAAACAGCCCTGCAGTTTATCACAAAAACGCATCTTCTTGAGCAATCAATGGAAAGAAGATTCATACACTTAATGGTTCAGTGGACCTGTCTCCCAGGCCAGAAATAATCAATGCCCTCTAAGCACACGCCTCTGAGTACCGGTGGACTTCTCAAGGAAGTCATCATAAATACCAGCTAGAGAGTCAGGTACTATTAACAAAAACTTATTGTATGAGAACAAGTTCTAATACCCAGAGGGAGCCTATTGCTATGCAAATGAAAGTCCCTGAAAGGGAAGATGGCTTTCTATTTGAAGCTGCCTGCAGCTGAAGCCCCATAAGCCCCTCACCTCACAATCAGGACTCACGGGAAGGGTAACTGTATGGGACTGGAGAGTTTCTTTAAAAAGGTACCCTTAGTCCTTGGACCTCTTTTCTTCTGCCTCACTCTTTATTCCTTAGGGGATTTCATTTATTCAAATGTTTTATTTATCTAACAAAATCTATTTCAACATTTATATCTCCATGACAGGCCTCTTACATAAACCTTAGATTTTAAATCCTGTTGCCAACTTGATGTCTCAAACTTAAACTTCTGATCAGTTTTGTATATTAATCTATACTGTACGATGTTACTAGACTTATTTATTAATTCTAGCATTTTTTTCTATAGATTCTTTAGGATTTTCTATATACAAGATCATGTTGGCCTGAAAATAAAGATAGATTTCTTTCTAATTTATATACCTTTAATTTCTTTTTCTTGCTTTATCTCCCTGGCAAGGACTTCCATTATAATGCTGAATAGAAATGATGAGAATGAACATCCTTGTTTTGTTCTTGGTTTAAGGGGAGCAGTATTCAGTTTTCAATGACCAAGAGCAATATTAACTGTCAGTTAGTTAGTTCAGTCACTCAGTCGTGTCCAACTCTTTGCGAACACATGAATCACTGCACGCCAGGCCTCCCTGTCCATCACCATCTCCCAAAGTTCACTCAGACTCACGTTCATCAAGTCCGTGATGCCATCCAGCCATCTCATCCTCGGTCATCCCCTTCTCCTCCGGCCCCCAATCCCTCCCAGCATCAGAGTCAACTCTTTGCATGAGGTGGCCAAAGTATTGGAGTTTCAGCTTTAGCATCATTCCTTACAAAGAANAGGAATACAAGGGAGCATATGAAATTAATAAGAACAATTATATGCCAACAAAACAGACAACCTGGAAGAACTGAGTAAATTCCTAGATAAATCTCCCAACAATGAATCAGAAACAAAGACAATATGAACAGTTCATTTATCAGTAATGAGATGAATCTGAAATTTTAAAAATCCCAAACGAAAGTCTAGGATCAGAGAGTTTCATAGCTATTTCTACCAAACATTTAAAGAAGAATTAACCCTTATTCTTCTGAAACTATTTCAAAAAATTGAGAAGGAAGGAACACTTCTGAATTCATTCTATAAAGATAGCAACACCCTAATACCAAAACCAAAGATATCACAAAATAAGAAAATTAGTGGCAAATATCACTGATGAACATACATGTAAAGATTCTCAACAAAATATTAGCAAACTCAATTCAAGACTACAATAAAAGGCAAACATAGCATGATCAAGTGGAATTTATTCCAGGATACAAGGGGTTCAATATCTGTAAATCAATTAAGGTAATATATCACATTAAGAAAAAAAGAAGAAGAATCATATGATTATCTCAACAGATGCAGAAAAATTATTCAACAAAACTCAACATCCTGCCTATGGCTATTTAATGTTGATGTGTGGCAGAAACTGGACCAGTGTCATGGAGCAATTATCTTTCATTAAAAAATAAACAGAAAAAAAAAACACCTATTCATGATAAAAAATTCTCAATATAATGATATAGAGGGAACATACTTCAACATAATAAAGGTCATATATGACAAACTCACAGCTAATACAATACTCAACATGAGGAATTCTCTGGTAGTCCACTGGTTAGGACTCCATGCCCTCACTGCCAAGGGTCTAAGTTCAATCCGTGGTCTGTAAAGATCCCACAAGCTGTGGGGCCAAAAAAAAGTGAATATTTGGACCTAGAGACTGTCACACTGAGTGAAGTCAGTCAGACAGAGAAGGGCAAATATCATACGACATCACTTATATGTGGAATCTTTAAAAAATGGTACAAATGAACTTATTTATAAAACAGAGATTGAGTTACAGATGTAGAAACAATCATATGGTTACCAGCAGGGGGGCTGCGGGTGGGAGTAAGGATAAATTGGAAGACTGTAATTGGCTTATACACACTACTACATGGCAACCCACTCCAGTATTGTTGCCTGGACAACTCCATGGACAGAGGAGCTTGGGAGGCCCTAGTCCATGAGGTTACAAAGAGCTGGACATGACTGAGAGACTGAGGACTCACATATAAAGTAGATAACTAATAAAAACCTACTGTATAGCACCGCGAACACTGCTCAGTACTCTGTAATGACCTACATGGCGAAAGAATCCAAAAGAGTGGATATATGTATAACAGATCCACTTTGCTGCACAGCAGAAAGTAATACAACATTGTAACTCAACTATACTCCAGTAAAAACTTTAAAAAGTACTCTACAGTGAAAAGCTGAAAGCTCTTCCTCTAAGATTAGGGGTAAGACAAGGATGCCACTTTTATTCACCATAGTTTTGGAAGTCCTAGCCATAGCAATCGGAGAAGAAAAGGAGAAGAAAGACGTCCAAATCTAAAAGGAAAAGTTAAAACTGTTATTTTTACAGATGACATGATACTACACAGAGAAAGTCCTGAAGACACCACCAAAAAACTATTAGGACCAATAAATGAAATGGTTGCCGAATACAAAATTAAAACACGGAAATATGTTATTTATATACACTAACAACGAACTATCAGAAGGAAAAAGGAGAAAAAATACAACTGAATCAAAAAGAATAAAAGGCTTGTGAATAAAATTTAACCAAGGATGTCAAAGACCTGTATTCTGAAAACTCTAATACACCAATGAAAGAAGTTGAAGATAACACAGATAAGTGGAAAAATACACCGTGCTCATGAATTTGCACTGATATTATAAAAAACATGCATACTACCCAAAGCAATCTACAAATACAGTGCAATCCCTATCAAAATATCAAGGGAATTTTTCACAGAACTAGAACAAATAACCCTAAAATTTGTACTGAACCACAAAAGATCACAAATAGCCAAAGCAATCACAAGAAAGAACAAAGCTGGAGGTGTCAGGCCCACTGATTTCAAACTACACTACAAATCCCATGGACAGAGGAACCTGGCAGACAACCGTCCAAAGGGTCACAAAGAACTGGACACAGTTTGCATGACTAAGCACAAAGCTACAGTAACAAAAAACTATCTATCATCCTACCATAAAACCAAATACATCAATCAATGGAACAGACAAAAGACCCCAGAAATGAACCCATACTTACATAGTGAATTGATCGATGACAAGGGAGGCAAAAATATACAATAGGGGAAAGACCATCTCTTCAATAAATGCTGTTTCTGAATAACTATATGCAGAAGAATCAAACTAGATCACTTTCTTACACTTCATACAAAAACAAACTCAAAACAGATGAAAAGTTAAATGTAAGACCTGAAACCATAAAACTCTACAAAAAAACATAGTATGCTCACTGACGTCTGTCTTAACTATATTTTTCTTTGATATGTCTCCACAGGCAAGGGCAACAAAAGCAAGAATAAACAAATGGGACTGTATCAGGTAAAATGCTTTTGTACAGCAAAGGAAACCATCAACAAAATGAAAAGGCAACCTACCGAACGGGAGAAGATACTTGCAAATATTTGGGAGTATTAGCTCAGTATTAAAACAATAAGCAATCCAATTTAAAAATGGCAGAGGACCTGAATAAACATTTTTCAAGAAGAAGGCCAGAAGACACATGAAAAAATGGTTAACATCAGTAATCATCAGGGAAATGCAAATCAAAATCACAGTGAGATATCACCTCACATCTGTCAAAATGGTTATCATTAAATAGACATCAAAAATCAAGTGCTGCTGAGTATATGGAGAAAAGGGAACCCTTAGATACTACTGGTGGGACTATGAATTGGTACACCCACTATAGAAAACAGTGCAGACGTTCCTCAAAAGATTAACAAAGAACTACTATATGATCCAGCAAGTCTACTTTTGAATATTTTTCCAAAGAAAACAAAAACAACAACTTGAAAAGATACATGGCCCCCTATGTTCACTGTTGCATTATTTATTAATACAATAGCCAAGATATTGAAGCCACTGAAGTGTCCACCAATAGATGAGGCTAAAGAGAATGTTGTATATCTGTGTCTCTGTGTGTGTGTGTGTATATACACACACACAAGTCTCTGTTGTTAAAATGAAGCAATCAATATTAGGATATTTTGCTCCATCATGCTTCTTTTATTTACTCATGAAATAAAAATGAAACACTATATACACACACATACATACACAATGGAATATTATTCACTCATTAAAAAAGAATGAAATCTTGCCATTTGCAACAATGTGGATGGACCTAGAAGGTATTATCTGCTTCAAAACACCCCAGAATGTTGGGGGATGTGGTGGCATGGTGGGAGTGTGGGTAATAGTGAAGACACAAGACTGTTCATAAGTTGAGCATTGTTGAAGCTGAGTGAGGGGTACATGGGTTTCACTTTATACTTCTTTCATTACGCTTTGTGCGTTAAATTGCATATAATAAAAATATCTTAAAATGTCAATACATATTTACCTAGTAATTTTGATTCCAGAAATCAACCCTAAGGAAACACTCAGAACTAAAAACAGACTTTTATATAAGATGGGTCACAGCACACTTATCTCAAGATTTATAAGACTTAAATATTAGAAATAATCCTGTGGAGTAACAAAAGGGTAATAAAGATATTAATACATTCATATGAATAAGTTATATGATATTATATGATATTCCTATTAAAATCATCTCACTAATGATTTGGGAAAACTCTCACAATGTCATGGAAAGTTAAACAATAGGAAATAAATAAAAAAGTTAAGAAATAGGCAATCAAAAAGTTGGTAAGGATGTGGAGAAAAGAGAACCCTCATACTCTCTTGGTAGGAAAGTAAATTGGTACAGCTACTACAGAAAACAGCATGGAGATTCCTAAAAAAATTAGGAATGTAACTAACATATGACCCAAACTTCCGGATATTTACACAAAGAAAACAAAAACACTAATTCAAAAATATACAGGTACACCTATCAGTTCAGTTCAGTTGCTCAGTCGTGTCCAACTCTTTGCAACCCCATGAATCGCAGCACACCAGGCCTGCTCGTCCATCACCAACTCCTGGAGTTCACTCAGACTCACGTCCATCGAGTTGGTGATGCTACTCAGGCTAAAGAATGAAATCTTCCCATCTGAGACAAAACAAATGGAGTGTATTCTGTTCAATGAAATAAGTCAGAGAAAAACAAATACTGTACGCTTTTACTTCTATGCAGAATATAAACAAATAAACAAAAAAGAAGTAAATGAATAACCCAAACCGGACAAAAATAAACACATAGATACAGAGAATAGAGTGGTGATCACCAGAGGAAAAGGGGCTGAAGAGAGTAAAATAAATAAAGTGGATCGACAAATGGTAATTCAGTTCAGTTCAGTCAATCAGTCATGTCCGACATTGTGACCCCATGAACCACAAGCATGCCAGGCCTCCCTGTCCATCACCAACTGCCGGAGTCCACCCAACCCATGTCCATTGAGTTAGTGATGCCATTCAACCATCTCATCCTCTGTCATCCCTTTTTCCTCCTGCCCTCAATCTTTCCCAGCATCAGGGTCTTTTCAAATGAGTCAGGTGGCCAAAGTATTGGAGTTTCAGCTTCAACATTAGTCCCTACAATGAACATCCAGGACTGATCTCCTTTAGGATGGAATGAGTGGATCTCCTTGCAGTCCAAGGGACTCTCAAGAGTCTTCAACACCACAGTTCAAAAGCATCAATTCTTTGGTGCTCAGCTTTCTTCACAGTCCAACTCTCACATCCATACATGACCACAGGAAAAACCATAGCCTTGACTAGATGGACCTTTGTGGACAAAGTAATGTCTCTTCTTTTTAATATGCTGTCTAAGTTGGTCGTAATTTTCCTTCTAAGGAGTAAGCATCTCTAATTTCATGGCTACAGTCACCATCTGCAGTGATTTTGGAGCCCAGAAAGATAAACTCAGCCACTGTTTCCACTGTTTCCCCATCTGTTTGCCATGAAGTGATGGGACTGGGTGCCGTGATCTTAGTTTTCTGAANGACTAAGCGTCTTTTAATTTCATGGCTGCAGTCACCATCTACAGTGATTTTTCATAGATGCCCTTTATTAGGTTGAGAAAGTTCCTTTTCCTTTCTAGTTTTCTGTGAAAATTAGTGTTGTGAAAATGGGTATTGAATTTTTGTCAAATCTTTTTGCTACACTTTTTGAAATGATTATATAGTTTTTTCTCTGTCCTTTAAATATACTGAGTTACAATGACTGATTTTTAAATGCTAAACCCCACCTTGTATTTCTGAAATGAATCTCAATTGGTCATAACATAATACTTTTATATATTTCTAGATTCACATATCCTTATATTTTATTAAGAATTTTTTCTGTTTGTCTATGTTCATAAGGATATGGGTCTTTAGTTTCCTCTTTTACAATATTTTTGTTAGATTTTAGTATCAGTGTTACAATGACCTCATAAAACAAGTTTGGAATGTTTCCTTCTCCATTTTCTGAAAGAGTTAGTAATTAGATTTGTATCATTTCTTTGCTGAATGCTTGAATGCTCAGTGAAGCATCTGAGCCTGGAGTTTTCTTAGAAGGGAAGCTTTTATCATGAATTTAATTTATTTAATGGATATAAAACTATTCAGATTTTCTATTTTTAGAAAATATTTTTTCTTTTTTTACTAAGTTGTGTTTTCCAAGGAATTAGACATAATAACTAAGCTGTGAAATTTCATTGGTATAAAGTTATCGATTATGTTCCCTTGTTATCCTTTCAGTAGACANGGATATAAAACTATTCAGATTTTCTATTTTTAGAAAATATTTTTTCTTTTTTTACTAAGTTGTGTTTTCCAAGGAATTAGACATAATAACTAAGCTGTGAAATTTCATTGGTATAAAGTTATCGATTATGTTCCCTTGTTATCCTTTCAGTAGACATAGGACAAATAGTGGAATATCCTCTTTCATTCCTGATAGTGGTAATTTGTGTCTTCTCTTATTTCTTCTTTATTCTTTTGGCTTTGTTAATTTTCTAATGTTATGTTTTCTATTTCATTGATTTCTTCTCTTATCTTTATTTTATTTTATTTACTTTGTGTTTAAATTGCTTCTTTTTTCCTCAGCTTTTTATGGTAGAAATTTAAACCACTGATTTTAAACTTTTTAATATAAATTTTCAATGCTATACTTTTCCTTCTATTGCATTAACTGCACCCCCAACAAACTTTAATATGTTGTGTTTTCAGTATCATTTAGTTTGAACATTTCTAATTTATCGCATGTAAGTGTGTCAGTTGCTCATTCATGTCCAACTCTTTGCGATTCCATGGACTATAGCCAACCAGGCTCCTCTGTCCATGGATTTCTCCAGGCAAAAATACTGGAGTGGATAGCCAGTCCCTTCTCCAAGGGATCTTCCCAAAACTTGAAAATAATACTCTGTACCTATTAAGTGTAGTTCTCCACATCAATTAGCTTAAGTTGATTCATAGTGTTCAAATTTTTCATATCTTTACTGATTGTGAATTTGTCCATTTTTCCTTTTAGTTATGCCAGTTTTGCATCTAATATTTTGAAATATTATTATAAGAAGCATATGTATTTGTAATAGTTATGCTTCCCTTGTGAATTAACACTTCTATTGTTTTGAAATGTCCTTATCATCTCTGGTAATTTTCCTTATCATGAAATTTATTTTGCCTGAAATTGGTAGAGCTATGTCAGATTTCTTCTGTTCTTGCTTCATGGTACCTTTTTCCATCCCTTTACTTTCAACTTATGTTTAAAATATATCTCCTATACATATCATATAGTTTGGTCCTGCTTTTATATCCAGTGTGATCATCTCTGCCTTTTAGTCTACTTTTATTTAGTGCAATTATTTATATGCTTGGGTTTAAGTCTACCTTTCTGCTATTTGTTTTGAATTTGTCCCATTTGTTCATTGTCATTATTTTATTGTGCTTTTGTATCTCCCTGTCTTATTTTAAGTTAACCAAATATTTTTTAGCTTTCATTTTGAGTTCCTTTATTAGATGTTTAGCTATTTTTTATTTTATATTTAATGATTGTTTTTGCTTCCTGTCTATATGAGATGATGGATGTTGATTAAACCCATTGTGGCAGTGCAATTATGTAAATCTAACCATCATGCTGTACATCTTAAATTTATGTAGCGATATATGTATGGATGTGAGAGTTGGAATATAAAGAAAGCTGAGCACAAAAGAAATGATGCTTTTGAACTGTGGTGTTGGAGAAGACTCTTGAGAGTCCCTTGGACTGCGAGGAGATCCAACTAGTCTATCCTAAAGGAGATCAGTCCTGGGTGTTCACTGGAAGGACTCATGTTGAAGCTCAAACTCCAGTACTTTGGCCACCTGATGCGAAGAGCTGACTCATTTGAAAAGACCCTGATGCTAGGAAAGATTGAGGGCAGGAGGAGAAGGGGACGACAGAGGATGAGATGGTTGGATGGCATCACCGACTCAATGGACATGGGTTTGGGTAAACTCCAGGAGCTGGTGATGTATAGGGAGGCCTGGCGTGCTGTGGTTCATGGGGTCACAAAGAGTTGGACATGACTGAGAAACTGAACTGAACTGAATATGTCAGTTTTGTCCTAAGCCGCTTCGTTTGTGTCAAACTCTTTGCGACTCTATGGACTATAGCCCACCAGGCTCCTCTGTCCATGGGGATTCTCCAGGTAAGGATACTGGAGTGGGTTGCCACCTTCTTCTGCTGGGGATCTTTCTGACTCAAGGATCAAACCCACATCTCTTAATTCTCCCACATTGGCAGGCAGGCTCTTTACCATTAGAAATACCTGGGAAGTATACATCAAGTATTTCTTATAAAACTGGGGAGGGAAGCATCTTTATCCATCACAGTCTACTTAGAATTAATATCTTACCCCACTTTATAAAACATGCAAGAGCCCTACAAAAATACAATTTCATTGTGCTCCCCATCCTTTATGTTACTTTTGTCACATATTTTACTTCAACATACATTATAAAACCTCACAAAGAATGTTACTATTTTCCAATCAAATAGTCAAGGATCATTCAAAGATTTGTAAGAGAAAAGAAAGAATTTTACATTTACTCACTTATCAACCCTTTCTCTTATGTTCTTTGTTTCTTCCTATAAAATCCAAGTTTCCATCTGACATACTCTTTCAGCTAAAGAACTTTCCTTAGCATGACCATAATGTAGGTTTTCTGGCAACAACCTTTCTCAGCTTTTACCTGGAAGTTTCTTTATTTTACTCTCATTTTAAAAGGATATCTGGATATCATATACAGAATTCGGACTTGACACTGTTCCATTATTTTCTGCATTCTATTCTTCCTGATAATGCTGGCTGCTCTTCATACTTTTGGTATGGCTTGTAGCTTTTTTCCTCTAGACTGGAGTTTTTTTTTTCTTCATTTGTTTTCAGCAGCTTGACTACAATGTGCCTTGGTCTGGGTTTTTATACAATGAACCCTGTTTGGGGGTTGTTGACCTTCTTTTATCTGAGATTGATGTTTTCCAACAAATTTGGGAACTTTGTGCCATTATTTCCTAAGTCATTTTTCTGTTGCATTCTCTCTTTTTTATCCTCCTAGGTTTCCAATTACCCATACGTTAAACGGCTTGTTATTATCCCATAGGTCAGTGAATTTCTGTTCAGTGTTCAAAATCTCTTTTCTCTCTGTTCTTGAATATTTCTATTACTCTTCTCTAGTTCACTAACTCTCTCCTCTCTCTTCTTAAGTCTCTAATCTGATACCAATCCAGTTCAAGAAAAATTTCACTTTAGATATTGTACTTCTCAGTTTAAAATTTCCATTTGGTTTGTTTTTATTGTTTCCATGTTTTCTCATTATATCCATCTTTTCCTTTAGGTTCTTGGGCATATTTGCAGTAACAATTTTTAAATCCTGACTGTTAATTACGAGATGTGGGTCATCTTGTAATAGTCTTCAATTTTTCTTGACTAGTAGGTAAATTTTACTGCTTATTCATACATCTAATAATTTTTTATTGTATTCCTGACACTGTCAAGTTACCTTATAGGAGTTTGAATAATGTCATCTACATTTAAAGGGCATTGCTGTTTATTCTAGAAGATGGAGAAATCATTGCTCTTGATCTTGTTGAGTTTGGTTTCATTGTTTGTTCAGGCTAGTATAGTTTAGTTTTTCCTTTAATCTCAGGATATAGTTCTTACTGTAGGGCATGGTCTTTATTCCTAACACATGATCTTTTCAGGATATTATCTGAATATTTGAAGTGCTCATTGTGTTTTCTCCATTCTGACTTGACCATAACTTTGACAGCTTCCAGTTCTTGGACCTCTGGTGTTTCCATTCAGCTCTCAGATCATGAGAGGTCACTACTCTCTGCTAGGCTTTTTAGAATAGCATCTAATACATAAAAACCCTCATCCAGCCCTTATCCAAGGATTCACACAGACTCTCATTTAAGTTTCTGCAATTTATTCATCTCCAGTCCATCTCCAAATCCTAACCTTTGCCTCATCTATAAAATTTGATTTGCTGTGTTTTACTCAGAAAAGAAAAAAAGATGGTGATGGATGTTGTGTAATATAAAGCTTTCTGAACAATACAAGAGAGCTATGAGGCTGGAAATTCTCATTGTGTGGCATCTCCCTGACTATACTGTAGCCCTTGCTACACAAAAATAACTTTCTTCTGATACTCTTAGGACCATTATAAAGACAAAATTTGTAGTTAACAGCCCTGGCCTTTCCAAATAACTTTTGCATGAAGGAGCATATTAAATGAGCTGTTGGTACCTGAGCATCGTTTTTGGTGCCATATTTTCCCAATTCTAACTAGTTATTTGATCATATAGCTTGGTTATGAAACTGGATGCCACTTAAGATCCTTCACTTTCAGCCTATCCAGTTTAAAAGTCACAGAAGCTTAACCTTTTTGTTAGAAGAAGAGTGTAGATTAAGAACAGAGTGATAATGGAAATCTGAAAGAATTTGAAGGTATTTGTGTTTAAGATTATGCTTTGTTTTTTTAGGGGGGTTAGAACATGACACGACATCATTGGCTCTCTTGACAAGATGTGGAGGAAGGGTTCATACAGTGCTTAGAGTTAAAGCCAGGTTCTTCATGATTTATACAAGGATAATGATGTACGCACATTACTGTACTTCATTACATCTAAGGCTACTATCATTCACTAGATCATAAGACATTATTTTTGGTACTTCAATTAAATTATGACATGATACCTCATCAAGAGCCTCATCAGACATATGAAATCAGTCACACAATTATGGCCCTAAAATTTATTTCATTCTATTCATGCGGAATTGGCATTTATCTTGTCTTAAGTAGCAAGACTAAACAAGTGATACACAACTTGCTGCACAAAACTCAGTAACAAAATGAACACAGCTTCACCTCCTGTGAAGGTCTGTTCATGCCTTATTTCCACTCTGGCCCAGCCACTTCCTTCTTTCTGGGGCTCTTAGTAGTTGTCCTCTGCTCTTCCCCAGGAGCATACTGGACACCTTCCAACCTGGGGGACTCATCTTTCAGTGTCATATCTTTTTGTCTTTTTATACAGTTTATGAGGTTCTCCTGGCAAGTATACTGGGGTGGTTGGCCATTCCTTTCTCCAGTGGATCACATTTTGTCAGAACCCTCCATTCTGACCCATCCATCTTGGGTGATTCTACATGGCATGGCTCATATTTTCACTGAGATAAGCAAGCCCCTTCTTCACAACAATACAGTGATGTGTGAAGAGACCTCTTCAGAAAAGTTGGAAATATCAAGGGAACATTTTGCCCAAAGACAGGCAAAATAAAGGATAGAAATGGTAGAGACCTAGTAAGAAACAGAAGAGATCAAGAAGAGATGGAAAGAATACATGGAAGAATCGTACAAAAAAGATCTTGATGAACTGGATAATGATGATGGTGAGGTCAGTCACCTGGAGCCAGACATTCTGGAGTGTGAAGTAAAGTGGGCCTTAGGAAGCACTGCTGTCAATAAAGCTAGTGGATGCAATGGAATTCCAGTAGACCTATTAATCCTAAAAGATAATGCTGTCTACGTGTTGCACTCAATATGTCAGCAAATCTGGAAGACCCAGCAGTGGCCACAGGACTGGAAAAGGTCAATCCTCATTCTAATTCCCAAGAAGCGCAGTATTAAAGAATGTTTCAAGCCATTGGACAGTTGCACTCATCTCCCATACTAGTAGGGACATGCTTAAAATCTTGCATCTTAGGCTTCAACACTAATGTGAACCAAGAATTTCTAGATGTCCAAGCTGGGTTTAGAAAAGGCAGAGGAACCAGAGACCAAATTGCCAACATTTGCTGGATCATAGAGAAAGTGAGAGAATTCCAGAAAAACTTCTACCTCTGCTTCATTGACTATGCTAAAGCCTTTGACTGTGTGGGTCATAATGAATTGTGGAAAGCTCTTAAAGAGATGGGAATACCAGCCTGTCTCCTGAGCAACCTGTATGCGGCTCAAGATACAACAGTGAGAACCCTCTATGGAACAACTCATTGGTTCAGGATTGAGAAAGGAGTATGAAAGGGCTGTCTGTTGTCACCCTGTTTGTTCAACCCATATGCTGAGCACATCATGAGAAATGCCAGGCTGGATGAGTTACAAGCTGGAATCAAGATAGTCGGGAGAAACAACAACCTCAGATATGCAGATGATACCATGCTAATGACAGAAGGTGAATAAAATTACTTTCACAGAAAGAAAAGAAAATGACTAAAGAACCTCTTGATGAGGGTGAAGGAGGAGAGTGAAAAAGCTGGCTTAAAACTAAGTATTAAAAAAAAAAAACCACTAAGATCACGGTATCTGGCCCCATTAAGTCATGGCAAATAGAAGTGGGAAAAGGTGGAAGCAGTGACAGATTTCCTCTAAAATCACTGTGGATGGTGACTGTAGCCATGAAATCAGAAGATGATTGCTTCTTGGCAGGAAAGCTATGACAAACTTAGACAGTGTGTTGAAAAGCAGAAACATCACTGTGCTGACAAAAGTCCGTATAGTCAAGGCTGTGGTCTTCTTAGTTGTCATGTACAGTTGTGAGAGCTGGACTGTAAAGAAGGCAAAGTGGCAAAGAATTTATGCCTTTGAACTATGGTGCTGGAGAAGATTCTTGAGAGTCCACTGGACAGCAAGGAGACCAAACCAGTCAATCTTAAAGGAAATCAACCCTGAATAGTCATTGGAAGGACTGATGCTGAAGCTAAAGCTCCAGTATTTTGGTCACCTGATGCGAACACCCAACTCATGGAAAAGTCCCTGATGGTAGGAAAGATGGAGGGCAGAAAGAAAAGAGGGCATCGTAGGATGAGATGGCTGGATGGCATCACTGATGCAATGGACGTGGGCAAACTCTGGGAGATGGTGAAGGACAGGGAGGCCTGGTGCGCTGCAGTCCATGGGGCTGTGAAGAGTTGGACATGACTGGGTGACTGAACAACAACAACAAGGCCCTGTTATTCAAAGTGTGGTCAGGACCTCCAGCAGTGGCATCACCTGGGTGCTGACCACAAATGAGCAGTCTGAGGTCCCACCCCAGACCGTACTACAAAATAATTTTAACAAGATGCTCAAGTGATTTATTTTGCACGTTAAAGTTTAAGAAGCATTTCTGTAAACTACTTGGTTGCGGTTTCACAAGAAAAAGTGGAATTTTGGCCATTTCTCCAATGACACACATTTGCTTCACTAATGTCAGTTTTACATACTTCTGCTCTTTTTCGGTTTCTATGCCAAAGCATAATCTTTTAAAAAAAACATTCTGGATGTCAATGAAACCTAATATGTGTAGTACCAAAATGCATATCAGTTCATAACTCACTGAAGTGAAAATACAGACAGCTAAGACCAAGTTTTCACAGGCATAGGCAAATGCAACGTGTCATGACTGCTTCATGGCTAACAGTCACTGATTAACAGCATTAATTTCAGAGATGTTAAAATACAGAAAAGGGGGGAAATACATACCTTAAAATGGATAAACCAGAGTAAGTGATGAAAAACATTCATTCCTGATCTAGGTTCAGATTTTCTAGAACTCAGAACCCAGATACTTAGTTACAACAATGAATACAATCCAAACATCCAGTGTGGTCCCTGTCATGGTGGCATACCTGATCATTAGAGAGTCTCCAGCTGGTTTCCCTAAAAATGGAAGGAGGCTGAGGATGCTGCCTTAACTAAGAACAGGCAGTTGAGAACTCTACCCACTTTATAACCAAAGTTTCTGTTGCTAAAAAGGAATTTTCTCTACTTTAGTGCATACCAGAGTTTTGAGCCTTCTCAACATTTCTCTCCTGATGGAAACATGTGATGAAGAAAAGTGTGATGGAAAAACACATTTGCCAAAAAAGACTCCTCCTCGATTAAGTAAAATTTCTATATCCCTCACCCTGACCTTTAGCATGAAGAAAACTCATGACTGAGAGTTGTCGATCTCGGGGACCGAGAGAAAATGAAACCCTCAACAATTTCTGGAGCTCCTTACGTTGATAGCTTCTTGTTGTGTGTTTGGTAAGTGTTGGTTGAACCTGCCTTCCCAAGAAATAACAGGGAGGGCGGGCAAAAGAGAATTAATGAACCTGGAAATCCCGTGAATCCTGTCGCGTCCACTTCTTTACATAGGTTTCCTCCCCTGGTTCAACTTCAGCAGGAGGATATGGTTTCACATGGGGAGAAATAAGCTAAACACTTGGCATGTTGCATTGGTTGTTTCACCATTTTCAGAACCAGCATATGATACAAAGTTTACTTGCTGGTTATTTGTGTTGACTATGTTGATGATATATCACAAATTCTGAAGGTTAGAGATGGAATCAGTTTAACTGATCCTATATCAATTTCAAATCCAATAACTATCAGACAAGTGCCAGTCACCATGCATATTATGAGTAACTTGGTTATTAAGAGCTGGCTTTTAAAGGTCATCTAAGAGCTGACCTTTAAAGGTCACTTTTTATGCTCTTCACTCTAGTCCTAGAGGATGCTCTCTCTTCCTCTCTCTCCCTTCACATTCAGGCAGTGTAGAACTATGAAAATTCTTTCGGACTCCCAAGGAAAGCAGACCATATTTCAACAGAAATGTTCTGGTTTGGCTAACAGCAGCTCACATATATCCTGGTGTGTAAATATGGTATTGCTCAACCTCAGGGATAATGAAAGTTGAAAACTGGCACCAGAGTCCGACATCTAAAGACTTTGACTACTGTGCGTGTAGTTGCTACAGAAGATGTTTCTAATACAAGAACTGTGGGCTTGTTCTATTCCACATGCTGAGCTATTGATCAGATTAACAATGGCACTGTTTTAAATCTCCTTTAAGTCACTGAAACAGGGGCCAATTTCTGTAGATGTGTGTGACAGAAGCGCCCAGAGCTTCATCAGGAAAGCACCCTCTGCTCTAAGAAGTTAGCCATGCTATTGGTCCCTCTCCACAGCACAGACAACAAAAACAGCAAGCCACAAAAACTGCAGCAATTTGCAGATGACTGCCTTGAGGCCTAAAATTTCACATCATCTTTGACCATCCAGTCAGAAGTGATCTTTCCATAATCAGAACCCCCTAGAGCACATTCTCCACTCCCCATCTCATTGAACAAAACCCCTGAGAGTACTGTCTGACTTGTCTCTCTTCATCACTAAACAATAAGCCCCATAAGAGCTAAGACTGTGTATCTTATTCATTTCCCCATAGTGCCCAGAACAGGGCCTAGGGCCAAGTAGATTTTGTATTGTATTTGCTGAATGAAATTAATTTTGAGGTGACTTACAAGTGGATGATCAGGAGGTTGTCCACTTAATAGAAAGTTATTATCTAAGATTGGTAAGTAATAATTACTAGAACCATTCTTCTCTAATCCTGATGTTCCTGTTTGTTGTTCCTTAAGTATCTGTAGAAATAGGAACCAGAAATGAGAGTTGAGGGGGAAAGTATTGGTCAATATGAAGGAATGAGAGGTTCTGGTTTGCTACAATATCTTAACATTTGCTTCAGGAGAGACTTGCTTTAACCCTCAAAAGAGGATGAAATCTGAGAGGCCTAAGACAGACGGATGAGTAGACTGGGCCAACCTAGAGATAGTGAGTTTCCTGTCACTAGAGGTATTCCATTTAAAGGCAGTGGCATGCAGGATCTGGCCTGTACTTTCACACAAGAACCAGCTATATTACTTCCCAACTCTGCATTCAGGGATGTTGTACTGATAGCTGGCAGTCAGTCATGATTGAAGTATTTACATTATGAAAACTAGCAAACTACAAATCAAGACTCTTTCCTTTTCTCCAGATAGCCAGTTGTTAAACAGTTGCCAGCACACCACTGATTAAAGGTTACATGACTGGTATTGAGGAAATTTGTACATGAGATCCTGCAATGAAACACTAGTTAGCAAGATAACCTTTCAGGCCACCTCCAGTGCCAACTGATTCGAAGCATCGCTTGTCCCACCTGGAAAGCAAGGCTCCATGCCAGTGATGGTTATGGTTGCTGACTCTACTGCCAGGTTTCCAGGCCTTGTTGCCCTGAAATTAAACTCTTTTATGGACTTAGCTATAGGTCTGGCTCCCCAAATCCAACTCTCCACTTACCCTCAAACCTTAGCTCAATATGTGCGGTTGCAGCACCTGGCAGGCAGTCGCACTCAAAGCTCTGAGTTGGCAGACTCCTCGGGATTATTTCCTGCTCTGGGGAATGAGAGCTTTCCCCAAGTCCCCACAACAGATGTGGAGCAGCCCTCGACTCCGCATGCTTGTGTGCCAGCAGAGGACCCCTTCTCATGAGGAGCAGAGACACATGGGGGAGCCCTAGGGAAAGATGGGTACTGGGGTCAGAAGAGACACAGAGGAAGGCAATTAGCAGTTGTCCCCAGACAAAGCTGCATTGGGAGCACTCACTGCCTAGAGGACACTTGGTCTCCTGCCGTGAATGAGGAATTCATCTGATTCCAGTTACCTGGGTTCTCAGAACCGCAACAGGCCTAGACAAATGAATCCTCCGACACAGCCAGAGCTATTTGTTTTCCTTTCCATGGTACACAGCAAGGCCTGGCATGCAGTAGGTACTCAAAAAGCATGTGCTAAGTGAGCAAACAAATAGATGACAAATTGGAACTCTGTGTTAGGCCCCTCAGATTTCAACCCCGTTTGAGAACCAAAACAAATCTACCTCCTCCAGGTTCCAGAAGTCCTTCCTAAACCCACGTATTAAGCGTGCCATTAACCCAGGGCATCACTGAACCTCAACTTATTTCTTTCCATTCTCAAAACTTTCCCAGTGAAAGTCAGCTCATAACGCCCCTTTCCCAGAGCTTGTCTTAACTTCCTGTGTGTGGCTTTTATTTCTTCAGGGAGCTTGGGGACTCCTAGAGGGCCCTGAGCTTACACTTTCTCTAGTGTCCTTCTGTGGTATCTAGTTCAAGGTCAGGGCTTCACTGCGCCATGATGACTGGCCACTGACCAGGTCCCCGGTTCACTAGGCCACAGCTCAGCTCTAGAAGCTATTTTGCCTCTCCACCCTGAACTGCTTCTCATAAGTGATTTTGGAAGAGGTGCTTATTCCTTGCCTTTGGTAGTAGGGTTCCCTGGTAGCTCAGCTGGTAAGGAATCTGCCAGCAATGCAGGAGACCCTGGTTCGATTCTGGGTCAGGTAAATCCGCTGGAGAAGGGATAGGCTACTCACTCCAATATTCTTGCCTGGAGAATTCCATGGACTGTATAGTCCCTGGGGTTGCAAAGAGTTGGGACACGATTGAACACCTTTCACTTTCACTGGGTTACAGAATGGACCCCATGCCAGCATTTTATCCCCAGAAAGTAACAGAAATGGCAACCACATTCTAGGAAGGAAGCAGAATAGCCCATAGNCTTCTAAGCCACCACGTTTCCTTGCCACTTTCCTACATGAAGCCTTCAGTGGCTCCCCTGCTCCTATCAGGAGAAGGCCTACACACTGTAGTATGACATATAAGGCCTTCCGTGACCCGATCACCCTGCTGACTCATGACGTCCCCATGGACCAGGCCTCCAGAGGATGCTGGAAAAGATATTCTAGTCACATGAAATGTCATACTCAGGTTAATCTTATATACCTGTTTAATCTTAGCCCTCAAAATGTCAAGGATCACACAGGTAGAGGGGATTGTAAGAAACCCAGCATGTGGGCCCTTGTTTCTAGGCAGAAAGCATCTAAATTACAGCAGGAAGAGGGCTGGCCTAGTCTCCATGACCTCCCCCTTCTCTGGATCTGACTTCAAAGGAGTTTCTCTACCACACAGTGTTTTAGATAAAGAGCAAAAATACCCTACAGGAAATTACGCCCATCTAAAATTGACACTAATGATTGGATTGAGAAACTCTTTAAATCCTGTGGCTGTTTTTCATATAGGGATTGAGTGCAAGGCAAACTCCTAGAACAACATTTTGAATGAATCATCTTCCAAACAGACTCCCCTCTCCAGAGTGGCCCCATTCCATTCATCTGTGATTACAGTTGTCATTTTGCACATCATCAGAAAGACTTTGACGGCTATGCTGATCCAGGGAGAGGAGAGGGAATGAGTCAAGCAGGACAGATTAGTTCTGGAAAATTAGGCATCTGCTGGGTCACCCTGGAGTTTTGAATTTGGTCTCCCAGAGCATTATGTCAGCCAGAAATTTCTCTAAAATGAGAGCCATTAAAGTGCCAGTTGCACTGAGCCGTTCTCCAGGCACCAAACAGATGGGAGCCGTGTGAATGAAAGGCTGCAAGCCACAGCACAGGCACATAGAGATGGCTCCATCTCTGTTCTTCGGACATGAAAGTCCTCCATTCCTCTATTCCTCGGACTGCATAACCTGAGCACGCGGCCCAGGAAATCCATCAGTCTATCAGAGGAAACCCCACCACGCCAGAGAGAGGGCTGAGACTCAACGCATAGCCAGTAATGCTTTAAATGAAGAGATCCCACTTTCTGTCTCTTTCCCTCCCTCAATTTCTATTCTCCTCTCTCCTATACAAACCAGGCCCCCAAGTCTGCCTGGAGAACCCCACAGTCAGCACAGCAGGCTCTGGTCATGCAGCCATAACACTGTCCATTTCTCCAAATGAAAAATGCACGTGCTTCTAACTGGAGGCTCCATGCTCAAGTTAGGTCAGTACAAGAAGGGAAGGGCTCAGGCCCTCCCATGGGCCGTGTCCTCCATCCTTGGCCTATCTTTTGTGGACAGACTACAACTATGCAGTCTGATTGTGCTGCCACCTTCAGGTCAGACCCAGCGTCTAGCAGTGTGGCCTGAGAATGGGACTCGGCCTAACAGCAAGCAGCCCACCTTTCCCCCTTCACCCTCAGCTGTGAAAGGCAGAGAAGCACTTAATTTCTAACACTCCATCAGCTGGCTCCATCCTGAGCCCCTGGGGCCTGGATGCTCAAGTCAAGGCCTTGCCCAAATTTCCCTGGAGTCTTCGTTTCATCCTCCCCGTGGAAATGAGCATGGTTGTGGCAGTGCTCTCCAAGCTTCCCTCGTGGGCCTCGGTGCTCAGTTCTCAAGACCAGGGAAGGGGTTTATTTTCATTAGAAACAGCAACAGGGGAACCTTCCTAGGAGGGCTCCCAGGACTATAGCAGAGATGGGAGGAAGCCAGAAGTCTGTGTGTGAGTTGCATGGTCTGGACACAAGAGCATCATCCAGTTCAGATAGGCTCCACACAGGCAGGTAGGTCACATCTGCATAAAGGTAACTGTGGTCCGCTTGCCCCAAACTCAGCCATCTGCCACATCTGTCTGAGTCATTCATTCCTTGGACTAAGTACTATTCTTTCTCAAGTCCTGTGTAAGAACAAATATTCCCAGTGGAGAGGATCAACCACTGGGATCCCAGCAGGTGCATGTGGATAAATTATCTGATCAGAAATTTCTGGAATCTTGGCACCTTTGTCAGTCACTGTTGGTACCCTACCCATAACCCTTCAACACCTACCATTCTCAGGTCAATCCCAGGGCTCCTAACTGCAAACTCATACCAGTCTTGGTGCTAGGTGTTTCTCTGATCAGTGGAGCCTGCTCAGTCCTTGCAACAGAGCAGGCCAATGTGCTAGGGAGTTAACACCCCACACCCGTGGCAGCAGCTCTGAACCCCTGATGGATGGAAGTTGGAGGATCAGTACCCCCAGCTCCCTCACCCCTTGGCTGTAATGACTCTGAGCTCATTCTCCCAGAGCTGCACCCTCAAGTCACCCACAGAGTTAACCCACTAGATAGCACACCCTCCAGTGACTCCTTTCCCTTCCCTCTCTTACTTCCTCACTTCCCACTCCCCACTGCTCAGGGTGTCTTAGGAATAAAAGCCAGATCTATGTGATTCAAAGCCCCAAATCTTTCTGTAACACCAGGCTGGCAATCACCCTCAGTCCCTCTGTACCCACCTGAGAGGCAGTTAGTGAAGTGGCACATGGTGGAGTCCTGTCTTCAGGGCCCAGACTGGCCTCCAAAGCAATAGCTTGTCCATAGGTGTTACATTTTTGGCATTCCATGCCTGTTTTCTGCACTCAGATCCCAACCCAGGTGTTTGGCTGTATATCTAAAGTCCAGGAGGGTTTTTTCCTTTAAGCTGGGCTGCTTAGAAGAGGCTACAATGCTAGGGCTTCTGGCACAAGACACCCCTTCAGTTTATTCCAGCCTCGAATTTCTGGGAAATGGCTCACAGCAGCCCAAGGCAGAATTAGAAATATAACAAAAATTTCCCACCCTTAAAAAGTCACAGCTTAATAGTCGTTCCTAGTTGTTGAGGATTTTAGGGAAAGAGACCATAGCCTAATTTTGGAAATTAACCTAGCACCAGCTGCAGTCTCCTGGCCCCAGAGCTGTGGACATATATCCTTGTCTTCACACATATGCTCATCTGGATACGAGATGGCCTCGGGGGGCTGAAGCATGCAAGATGAAATCCCACAAATCTCTATTATTAAATCCATGATATATTTCAACTCCCACCCTCTATCTTGGTTATGATGCCTCTGACACCCCCGCAAAGGAGGACAGAGGGAGGGCAGCTGGCAGCAGAAGAGGGAGAGAGGTTCCCTTTTTGTCTCTCTACATCAACCAGCCTTGTCTTTGCCATAGTCTTGGGGGCAGTGAAGGGGTATTTATCCGCTGGGACAGGTCTCTACATGCAATTCTCCCAGCTGAGAGAACAGGCTGTCAACCATTGACTGATGTGACTCTGAGCAGTGTCACCTCCCTTTGATCCTAGCATCCTCAGGCTGCATTAAGCTAGTCCAGAGCGGTAGGATGCTCTAACCAGGATGTTCCCAGGGCCCAAGCCTGGCCTTCCTCCTCTTCTGCTCCTCAAGCAGATATATGGAAAGCAAAATAATCCCAGGTAGGGTTCTCCACAAAAGGAGAGTCAGTTCAGTCCACTCAGTTGTGTCTGACTCTTTGTGACCCCATGGACTGGCTTCCCTGTCCATCACCAACTTTCAAAGCCTACTCAAAGTCATGTCCATTGAGTCAGTGATGCCATCCAACCATCTCATCCTCTGTCATCCCCTTCTCCTCCCACCTTCAATCCTTACCAGCATCAGGGTCTTTTCAAATGAGTCAGTTCTTNATCCCTGGGTTGGGAGGATCCCCTGGAGAAGGAAATGGCAGCCCACTCCAGTATTCTTGCCTGGAAACTTCCACAGACAGAGGAGCCTGGCGGGCTACAGTCTATGAAGTCACAAAGAGTCAGACAGGACAGAGTGTGCACGCACACACACGCACATATACCGATAAATGAAGCACAGAAAAATGATAAGAATGTATCGAAGAAGGAATCAAACCCGGTTTCCTGCATTGCAGACAGACGCTTTACCGTCTGAGCCACCAGGGAGACGCATAAGAAAGTATAGTACACACAAAATGCGAAATATATAAAAGGCATTGAAAAATCTAACAATATACGAATTTTTTTTGTTTTTTGCTGAAATTCATCATTTAAAGAATCTTTCTGAAGCTGCCGTATCCTGCCTGAGTCCGTTCAGCCAGTAACGGTACCCGCCCCAGGATTAGCTCGAGGCCACGACCCATCAGTAGACGGGATGTGATACACGTCTCTCTGTGCAGGAGCAAACCCTCCTCCTGTCCTCAGGAAGTGAGCTTAAAGAAGAACAGCGCCGGGGTAAGAGCAGGCCTCTCAATTGGTGTCTCTCCACCTTAACAAGTGTCCTGGTGGGAAGCAGCTATCAGCCACACCAGGGTCAAGAACCTGGAGGGGGGCAGGCGACCACAGCCACGTACAGTACCACGCCTGACGAACTTTCAGGACCGGACTCCTTTGAACAGCACTCCGAGGAGACCTGGGGGTCTTCCACTCTCCTCTCTCCGCCCCTGCACCTCGTTCTCTACCCACAGAACTGAAAGGGCCAACGAAACGAGGGAGTGATGTCTCGATGGGTAGCCGTGTCAGAGCACAGCCACGCACTGGGTCATTGCTGTAGGAAAACCCAAACCACTGGTCCTCACCGTAGGCTGTCGCTCTGCCTGCTTTGATAAATGAGCAAAAAAGAGAGCAAGCCCCTGTCTGCTGGGGGGTAAGGTCAGGGTGGGAGGAATGTTTCTGTCCAGGGGAGCTGCACCCCTGCCGCGGGACACTGAAGGACAGGGGAGGAGGAGGGACCTGGCAGCTTGTGATCTGGACAGGGGCTGGCTCGTTGGTTAGAGATTCATGCCCGTGGCTGGTAGGTGCTTTTTTAGAGTTGGAACAAATCTGCAGGGATATGCCTGACGGGATGAGACCCCGTACGTCGCATAGTAATCTAGGATGCATGGGCTTTTCTGTGCTCAGAAATGAGGCCAGCACTTGGGAAGATGCCCATGAAAGGCAAAAATCACATCCCGTCCTCAAGGAATTTCCATCAAAATCGGAAGGACAAGGATAATGCTAATAATACCAAACCGTGCCAAGCATCACCATGTTGACTTCAGTCTCAAAGAAATGTTTCCTCGTCTCCTGTCCTCCGGTCTGACCCGCACCCCAACTCCACACGTCACCCACCTGGGCTGCCTCCTTCCTCCAGGTCCAACCTCCCCCTCTTGGATCCATCGCAGCCCCCGAGAATAAAAGCAGGTGCTCAAGATGCTTCCTTCGAAGTGAAAAGCCTTTCCTCAGTCCTCCCCTCCCCGCCTCTGCCCACCTCTTCACTCCTTTCCAAAAGAACACTCAGCCTCTGCTTGCCTCAGCCTCTCTTTGTCTGCAACCTGAAGTAAGGGGTCTTCTGCTCCCCACCAACCCACTACACCTGCTTTTGCAAAGCAGAGGTTGCNAGGGAGACAGTTGTCCTTGATCAACCAGGGCCCAGTTGCACACTCCAAAAAAAAAAATCACATGAAGTACTTTAATAGAAGCGGTTCGGTAGCTCTGTACAAATTATAAAAGTATCAAAAGAGCAGAAAGAGGGAACTATGAAGCAACCTAGAGATCAGCAGTAGTAGGAATCTGCTACCATCCCTAGGCTGGAAGGTCAAAGCATAGAGGTGGCACTGCCAGAGCTCTGGAGCCAAGCCAAGACACTGGTCAGCAACTGCGGCCACAGAGAGAGAGACTGCCTATGGACATGCAACCACTGCCCTAGGCACTGGCCCAAATATAGAGGGGCAGACACACTTGGCTCCATCCTGCTTCTCACCCTCCATTCTCCCACTGGTGCCTGCCTCTGGCTGAACACAGGCAATCTGAGCAGTCAATCACCCTCTGATGACAACTGGAGCAGAGGGTGTAACAGACCTGGGAGCAACAGTCCAAGCACCAGTGCTTGCTTTTGTCTCTCCCACTATAGCATCTGCCCTCTGCCATGCTCCTGGGTTCTCCCTTCTCTCTGTTCTTCTCCCACCTCCCCTGCCAAGCCAGGCCATGAGTGGGGGCTACTTCTGGAACTCTGTTCCAAGAGGGCCACAGTCCAAACCAAGGAGGGTGGCTGGGTGCATTGTGAATAATCAGACATTGATCAAGTAGGGCAGGTCTGGCCTGGTCAGTCTGGAAGGAGAGCCGTGTAGGTGAAGGGACTCACCCAAGCTTGCTAACAGTTCCAGCAGGACTCAGAACTGCCCAGCTCCCTCACCCTTACCCCCGGGCAGTGCCCACTCCACACACTCCAGTGGGTCCACACATCAATTCTCTCAGGGTCACACGGTCAATTTTGTCCTTTAGGGCTTGTTAGGATGCCTTCAATGCACAGATCTGGACACTATCCTCTAATTCATTCTGATGACAGCCTCCAGAGTGGTTTGGTCCAAAAGAAGCATGAATTAGGAAGTCTGCTCTGCAGAAACCTGCATACATAAACATGTATTCATGGGCATGCACACACACACATATTCACACGCATGCTAGAATTCTCTAGACATTTTCCCAACTGATTTAAAATTGATTCCTTTCTTTTTCCCTTGACAAGCCAAGGCTTTGGCTTGAAGACCCAATGTTCTAACATTAAAAAGCCACTGTTCAGCAAAATACACATCAAAATCTGGAAGCCAGTGAGTGACCAATAATGCTCCAAACAACCCAACTCTGACATTTAAGCAAGGCTCACGCACCCACGAATGTTTATGGGAAGACATGGAAAAAATCCCACTTTGCAGAGAAACAGCTGGATGTTTAAAAGTTTTGTTTATACTTGAGCAACCGCCTCAGGAATTTGACATGCTAAATAAACTCACTGCCACCCACCTTGTCCAAACGTTCATCAGAGAAATGGAAAAGGATTGACTAGGGTAGGCAGACCCTGGCTCTTGAAGTCGCAGTCTTACACCCCAAGTAGTCTTGCCCACAACCCACTCCAATTTTTTTGAGATTTTAGGCATCAAGTTTCGGTCTTAGTGTTAGGGTCTGCCATTGATCTTTGAAGAGCTCAAGGCTCAATCCAAACCCACAGGAGATGGGGAAGACAGAAATTCACAGGTGGGTGGTGACAGTTCAGCTCATATCAAGGAAGTCATTCTTGGGGCCGGAGGAGATCCATCCTCTCTGTGGCCATCCTAGACACATACCCAGAATTTGCTAACCCTTGCCCCTCACCAGGGTATGAAGGCTGACCCTGTGAGACACTGAGGGTCCCCTACCAGGCAGTTGGCACAATCAGCATGGGCAAAACAGGGGATCTGGTTTGTCTCCCACATTCCTGCCTCCCCACCGAAGACTTCACCCTCATTCTATCTGTGGCCACCCCAAAAGTTCTTAAAATGCCCTAAACCATCAAATCCCATTAAGTGTGCACAAAACATCTTGGATTAGAGGCACACTGAAAAGGAACCAAACCCTAAGCCCCAGAGCAGAACTGCAGGGGCAGGTGATACTGTTAGTGCCCCCTTCTCCCTCGAGAGCCTCATCACATCCCAGAATCTGGGGGAGAACAGTGATCTAAAGCAGGAGAAGAGAATGCTGACCACTCAAAGCCCTAGGAATTGTTCTACAAATAACTTCACCTCTCAGTGGGAGATTGTGGAACCTCAATCCAGGCCCAACAGCCCTGTCAGGTTCATCTGCTGCTCCCGCCACACGCCCCTTCTCTAGCTCTCAGACCCCCTCAACCTTCATGACTTGGGGTTTCTTGTGCTGGTAGCCTCTGCGCCCTTGCCCATGCCTTTCCCCCTCCTGGAAGACTCTTTCCTACTTGGAAAACACCTTCGAAAATCAGTCAACCATGACGTCTGGTCTCTCTCTCACTTACCCAAGCCCTGTTCTTGTCCAAATTGAGGCAGCCCTTCCTTTCTCTAATGCCCCATGGCCATAATAGCCCTTGTCTTAAATAAAAGACAATGAGGAGACTTCCTCGGCAATCCAGTAACTAAGACTCCTCATTCCCAATGCAGGGGGCCAGGGTTAGACCCCTGGTCAGGGAACTAGACCTCATACGCCACAATGAAGAGTTTGCATGTAGCAACTAAAGATTCCACATGCCTCAAGGAAGACTGAAAATCTCACATGCTGTAACTAGGACCTGGTGCAGCCAAATAAATAAGCATTAAAAAGAAAAAGAAAGAAAAGATGGTGAGGACCTTTGAGCACATGGCCCATCTACCCCAGTAGACATAGGGGGGACAGGGGGTCAGGGTTGTGTCACCAGCCCAGGGCCAGGCACACTTAGATTCTACAACTCAGTTCACATAAAGAGAAGCTGTGTCAATCGCATCAGCAACACTTCACCTGATATGGGAGGACAATTCTCTTCCACATATCTGACTTGTTGGCCACTGACATAAAAAGGGCAGAAATCTCCTCCATCATCTGATCCAGCCAAGAAAATGCCAAGTCAGCCATAACAGCCATAACCTTATCCTATCTTTTTCCTGTATCAACAGTCAAACAACCTGCAACAAGCTTCAAACAAGCACCAAGCTGGAAACTTCTGATAAAGCCTCCTCTAGTTTGGACAAATGTAAAGGGTCCCTGACTTCATCACTAGGGACTTGCCTGATGGCTCAGATGGTAAGGAATCTGTCTGCAATGCAGGAGACCCGGGTTTGATCCCTGGGTCAGGAAGATACCCTGGAGAAGGGAATGGCTACCCAATCCAGTATTCTTGCGTGGAGAATCCCATGCCAGGCTCCCAGGGATTGAACCCACATTTCTTTTGTCTCTTGCATTGGCAGGGAGGTTCTTTACCACTAGTGCCACCTGGGAAGTCTCATTAACATTAAGATGGCTCTCCCTTCCTTGGAGGACGGCATGGCAATCCACTCCAGTATTGTTGCCTGGAGAATCCCATGGACACAGAAGCCTGTAGGCTACAGTCCATAGGGTCATGAAAGAGTCAGATACAACTGAAGCAACATAGCACAGATGCACAGCTCTCCCTTATTTAAACTTAGCTTTACTCTTTCACTGTGTTTTATTTTTCCTAATATCCACTAAAACAAAAAAAAATAATTAATCTGTCTAAAAGCCTGCATACAATCTAAAATCTTTTTGTCTACTGATCATGGCCTGCTCGGTGTGGCCCCAGTTTGCTCCGCCTGCCTTCCAACATTGTAGACATAAATGTCAACATTTTTGCTCCACTGAATCACAGTTCTGTGACTGCGCACAGTAGCTACATTGCCTGGCTCCCAGGCCTGCCGGATGACTCATCAACCTTGCCCAGCAGCTCATGAAGGCCCAGCTAAGGAGGTTACTGTGAGCAGAATTTGCAAACACTGGAAGGCAGAAGACAGAAGGGCAAAGCCAGGCTGTGTGCTCATTTCATGGAATAACCACACCCGCCCCAGGCTCCCGCCTACTTGCTTTCCATTCTCTGGACCACTCATGCAGACAAGAGAACCAGCACGGGAAGATTTCTCTCACAAAGATCCAGGAGCTGCAGGCCACTGAAGGTGGGGCTACAGAGCCTTGCCATCTCCTCACAGGGTGCCCAGGGACAGAGCCCATATCAACAACAGCAATAGCAACAGTAATAATCATGACAGCCTACAGTTCCTGAAGTCTCGCTACATGGGCGCCAGGCACATTTTATCAGCACCTGCCACCACACATCACACGCCATGAAGCTGGTGAAGAATAGAAAGTCCACAACAACTGTAACTGTGATTATAGAGCATCTCCCTTGCATCCGGCTGGGATAAATGCTTCCCATACATTCGCTTATTTAAGCCTCACATGGCCTCTTAAGGTATTAATTACCAATGAGAATTGTTTACAGAAGGGGAGCCTGAGACTGACTGCTGAAGTGAAGAGAGGCCATATGGCTCCTGGTTCCAACAGCTGCAAGAGCCCACATCCAGTCTATAGGGCTCCAGCATCCAGGTGGCCTCTGCTTCTCCTTGAAACCTATCTGAGACCAGCTCTCCCCAGCCATGCTGCTATTCGCAGAAACACCTATTGTCCACTTTGGAGTGGTCAACAGAGACCGCCCTCTCCCAGGCCATGAGAACCATGCTGATGGGGAAGCCCCCGGCTTCAGAGTTCCCCACCTGCTGGGCCAGCAAGCTCCAGGATCCTGGGGTTAGACTGGGGGCTGAGGTGGGAGTAAGAGGGGAGAAAACTCAGCCAGGGAACTGCATCAGCAACCTCAGGACTTCCCAAGAGCAAGTTGTTAATACTAAAGTGTTTTCCCTTCAAAGTAGCGAAACTTACGAGGGTAGGCCACGCACCATGTGCCTTTGCCCAAGGGTCATGTTTGGATGAAGCTAATACCCTGCAGCAGGTACCTCAGGGACTTAGGCTGTGTTTGTGCCTGGTTAGGGGAGTCTGCAGTGCATGGTTATTCAGAAGAGGGCTGGAACTCTCTGAGAAGCCGTGGTACCCTGCAGGCCCCATACACTCTGACCCTCACCTCTGTCTGTCTGTCCATCCTCCACATGATCAGATTCTGATGGATCTAGTCTGCTTCATTGACCTTTCTATTAAATCCAGGACCACAGTCTTTTTATTATGACCATCTTAAAATACGACTCACTTTCAAAATCTCTTGGCCAGTCTCACCTGTTTCATTATCTTTCAACTAACATTTTTCTCATTCTAAATACAAGATGTATATGTTGTAAAAAATTGGGAAATCTGAAGAATATAAAGAATGTATAAAACTGCTCAAATCCAACCACCCAAACATAAGCAACATTAACATTTTAGGATATCTTCTTTCATTTCTTCCATTTTTTTTCTATGGTTCTGATTATTTTTAATTAAAAAAAAAGGAACCATGCTATTTATATAGGTTGTATCACAGTGTTTTCATTTAATACATTGTAACCACTTTCTCATGTCATTTAATGACAGGAAACTTCAAAAGCATAATTTCTAATGACCACAGAGTATTCATCATATGGATGGGCCATGATTTAGTTAAGTGTTACCATATTGTTGGACACTTTGGCTGTTTCCAATTTTTTCCATTAAAATAATGCTACAACAAATATCTGAATATATAAGTCTGTATAGGAATCTATGATTCTTCCACAGGATAAATTCATAGATGAACAGCTTGGACACTAGGTGTGGATATTTTCTGGCTTTTGATACAAAGCATTTTAGAAAGCTGGTTCAGCATACTAGTCCCTCACCTGTGTATCAAAGTGCTCCTTTTACTGTATCCTCAGCGTCACTGGACTTTATCATTTTTTAAGTGAAATGAAAAATGATATACTGCTGTAATGCACATTTCTTGAGTGTTAGTGAAGTTTGGCATTTTTCCATATGCTTATTGGTCTTTTCCTTTATTTGGTGGTTTGGTTATTTATGTCCTTTGCTCTTTTTACTCTTGTGCATTCATATTTTTCTTATTGAACTGTAAAAATCTTACATTGCAAATATGGAAGTAAATATTTCTTCATATTGCCTACTGTCATTAAGATGGCAATATCAACACTTATCCTTTTAATTCATCTGGAATGTATTTTGATGTGTGGTCCATGACAGCGATTCCCATACCTTAAGGTGAATTAGGTACCCTCACCCCGACACAGGGGTGGTCATTTTAAGAAGTGCTCCAAGGAATTCTGAAGCCTGTAGCTAACTTTTTTTCAAAGTAGATGAATTGTGCCAGCATATTTATTGAATAACCCTTCCTTACCAATAGCTGTGAAATGCTAAATGAGAAACTGCATTCCTATAACCACTTGGGTCTGTTCTTAAGCTTTGCTTTATTCTGCTGATTTGTCTTTTTATTCTAGTGTCAGAATCATCATTTTATGATTATTAAGATTTTGGAATACATATAAGTATCTGGACACACAAATCCTCCTACAACTCTTATTTTTCAAAATCCTCCTGACCATTCTTGCCAAATTCTTAATTACCAGATAAAATTTAGTAAAGTCTCTCTGAAAAAGCATTTTAGAATATTGTTTAATATTTCTAGATACATAAACTGATAATTTAGAGAAGTTAGTATTAAAATAATACCTAATATTTATTGAGCCACTCCTATGTGGCAGGTTCTGCTTAAAGCACTTTCTATGTATCAATTCATACCAACCTTATGAGGTAATTATTTTTATAGATGAGAAAACTGAGGCCCAGAGACATTTAGCTACTTGACCAGGATTCAGTTTAGCTTAGTTGCTCAGTCGTGTCTGACTCTTTGCGACCCCATGAATTGCAGCACGCCAGGCCTCCCTGTCAATCACCACTCAAACTCACGTCCATCAGGTCAGTGATGCCACCCAGCTATCTCATTCTCTGTTGTCCCCTTCTCCTCCTGCCTCCAATCCCTCCCAACATCAGAGTCTTTTCCAATGAGTCAACTCTTCGCATGAGGTGGCCAAAGTATTGGAGTTTCAGCTTTAGCATCAGTCCTTCCAATGAACACCCAGGACTGATCTCCATTAGAATGGACTGGTTGGGTCTCCTTGCAGTTCAAGGGACTCTCAAGAGTCTTCTCCAACACCACAGTTCAAAAGCATCAATTCTTCAGTGCTCAGCTTTCTTCACAGTTCAACTCTCACATCCATACATGACCACTGGAAAAACCATAGCCTTGACTAGACGGACCTTNATATTTTAGTTAGAATATTATTTATACATTAACCCATCCTTGTTTACTTAGCAAATGACTTTGAGTACCTTTACATAATCATTGAATATGTAAGACTTTATATATATGTATATAATGAAATTGGTTAAAAATTAAATATATGTCTAAGTATATTATCTTTTTTTTTTTAACTTTATTTTATTTTACAATACTCTATCAGGATTGGGAGCTCCTGTACACCTGTGGTGGATTTATGTCGATGTATGGCAAAGCAAATGTAGACATTCTAAAGAAATGTCTTTTGAGTGAATGGATCAGTGAAATATAGACAAAAGGATGGTTGGTTAGAGAGGAGGGACTAAATCTGCTCTTTCTAGAGAACCTAGCCAAGTACATGCACTCTTGAGTGCTCCCTCCCAGGTCTTCTCAGGCAGACTTGGCTGCCCCTTCACCCAGGTGTGCATTGCCCCTTCATTCATTTGCTCAATAATTGTTTACTGAACCCTTACTAAGTGGCAAACACTGCATTATAGCTGTAGATTAAATGGTAAAGAAGATGTATCAGTTCTTTGCTTTCATGAGGCTTATATTCCGATAGAGATAATTAAAAAGTAAAGTCAATAGAGCAATTTCAGATAGTAACAAGTGCTAAAAAAAGAAAACTAACTGCACAGGAGTGCAAATATCTTTTCAAGATCTGGATTTCAATGCTCTTGTATAAATCCCTAGAAGTGGGATTGCTGGATCACGTGGTTCAGTTCAGTTGCTCAGTCATGTCTGACTTTGTGACCCCAGACTGCATCTCTATTACCAACTCCCAGAGCTTGCTCAGATTCATGTCCATCAAATTGGTGATGCCATCCAACCATCTCATCCTCTGGCATCCCCTTCTCCTGCTTTCAGTCATTCTCAGTGTCAGGGCCTTTTTCCAATGAGTCAGTTCTTCACATCAGGTGGCCAAAGTATTGGAGCTTCAGCTTCAGCATCAGTCCTTNAAGAGTTGACTCATTGGAAAAGACTCTGCTGTTGGGAGGGATTGGAGGCAGGAGGAGAAGGGGACAACAGAGGATGAGATGGCTAGGTGGCATCACTGACTCGATGGACGTGAGTTTGAGTGAACTCCAGGAGTTGGTGATTGACAGGGAGGCCTGGTGTGCTGCAATTCATGGGATTGCAAAGAGTCAGACACTACTGAGAGACTGAACTGAACTGAATAAATGCTCAACACATATTTTATTCAGTATATTCCCAGTATTTTATATATTTACACAATTAAAGTGAGCTTTTTGTATCAAGTACTTTTCCAACTGGCTAGTGTTAACACATCAGAGAAGGCAATGGCAACCCACTCCAGTACTCTTGCCTGGAGAATCCCATGGACAAAGACACCTTGTAGGCTGCAGTCCATGGGGTTGTGTAGAGTCGGACACAACTGAGCGACTTCACTTTCACTTTTCACTTTCATGCATTGGAGAAGGAATGCCAACCCACTCCAGTGTTCTTCTCTGGAGTTCCAGGGATGGCGGAGCCTGGTGGGCTGCCATCTATGGGGTCACGCAGAGTCGGACACGACTGAAGCCCCTTAGCAGCAGCAGCAGCAGTGTTAACACATAGGAAAGCTATAGCATATAAAGTCTTTATGTAGCCTGGCCACCTTATTGAACAGTCTTACTAATGCTAATAATATTTCTATTCATGCTTTTAAGTTTTCTTATAATATACAATCTAAAAGTAATGATTATTTTTATTTTTACTTTTCAATAGCTGTACCTTTTGTTTTAGGGTTTCATGCCTTGTTGCCTGGAATGGTACTAAAAGTAGAGGTGAGAGGGGAACGTTTTTAGCATATTGTTGGTTTTAATGTGAATTTCTCTATTTTTTCTATGGTGTTGACTCTTGGTTTAGACAGATATCCTATATTATGCTGAAGAAACATTCTTAGCAACACAGCACTTAAAAATTTTAACTATTTCTGATAAAAAAAACTTTCTAAAATTTATTGATTCTGTCTTATTTAAACAGAAGAATTAGAATGTAACTCCCCTTGAGGATTCATAATTACTGGTTCATATCCATTACTATAGTATTTTAAGATACATGAAATTCTCTTGCCCCCATATTAATTATGTCTACCAACACTATGTTTCTTGAAATCAGATAGCTGCTTTTTAATGTTTCTTTTTTGTGCTATTACTTTGTCACTTCTTGCTAACGTCAAAGTATCTGTCACTATTATTCTTTATCCTTCTAATTTTTCATAGACATAAAAATTAGAAAACTCTACTTTTTAAAGTTATGAACAAAGTGAAAATAAGCTGAGAAATCAATTCTTTTATGAGAAAGAGTGAAAGTGTTATTACTAAATCTTGAGCCATGTCGGCTGCTAATTGATTTTCTCCTGTATTCAGTGGCTGTCAGCTCTGCTCTGGAAAGAAGAGGATTCCAGGAGGTTGAAGCATTATTATCTCATAGGCAAGAAAGTAAGCAAAAACATGCCTTAAGAATTTCAACAACAAAACAGGAGTAAAGCAGTTATTAAAGAATTCATTCTACAATCATTCAGTTCTCTTTCTATAAACTCATTGGAAGTTTTCATCCTAAAAGATATGATAAAAGTTACTGTGATCAGTGTGCTCACTACCTGGGCAACAGCATGGAAGGAGGATGACAACCTACTGGAGCCAGTAAGTCATCTCTGTAATATATACTCCACACTTACTAACATATCGATGCAGCGTGAGGCACTATGCTAGGAACTCCAGGGATATATGGCCCTGTAAGAGAACTGAACCCTCACACAAACAATTATAATAACAGTCAGCCCATGAGCAAGGCTTGGGGCCACAATTTTCAGGCCCAAAGAAACACGATCAGTCAGCTTAGGAGGGAATGTCAGAGAGGGGAAGGGGCACCCTCATCACATGCAGCGAGAAGAAAGGCCATGGAAGTGTGTCTGGGCCTGTGTGACTGGATGCCCAAGGTCATCACACTCCCCTTTCCTGGGCTCAAGACTGGTGCTGGCCCCAGGCCCATCCTCAGTTCCAGACATGGCTTAATTTCCTGGCACCTGGAAGATTCTACATATCCCTCCTTATGCACCAGTCTTACTTTGGTTACCCAATGGCCTACAGACATTTACTTTAAATAACTACTCATATTTTTAAATCACTGAGCTTCCCATTGAAAAGTAATACATGCACATGGTAAAAAAGAAAAAAAAATCGAACAGTACAAATAGATATGTGGTTAAAAGAGAGTCTCTTATTTACTGCAGTCCCCCAGCCTCACTTCTCAGCTACAACCACCAGCTTCCGGTATCTCCTATAGATGTCTGCACATATGTGGGCGTATGAATATATACACATCCCTTTACACAGATAATGGTCTGTTAGACACCTTGCTCTATACCTTGCTGCTTCCACCTAAAAATCTCTCTTGAAGGTAAGGTTAATCCTTGACCCAATGGGCTCAGACCACCTCCTGTGATCCTTGCAAATGAAAACAATATGTAAACCACATGCCAGGTGTGGCAAGGGGGCTCACCATCTGCCCCTCTGCCTGGAACGTGATTCTGCAACTGGATAACTGTCTCCTATGCTCAGGTCTCAATGAAAGTCATCATAAAGCTGAGTCTTCTCAGATTCCCTTATTTAAGAAATACTTGCTTCTCCTAACCATGTATATTCTTCTCTCTCTAAACCTGCGTGTTTTCTTTACACTTAAGAGCACATCCTGCTACTTTATTTGCCTATTGCTTCGCCCTCAGCCTCATTCTGTGAAACAGCAGCTTCGTGGAGGCCAAGGCTACCATTGTCTCGGTCACTGTTGTGTTCCTGTCACATGACAAGTGCTCAGTGCATATGCAGTAAGTAAATAATGTTATGACTTTTCAAAGCTCATTTACTTCCCATATGAGGTATAGATGAGGTGGTATGAGATCACTGGGCTAAGGATTAACACCAATTTACTGATGGAAAAACAGGTTTGGGAAAGAAGCACAACCTGTCCAAGACCTCACTGAGTCAGTGATAGAACCAGTACTACAACCCAGACATTGTGATTCAAGACCCAGGCCCCATTCACCATCAGGAAACACCAAGTTGTAGCAACTAAATCTAAGCTTTTAAAACACCAGGCCTTGTCTTCAAATAGGATCCAAACTCTACAAATATCCACAGATAAAGGGTCAAGACCAGCTCACACTCCTTCCTCTAATTAGGATCTAAGAATGTGTTCCAGGGAGCAGTAAGTCCCTCAAGGGACATGAATATTCTATGCATAGGTGATAGATGTCAGGGGCCTTGACATCCAGGAGAACTCAGGAATTTCTGCTCATACCTGCTTGGCCAGCCTGGGGAAAAGAAGACAGCTTCTATGTCTCACGAAGCCTGCCCATGGCCACCAATCAGTATGTTGGCCACCATGGAGCAACCCCATCATGTTACTCTTGGCCCTTATGGACGTGCTTCAGCACATGCCCTGTAACTTCAAGGCCAGGCTACAGTGGGGAGAAGTGGGGTATGGCCCCACTGGAAATCTGCTTTTCCTCACAATTTTCTGGGAACCAGTTCATTAGCTAATCCACTTGGAGATCTTTCATGGCAACTGCAGAGGCCTCCTTACAGTGAGAAAAGGTTACCTTCCTTGACAGAGCTGCTCACCTCTGACTTGAGCTATGTAGATTCAAGCATTGACCACGACTGGTCCTGGGAAGACTCTGATCATCTCCATTAGATGAACTAAGACATAATGGCAGAACTCACTGACACTTAGGCAGAGGTTAATGTTCTGTTTGGCTCACATCTTATATAGATAAGAGGGCCGTATGATCTTCCTTCCAATCCAAATAGTTTTGAGCATAAAATTGGGCACTCAATGCTTATACCAGGATTTCAGGCATGAATCAGGACTGTCCCAGGCAAATCAGGAGCGTGTCACCCTAACTAAGTCTGCTGGTCCTATGGCCCTGAAGACATCTCTAAGCTTGGACCATCTGCCAAATACTCACCCAACTTCATATCTTCCACTACCTTGCATTTGTAAAAAAAATTCCCAAACATTTGCACATCCATACAGTATTCTTGTGAACTATGAAAATAAGTATAATCTCCACTTCAAAAGCAAAGGCAAAGAGGCAGGGTAAGGTAAGGAGATTGCCCATGGTCACACAGAGATGAGACTAGAACATGGTCTCCTGACCATGTCCAGTGAATAAACCAATTCCACCTCCTTGGTGGACCAGTGCAAACTACCAAAGTAGAAGCAGATCCCTTTGGAAGTCACAAGATGAACTTCTACTAGGAACTAACCAATATTCAAATCCTGAGCTAAAGAATTGCTCACAGTGGGTAGAGCTATAGTCCATATAGAACAGGAAAACATACATATTTAAAGATGCATCCATACTCCTCTTCCAAAGCTATCACCCACAGAATGTACACTCTACTCTTCTCTGATCATGCTGCTGCTAAGTCACTTCAGTCGTGTCAGACTCTATGAGACCCCATAGATGGCAGCCCACAAGGCTCCCCCATCCCTGGGATTCTCCAGGCAAAAATACTGGAGTGGGTTGCCATTTCCTTCTCCAATGCATGAAAGTGAAAAGTGAAAGTGAAGTCACTCAGTCGTGCCCANCCATCCTCAGTTCCAGACATGGCTTAATTTCCTGGCACCTGGAAGATTCTACATATCCCTCCTTATGCACCAGTCTTACTTTGGTTACCCAATGGCCTACAGACATTTACTTTAAATAACTACTCATATTTTTAAATCACTGAGCTTCCCATTGAAAAGTAATACATGCACATGGTAAAAAAGAAAAAAAAATCGAACAGTACAAATAGATATGTGGTTAAAAGAGAGTCTCTTATTTACTGCAGTCCCCCAGCCTCACTTCTCAGCTACAACCACCAGCTTCCGGTATCTCCTATAGATGTCTGCACATATGTGGGCGTATGAATATATACACATCCCTTTACACAGATAATGGTCTGTTAGACACCTTGCTCTATACCTTGCTGCTTCCACCTAAAAATCTCTCTTGAAGGTAAGGTTAATCCTTGACCCAATGGGCTCAGACCACCTCCTGTGATCCTTGCAAATGAAAACAATATGTAAACCACATGCCAGGTGTGGCAAGGGGGCTCACCATCTGCCCCTCTGCCTGGAACGTGATTCTGCAACTGGATAACTGTCTCCTATGCTCAGGTCTCAATGAAAGTCATCATAAAGCTGAGTCTTCTCAGATTCCCTTATTTAAGAAATACTTGCTTCTCCTAACCATGTATATTCTTCTCTCTCTAAACCTGCGTGTTTTCTTTACACTTAAGAGCACATCCTGCTACTTTATTTGCCTATTGCTTCGCCCTCAGCCTCATTCTGTGAAACAGCAGCTTCGTGGAGGCCAAGGCTACCATTGTCTCGGTCACTGTTGTGTTCCTGTCACATGACAAGTGCTCAGTGCATATGCAGTAAGTAAATAATGTTATGACTTTTCAAAGCTCATTTACTTCCCATATGAGGTATAGATGAGGTGGTATGAGATCACTGGGCTAAGGATTAACACCAATTTACTGATGGAAAAACAGGTTTGGGAAAGAAGCACAACCTGTCCAAGACCTCACTGAGTCAGTGATAGAACCAGTACTACAACCCAGACATTGTGATTCAAGACCCAGGCCCCATTCACCATCAGGAAACACCAAGTTGTAGCAACTAAATCTAAGCTTTTAAAACACCAGGCCTTGTCTTCAAATAGGATCCAAACTCTACAAATATCCACAGATAAAGGGTCAAGACCAGCTCACACTCCTTCCTCTAATTAGGATCTAAGAATGTGTTCCAGGGAGCAGTAAGTCCCTCAAGGGACATGAATATTCTATGCATAGGTGATAGATGTCAGAGGCCTTGACATCCAGGAGAACTCAGGAATTTCTGCTCATACCTGCTTGGCCAGCCTGGGGAAAAGAAGACAGCTTCTATGTCTCACGAAGCCTGCCCATGGCCACCAATCAGTATGTTGGCCACCATGGAGCAACCCCATCATGTTACTCTTGGCCCTTATGGACGTGCTTCAGCACATGCCCTGTAACTTCAAGGCCAGGCTACAGTGGGGAGAAGTGGGGTATGGCCCCACTGGAAATCTGCTTTTCCTCACAATTTTCTGGGAACCAGTTCATTAGCTAATCCACTTGGAGATCTTTCATGGCAACTGCAGAGGCCTCCTTACAGTGAGAAAAGGTTACCTTCCTTGACAGAGCTGCTCACCTCTGACTTGAGCTATGTAGATTCAAGCATTGACCACGACTGGTCCTGGGAAGACTCTGATCATCTCCATTAGATGAACTAAGACATAATGGCAGAACTCACTGACACTTAGGCAGAGGTTAATGTTCTGTTTGGCTCACATCTTATATAGATAAGAGGGCCGTATGATCTTCCTTCCAATCCAAATAGTTTTGAGCATAAAATTGGGCACTCAATGCTTATACCAGGATTTCAGGCATGAATCAGGACTGTCCCAGGCAAATCAGGAGCGTGTCACCCTAACTAAGTCTGCTGGTCCTATGGCCCTGAAGACATCTCTAAGCTTGGACCATCTGCCAAATACTCACCCAACTTCATATCTTCCACTACCTTGCATTTGTAAAAAAAATTCCCAAACATTTGCACATCCATACAGTATTCTTGTGAACTATGAAAATAAGTATAATCTCCACTTCAAAAGCAAAGGCAAAGAGGCAGGGTAAGGTAAGGAGATTGCCCATGGTCACACAGAGATGAGACTAGAACATGGTCTCCTGACCATGTCCAGTGAATAAACCAATTCCACCTCCTTGGTGGACCAGTGCAAACTACCAAAGTAGAAGCAGATCCCTTTGGAAGTCACAAGATGAACTTCTACTAGGAACTAACCAATATTCAAATCCTGAGCTAAAGAATTGCTCACAGTGGGTAGAGCTATAGTCCATATAGAACAGGAAAACATACATATTTAAAGATGCATCCATACTCCTCTTCCAAAGCTATCACCCACAGAATGTACACTCTACTCTTCTCTGATCATGCTGCTGCTAAGTCACTTCAGTCGTGTCAGACTCTATGAGACCCCATAGATGGCAGCCCACAAGGCTCCCCCATCCCTGGGATTCTCCAGGCAAAAATACTGGAGTGGGTTGCCATTTCCTTCTCCAATGCATGAAAGTGAAAAGTGAAAGTGAAGTCACTCAGTCGTGCCCGACTCTTAGCAACCCCATGGACTGCAGCCTACCAGGCTCCTCTTTCCATGGGATTTTCCAGGCAAGAGTACTGGAGTGGGGTGCCATTGCCTTCTCTTATCATAGCATTTCTTTTTCTGTAGTGTGACTTTTGAGGGGTCTCTCCTCCTAGAGGTGAGAATCAGTGCTGTCTTCATCACTGTTATACTTCACCTCTTAACAGTGCCTGGCATCAGAAAAGTGCTCAAATCCCATGAAAGGGTGGATGATGGACAGAGGGGTGAGTGGCTGGTTGAATGCATGATTGGAAGTGTACATATATGGAGAAGAGGATGTATGAACACATGCAGGCATGCACGGAAATGAGTTGATCTCCTTTGACAGAGGATCAGCTATATTTATAAATCTATTTAGAACATGATAAGTAGGTCATGATTAAGCTTTACCTTTGATACCTACTTTTTCCCCATTGATAATTCATGTGCTACAGTGCAGAAATAAAAAATAAGAAAAAGAAAGGAGCTGGAGAACATGCTAACCCAAGCCGAGGAATCTGGTGAATGCAAGAATCTGAGCTTTGGAGAAGCAGGCCCTCTGAAGGCAGCTACTGGGCATGAGAAAAAGGAGACAAGCCAACTCAGTGAACAAATGGAAGTCCTGGGGTCCAGGCGAAGTCCAGGAATGGTCAAGTCAGGACACATGATGCAGAAAGAGGGTGAGAGGAGTGCAGAGGGAACAGAAGAGAATTACGGGTTTCACCAGCAAGGAATTCTGCTCTCTTCTCTCACTAGCCACGGTGGTAATTTCATCCATTTTACTGTTCCTCTGAACTATAAAACTATGCACAGTGCATGTTAAAAGCAGCTTCACCAGGCCTGGAAAACCTCTCCTTTATGGTTGGGGAGGTTTGTTCAGAGGCCACAAAAACAAAGGCACCTATTTCCAAGGAACTCCCTGGCTGACTTTTTGTTGAGCACACACCCCAGCAAATTTCCCTTCCCTGGGAGAGAATATGACCTGTGTACCATGGCAGGAGTGGAATTCAGGGTGTCTGGGAGTCAAAAGAGCTGGGTTCTACTTCAGGGCTTGCACTTATGGGCTGGGGTCCATCAGCCAAGCTACTGAACTTCTCTGAGCCTTGGATTCTTATCTCCTAAACAAATCTGACTATGCTGCTGGCTCACAAGTGGTGCTGAGGGAAAAGAGCCTGCAGGGAGCCCAGATGACCTTGAAGGGCTCGGTAGATGTACAGTCATGTCATGCGCTTATTTACAAGATTAAAAATCAGATATGGTTTGCCTGCAGATAAATGTTTCCCAGATATTTTAAATGGAAAGTTGAAAAACAAAGTCAGATCCTACCAAATTATTACAATTTCTGGGAGCTCATATTAACTTTGAGTTTAACCAAGATTAACACATTCCATTGCTTTGTCAAGTTTGTTGTTGTTGTTCAGTCACTAAGTTGTGTCCAACTCTTTATGACCCATGGACAGCAGCACACCAGGCTCCTCTGTCCTCCACTATCTCCCAGAGTTTGCTCAAATTCATGCCCATTGAGTTGGTAATGCTATCCAACCATCTCATTCTCTGCCACTCCCTTCTCCTTTTGCTTTCAATCTTTCCCAGCATCAAAGTCTTCCAATGAGTCAGTTCTTCACATCAGGTGGCCAAAGTATTGGAGCTTCAGCCTCAGTCCTTCCAATCAATATTCAGGGCTGATTTCCTTTAGGACTGACTGGTTTGATCTCCTTGAGGTCAGTCCAAGGGACTCTCAAAAGTCTTCTCCAGCACCACAATTCAAAGCATCAGTTTTTCTGCGCTCAGCTTTCTTTATGGTCCACCTCACATCCATACATGACTACTAGAAAAACCATAGCTTTGACTAGATGGACCTTTGTTGGCAAAGTGATGTCTCTGCTTTTTAATATGTCTAGGTTTGTCATAGCTTTCCTTCCAAGGAGCAAATATCTTCTAATATTGAGGCTGCAGTCACATTTGCAGTGATTTGGGACCCCAAGAAAAGAAAATGTGTCATGTTTCCAGTTTTTCCCCATCTCTTTGCCATGAAGTGATAGGACTGGATGCCACAATCTTTGTTGTTCAGTCGCTCAGTCATGTACAACCCCATGAATGGCAGCAAGCTAGGCTTCCCTGTCCTTCACTATCTCCCAGAGTTTGCTCAAACTCATGTCCATTGAGTCAGTGATGCCATCCAACCATCTCATCCTCTGTCACCCCCTTCTCCTCCTGCCCTCAATCATTCTCAGTGTCAGGGTCTTTTCCAGTGAGTCAGCTCTTCCCATCAGGTGGCCAAAGTACTGGAGCTTCAGTATCAGTCCTTCCAATGAGTATTCAGGGTTGATTTCTTTTAGGATTGACAAGTTTGATCTCAGTCCTTCCAATGAGTATTCAGGGTTGATTTCTTTTAGGATTGACAAGTTTGATCTCCTTGCTGTCCAAGGGACTCTCAAGAGTCTTCTCCAGCACCACAATTTGAAAGCATCAATTCTTCAACACTCAGCCTTCGTTATGGTCCAACTCTCACATCCATACATGAACTGGAAAAACCACAGCTTTGGCTATATGGACCTTTGTCAGCAAAGTGATATCTTCACTTTTTAATATGCTCTCTAGGTTTGTCATGGTTTTCTTTCCAAGGAGCAAGCGTCTTTTAATTTCACAGCTGCAGTCACCACCAGCAGTGATTTTGAGCCCAAGAAAATAAAATATGTCACTGTTTCCACTTTTTCCCCTTCTATTTGCCACGAACTGATGGGACTAGATGCCAAAATCTTACTTTGTTTTAATATTGAGTTTCAAGCCAGCTTTTTCACTCTCCTCTTTCACCCTCATCAAGAGGCACTTTAGTCTTTCTTTGCTTTTTGCCATTAGAGTGGTATCATCTGCATATCTGAAGTTGTTAATATTTCTCCCAGCAATCTCGATTCCAGCCTTGTGATTTATCCAGCCTGGCATTTCCCATAATGTACTCTGCATATAATTTAAATAAGCAGAGTGACAATATACAGCCTTTTCATACTGCTTTCCCAATTTTGAACCAGACTGTTGTTCTATGTCTGGTTCTAACTGATGCTTCTTGACCTGTATACAGATTTTTCAGGAAGCAAGTAAAGTGGTCTGGTACTTCCACCTCTTTAAGAATTTTTCACAATTTGCTGTGATCCACACAGTCAAATGGCACCCCACTCCAGTACTCTTGCCTGGAAAAATCCCATGGATGGAGGAACCTGGTAGGCTGCAGGCCATGGGGTCGCTAAGAGTCAGAGACAACTGAGCGACTTCACTTTCACTTTTCACTTTCATGCACTGAAGAAGGCAATGGCAACCCACTCCAGTGTTCTTGCCTGGAGAATCCCAGGGACAGGGAAGCCTGGTGGGCTGCCATCTATGGGGTCGCACAGAGTCGGACACGACTGAAGTGACTTAGCAGCAGCAGCAGCAGCAGCACACAGTCAAAGGCTTTCACATAATCAATGAAGCAGAAGTAGATTTCTTTCTGGAATTCCCTTGCTTTCTCCATGAGCCAATCAATGTTGACAACTTGATCTCTGTTTCAATCGGATACCTGGGTGGCTTTGTCAAGACAGACCTACAAGTCAAACCATAGCCCTTCAGTCCTGAAAATGTGGACATTTTCTGTGGAAGAAAAATGTAAGGCTGATAGACTATGAACCACTACAAACAAGCAAGTCTCTGCCCAGACACAGGCCTAGGCTTGACTAATTGCACGTCAATACAATTCCAAGAGAAAGATCTTTGAACCCAGTCCACCCCGGATAAAAAGTCTGATTTTTTTTTTTTTTTTTTCCTCTGGGGCTGACGTTCTTACAGCCCTCTGCAGTGGATTCCTTAGGAAAGAGTCTAACCCACTGTAGGTACTCAATGTACATTTCTTGAACTCAATCTTAAATCTGAAAATAATATCTTATGAAACACTAGCTTCAACCAACAAACTTCTCTTTGACAAACACCCTCCCAAGCCAGGTATCTATCTCCCCAAGTTTTCATTTTCTCGGGCAACACAAATATCTCTCTGCTTATTTCAGCATCCTTGACAAGGAGTCATCAAGACAATGCAGAAGAGCCTCACAAGACTTTCCATAGGCTTCAAACTCAGGACAGTTTCCAAGTTTAAGTTCACTACCAGTTTTAAAGACGTGTGATTCAGGACAGTCAAACTGCAAGCAAGAAAGTCAGGCAATGACAGTGAAGATGTTAAATGCTCATGCTTCTGGAAGTCAAGGACCAAGGTAAGCTCAACCAAGAGAATTCACTGTTTACATGGACACGTGCAGCATTTCTTCAGGGGATGGGAGCCATCTAGGATGATGAGACCCTAGAAGACCTATGCGCTAGCCTCAGACAAGGACATCAACCATGCTGTTCCCAAACCTTCCCAGCCAGATCCTCACACTCAGAAGACAAAAAGCCTTTGAATGCTCCCATACAAGAACTCCCAGCCTTTCAGACATGCACACTACTCTTACCACTTAGAACTGATCTTATAATGTGAGTGGGGCTGTGGGAGGAGAGGAGGTGGGGTAGAGTCTACCATGGAGGAGTAGCCTTTGTTTTGTCATTTTAATAGGATTTTTTGGTTTAATTTTGAAGTAATTGATGTTCATTGCACGAAATAGTGAAGAGAGAATGTTATTAAAAATAAAAAAGAAAAACCCTCCTAATTTCCATGACAGAGATAGTGATTATGAACATTATATAAAAGCATAAATATATAAATAAAATTAGAAGCATAATATACATAATTTTGCATCCTGCAGTTCCCACCTAAAATTACTCAAAAGCCTTTTCCAGTGGCATTGAATGTTTTTAGTTCATGAACACCCACATAGCACTTACTCTGTACCAGAAACTGTTCTAAGTGCTTCACAAGAATTAATTCATCACAGCAGGCTTTGAGGTGAGAATTATTATCATCTGCATTTGCAGTTGGGGGCCCTGAAGGATCAGAGAGCAGACAAGTGGCAAAACTAGAGTTCACCTCTTGCTGTCCAGCTCCAAAGGTCAAGCCCTCGGCCATCATGCTGAGCTGCCTTTGCGGTCTCTGGAAACCTGACTTCTTTACTCCATAGCATTCTGCTTTGGCCTCCCATGAGTGGGGCAGTGCCACCTCAAAGTCCCTTCCAGCCAAGTTCCCTGAAGCAGTCTAAGTTACTCGTCTACTGATTGCAGGAAAAGGCAAGGATCCTGAATATCAGGTGCCTCAACTGTTGACTTCCAGGTTGGGGGTGGGACCCACTGGGAAAGGCTATTTATAGCAAACGGGAAACAATACCAACAAAACACTCCTTTTAAGAACATTAGCTGTGACCCCTGGCCTCCCACACCTCATTGCTCCCAGGTAATCACTGTTCTCTACTGACTGGCTCAGGCAAGTCACCTGATTTGCCCGAGCCTCATTTTTTATTGCTAAAACAGGGGCACTTATACCTGCCTGACAAGGATGTCTATGAGGCTTAAGGAGACAGATAAACCTGAAGTACCTGGCCCTGGGCCAAGTTTGAGGCTGTTTTGTTTTTGTTTTTAATTTCCCTGTTGATTCTGGTCAATATCCACTCATGCCTTGTCCACTGGGATGGAAAGGACCCTGTCGTCAGACTGGCTGGGATGGACTTCCAGCCCTGCTGCTTTTGATAGCCGTGGGACTTTGGCTAAGTTTCTTACCAACTTTGAACCTCTGTTTCCTCTTCTGTATGATGAGCATAATAATGGAACCCACCACACAGGGTTACTATGAGGATTAAATGAGACAATGCATGTCAAAGAACTTAGCCTCTAGGAAGGACTGGATAAGTCATGGCCATGTATCATTTCCCACTGCGTCTGCTTTCCTCCATACTTATTTCATTTGCCTCTCCACTGGGGTGCAACTGGGAAGGGGACAGAGGAATGGCCCGCCAGACCTCAGTCTACGACATAAGAACCCTCAAGGAACCAGAGTCCCAGGAGAGGTCAGGGACCTAGTCACCCTCCACTTCCTTCTCCCACTTCATGGCTCAGACAACCTAGCCACCAGCACGGAGCACAGGTGGGGCTGCTGCTGCTGCTGCTAAGTCACGTCAGTCGTGTCCAACTCTGTGCAACCCCATAGACGGCAGCCCACCAGGCTCCCCTGTCCCTGGGATTCTCCAGGCAAGAACAATGGAGTGGGTTGCCATTTCCTTCTCCAATGCAGGAAAGTGAAAAGTGAAAGTGAAGCTGCTCAGTCGTGTCCAACTCTTAGGGACCCCATGGACTACTGGTGGGGCTACAGAAGCCTATTCCAGCACCCAGAGAACCGTTAGAATCTTATTCCCAAAGAAACCATCTTCTCTTTTCAGCAAACACTTCTCGGGTGCTCTGACCCACCAAAGGCTGGAACATGTGTTTCTGAAGCTCCCTTCCTTGGGTCCTAAGTGAAGGATGCAGGAAACTGGCTATTACCACCCAAGCCTACCAGTTTCAGGGGATAAGGCTCCCTGGAGCTCTGAGCTGACCTGCCCCGGAAAGCTACCACACCAGCAACCCCAACTCTAGGGAGGGGAAGTCTGCAGTGATGCGCCAAGGCAGGGCTGGGCCTGCTGGGGGGTGGGACTGCCTCTTACAGAAGAGGCACTTAGCCCTGAGGTTGCAAAGGAAGAATGGGATACTCCTCAAAGCCAGACTGGTAATTGCAGGAGGCATTAACCTTAATTAGGCTAACCATCTGCCTGAAGTCATTCACCTTCAACCTTCAAAAAGCATCTTTGGGGAAAAAAAAAAAAAAAAAACATAGCAGCTGTGGAGCTGGAGGGTGGGTTGGAAGGTTAGGGAGCTGGAGTCTGGAACTCTTCGGAGGAGTCTCAATGTGCAGAGCTAATCAATGAATTCTAAATCTATGCCCAATATAGACAAAAAGGGGGACTTCTCAGCTGTTAGTCCCCAGTCAGGATCCAGGCCTGGACTACAGGGTTAGGGACTTGTCTGGTCTCCCTTTGAGCCTATGTGACTTGGATCTTGTGCCCTTGCTCCTTCCCACAGTTCCCAAAGGTTGACTTCTGCCAGCTATTCGGGCTCCATAACAGTGCCTCCTGTGAGCCAAGGCTGAATGGACAGACAGTGTTGTCTGATTTTATGTAACTGACCACCTGACAATCAGAAAAACTAATCAGGCTGATTGGAATAGAGCTTTACCCAGGAAACTGCATGCAGGGGGTTGACGGCTACAAAGCTGAGCTGAGAACAAGCAAATCCTTTGCAACTGGAAAAACATAAACACAAACAAAGCATCTCTTAGCAGCTAAATAGAATCCCAAACCCCATAGCTCAGAGCCTTTAGTGAGTAGAGGTGCAAGAAGCCAAACCATTGTTTATACACCCTTTGCTGTGACTGGGATGTGGGGAATGAATCTGGAAGCTGGCTTCACCCCCCAGATCATAAGTCTACCCACCCTCGCTAAAAGTTTCACTGAATCAAATCTCATCCAGAATTCATGACAAATGGAATACTGAATGCCTGGATACTTCCTTTGTGATGGTTTAGGGGAGGCACACTGATGAACACAATCGTGGGACAATGTTTAGCTTCAAGTCTTCCCAGGCACCTCAGCAGCACACACTAGTATAGTATGTGAGGAGCTAGACATCAACAATCCTCTTTTGTCCATCAGAGCTGACTCTGGCTGTTGGAGGCTCACGCTACTGGCCAGGGTCCCTGGCTCTGTGTGCACTCTTTACAAAAGTCAAAGGCAGGAAGCTTATTGATCGATGCCAGCCCAGCAGTGGAAGCGCTTAATCCTCTGTGCTCCTACTAAGTGGCAGACCCTGAGTCGGGTGACTGACACTGAAGTCACTCGTCACAATAAACCCATGGGGCAGACGCTATTGACCCAGATTTATAAAAAGAAAAAAGCAAGGCCCAGATACATGATGTAACCTCCCAGGGTCACTGAGCAAGCGAGCACATTGCTGGACTCAAACTCAGGTCAAAGCTTCAGTAGTGCGGCTTCCTCTGGCCTGGCTGGGCCCTTGCTCTGGCAACTGGGTGGGGGCTGACAGACTGGAGGTGCCCCTGATCAGTCCCCATGATCCAGCAGGAAAGGGCAAGAGCCCAGTGGAGGTGAGAGCCTGCCAGTCAGAGCGACAAGGAAGCTCAAAGCTTGGGGAAGGAGGGCAGTCTCTTTGAAGACGTATAACCTGTGGTCTCCACCAAGAAGAGGAGAGGAAAGAACCACACTTTCTCCCAGCAGTTAGACAAAGTGAAGACAAAACCTTCCAGCACACCCGGGCTGCTCGTGGATAGAACATTTCTCTGGAAGGTTCCCAGGCCTGTCCAGGAAGGCAGAGAATGAGCAAAAGCAAGACTCCCTGGGCAAGGCAGCAGGAGGTGCCTCAGGAGACAGCAGCCCTGGGCAGTGACTACCTCTCCCGCGTGCATGAAACACTGTGCACGGGGCTTCCCGTGGTTCCCAGCAGAGCCCTGCAGGGGCAGTGGGCCGCGAGACCACCGATGAAGACCTTGTGCCCGAAGTTGTGAAGTAACTCAGCTCCCCATGGGTGGGTGAGCCCAGGCAGTGGTCAGCTCCTTGCTCTTAGTGCCTTCTTCACAGCTGGTTCTTGACTTTCCATGTATGTGACCAGGGAAAGGATAATTTGTTCATTCAGTCAGTCAGTCAACAAATACTTGAGTGCCTCCTATGTACCAGACACTGTGCTCAGTGCTGGGGTTACTGTAGTGAAAAATAGCAGGGGCAGGTGCTCCAGGAAGGGTAACAGGAGTGCAGAAGTGGGGGCTACAAAGTGGTTGGAGCAAGCGGAAGGTCAGTGGGGGAGACGGCATGGAGGCATGACTCTGCGCAGGCACCAGCCCGTGAAGGGGAGTAGAGGAGGCTTTCCCCTTCAGCCCAGCCACTCCTCGGGGAGTTCCACTAGGTCTTGGGGTACACCTTCCCAGGATGCCCCAGCACCACTGTCCCTGAGCTGAGGAACCCTCAAATCAACAAACTGACGTGCTCAGGGCTTGGGCATGGACAGCAGAGAAGGCAAGGATGGGGACCCTGCCCACATGAAGGAGGACCACGTTACTCTTCTGCTCCCCACAGTGCTCCCTGTGGAGTGTCCCAGCCATCGCCATGTCAGCACCAGAGCGGAAAGGCCCTGGAAAGCCCTCTTCTACCTTATTACATTAACCTACTTTCAATCAACCAAACACCACACCCAAAGACACAGTTCCCAGCATGAGAAGCTGTAATGAGGCCAGCAGAGGTATCCTTGACAACTCCAGCACAGCACAAGCGCTGAGTGCTATATTGAGCCCCGAGGGGGTTGGCCAAGGGAGAAAGGAGAATGGAGAAACACAAATGGATTTTTTCCCTTAGATATGTTCTGGCAGGGACAGACAGGAATAGACTCCTCTTTCCAAGGTCATTGCCATGTACTGACTTCCCCGAAGTTTCTGAAGTTCCAAAAGTTTCCCTGATAGGCAGCCCCATTCTGGACAAGCCTCTGAGTGCTAGAGGCCAGGACTGAGGCTGTATCCTCTGACTCCCGGCACAAAGACAGGCCATTGGTGGTGCCAAGGAAGATTTGCTGAATAAAATTAACGAGGGCGTGGATGCTGGAAGGAAAGAGTGACAAGCAACCTACGGGGCTGGGGGGGACTTGCAGTTAGAGACACGAAAGCACCCTTAATACCAGCAGTGCTGGCTGTGTCCCTCCAGCCTCAGTTTCCCCAGCAGCCCTCCAGCTATTGTGAACCCTGATGAGGGGCACGGACAACAGCAGAGCCCAGCCCAGAACCATAGCACCCTGCCTGTGCATGGTAAGGAAGAAGAAGATAAAGGAGCAATAGGTGCTCTGAACATAGCAAATCCCAAAGGCTCCCCACCAGAACCTGGACAGAGGGCGCATCCCCAGGAGCCATCAGGTCTAGGAATCCAGCTCAGGCAGCCTGTGAGGTATGTGCACAGCCATACAATCAGACAGCGGTCCCCAGAACGGGAAGCACACATGATCGTCCAGGTGGGAGCCCTTCTGGCTATCCCCAGGCAAGAGGAACACTTGCTGAGCACATGGTCCCTCTGGAACCATGGTTCTAGGGAAAAATTAACACTGGTTATAGACGGCACTGCAGATGGTGACTACAGTCATGAAATTAAAAGACGCTTGCTTCTTGGAAGAAAAGCTGTGACAAATCTAGACAGCATATTAAAAAGCAGAGACATTACTTTGCCAACAAAGGTCCATCTAGTTAAAGCTATAGTTTTTCCCGTAGCCATGTATGGATGCAAGAGCTGGACCATAAAGAAAGCTGAGTGCCAAAGAACTGATTCTTTGAATCGTGGTGCTGAAGAAGACTCTTGAGTCTCTTGGACTACAAGGAGAGCAAATCAGTCCTAAAGGAAATCAACCCTGAGTATTCATTGGAAGGACTGAAGCTAAAGCTTTAATACTTTGGCCACCTGATGCGAAGAACTGACTCATTGGAAAAGACCCTGATGCTGGGAAAGATTGAAGGCAGGAGGAGAAGGGGACGACAGAGGATGAGATGCTTGGATGGCATCACCGACTCAGTGGACATGAATTTGAGCAAGCTCTGGGAGTTGGTGATGGATAGGGAAGCCTGACGTGCTGCAGCCCATGGGGTCAGAAAGATCAGACATGACTGCATGACTGAACTGAACTAAGAGCAACTCCAGGGCTTCCCAGGTGGTGCTAGTGGTAAAAAACCCACCTGCCAATGTAAGAGATATAAAAGATGAGGGTTTAATCCCTGAGTCAAAAAGATTCCCTGGAGGAGGGCATGGCCACCCACTCCAGTTATCTCACCTGGAGAGTCACATGGCCAGGGGAGCCTGGCGGGCGACAGCCATGAGGTTGCAAAGAGTGGGACTTGACTGAAGCGACTCAGCATCGTGCGCACACACAGTAACCCCATCGTGTATTCTCCCTGCCCTGGGCCTTGCCTGGAGCCAGCTTTCCCCATGGGCACCACTTCCCCATGGGCCTCTTGCACACAGGCTCCTCCTTTCTGCGTTGGCAGGTGGCTCCCAGCGGCCTTCACTCCCAGGGCTGCTTGCAGACCAGACCTCTCTGTCAGCACCCCAGCTCCCGTCCATCTGAGGCTTCTGCGGGCTCATGGTCCTCTCCCAGCAGAGGTCGTCTGCCTACTTCCTTCCCAACTCCTCTTTCACTGGAGGCCTGGGTGGGGCCATCCAGGGTGCCTCAGCCTCCATGGGTGCCACCGGCCCTTTGACCTCCTTGTTGCTGCTGGCCTTCAGCCACTTTCAGCCCCAGCCTCCCACATCCACAGCCACACCCTGTGCCCTGTCAAACCACAGACTCACTCTGTCTTCCAGGTCACCAATTCAGATGCACCTCACCCTTTGCCCTGCAGCCTCAGTGTCTTCCAGCTATCTGGGGGAGCCCTGACTCTAGAACCACACCTGACCTGAACCCTGACATAGAGCCCGCTGGTAAACCCCAACAGTCTCCCAGGGAGCTGCCTGCGGTGCCCCTGTGGTCCCCTAGGTCAGCACTCCCCTCCTAACTGCTCTTCTCCACCCTCTGCTCTCAAGTTTCCCCTATACCCAGCCCCCTTCCTGCCAGCTACAGATCTACCCTGACCTCATAGAGAAAATATTCAATTTTCCATTCAACAATTATTGATTTAATATTCAGAACATGTGCAAGGCAATGCCCTCAGCACTGGGCAGTGAACACAACAGACAAAAGCCCCTGTCCTCTTGGAGCTCACAGCCAAGTGAGGGAAATCAAACAATAACAAGGTAGACAAAATAAGTCTTGGACAGGACAGGACAGTACAAGGGCTAAAGGAAAGCACCAGGACTGAGGACAGAGACACGAAGACAAACCTTCTTACCTGCCACCTGGGGAGGCACCTGCACCCCGCCCATGGCCTCTTGCCCCTGAACTCTGCACCCCTCCCCAGTCCGCAGCCAGTTCCAGGCCTGGGCTCTGGGTCCCCACTCTCCCCACCTCTAGGGGGCGCTCCCCATCAGCACTTCTGTCTTGCAACTCCTCCAACTCACTGTCCATCCTCCGTCTCCTCTCCTTGAACATGCTCAGGCCCTGCTCACTCACTGAGAAACGAGAGGACACAGTTCTCCTCACAGCCCACTTCTCCACCCTCACTCAGCCTGGCACCCACTCTCCTCCCATCAAAGCTAGGGTACTTCAAAGTGTTGCTTACATTCCCTCGTTGCCCTCCGCCACTTTAACCACTACAAGCTGGCTCTGCCCCATCGCTGCCCTGACACTGCTCTTGCCAAGGCCACGGACCGCTCCTCGTGGCCACTTCTCATCTCTCAGCAGCATTTGCCCAGGAACATCCAGCTCCGTAGCAGGAGCACCGTCATGAGAAAGGTGCACGCGGTGATACAGCCCACACTCTTGAGTCTGGCTGGCTATCCCAAGCTGGCGGTCCTGCCTCTGCCACTCACTAACTGCTGCTGCTTTAACATCCTCCTCTGCACAATGGGACTCGCACTTGTGCGGGCCTCACCATCAGGCTGAAAGTTTGTGTGAAGCACTCAGTGCTTCCTGGTACATACTGATAAGGGCCATCACTATATACACAAGATCCCCAAATTCTGGGTCCCCCTACCCAGGGGCAAGCTGAGGTCTGCATGTCAAAGGAGCAACTCCTTTCATCAGTAACAGGGAAACTGGAACTTTGTTGACAAGACAGCTGCTGGGAAACTGCCAAACCAGGAGGAAGGACCATTCTGGGGAAGGTGCAAAAGGAAGGGCTCCGAGCAGACCCAGAAGGAAGAGGACAGTGTGGGAGAGTCCCCCACTGAGATGGAGCAGCTCTGCAGAGACCCCCGGTTACCTTCTCTGCATTCCTTCCTGCTTGCCCACCTACGGAAGACCCCATGGCCCTTTCCAGTCCTTGCCTGTAGCGCTGGACCTGCCCTCTTTTTCTTTCACTCTCGCTTAGACTTGCTTTCCTCTCTTGCTGTACATTCCCAGGGCACAGGCCTGGAGTTTACCTAAAGGTCCACCCTCTGCAGCCCCACCAGAGCCTGGTGCTCAGGGAGAACAGGTGTCCGAGGCCACTGCTGAACCAATAAGGGGACAGCTGGAGAAGAAGTCTAGATGGAGTAACACTGAGGGAAGAGGTTTCTTAACCTCTGGCAGAGAGGTTGAGCCAGCAACAGACCAAGGGAGATGGGGATGAGGGTGAGAATAAGAAAGTTCTGGTCTTACACCCAAGGAGCTGTCTCCTGGTGAGGCAGCCATCATATCTGATGTTAAAGGGGCAGAGGGCCCCACAAAGAGGAGTAGGGAGCATGCACAGGAGGCCAAGGAGGACGGAACCAGGAGGCAGCCTCAAGGAAGTCCTGAGGTGTGACCCAAAGACCCCAGGGGCAGAGTCGGGAAAGACATTCCGGGCAGCGGCAACCTGGAGGGGCCTGAGCATGTAAGAGTGCAGGGCATGTTCAGGGAACCACAGGGGCTGCAGGGCTGAATGGAGTGTGGCAGGGCAGAAGAGACCAGGAGACGAGAGGGGTCAGACAAAAGGGGCCCAGGGCCAGGCCCTGAACATGGCTCCACCTGGAGGCCAGGGAGCCACTCAGGAGCTCAAAGCAGGGGAGTGAGGGACAAGATTTGTGTTTATGAAAGACGGGCAGGCTGTCAGGGGCACAAACGGCTTATGGGGGCAAGCTTGGAATCTAGGAGGCCTGGGAGAAGGCAGTCACACTCTCCAGCTCCGAGATTCTGATGAAGACTTGACTAGGACTGTGGCAATAGGGTGAAAGGATGGGTAGGACATTGCAGCCCTGTACAGGGCTCCATGGTTGATGGAGGTAAGCACACTGGTAGTGAGAAAGAAGTGTACGTTGGAGGGACCCAAGTTCCCGGCACAGGCAGCGTGGCAGAGTGAGGCATCATGATGGGTAAGGGAGGTTCTCAAAGAGAAAGGCAAACCTTAGCAACGTCTCACAGAGGCTGATCAATCAGGTGAGCCTTGAAGCCAAGCTGCCTGAGAGGGCCATGAGAATAACAATGGCAAATATTTTGAACAATCGCAACAATACTAACGGGTACTTTGTACTGGATTCTGTGGTCTGGTTCTCTGAGCCTCTGTTCCACTCTCCTTCTAGCTGGGGAGGTTGGGAAGCTAAAATGCTTCCCCGATTCTTGCAGCTAGGGTTGAGGATGTCAACTAGGCTGTGCCACCTGGATGCAATCACACCAGATTTGAGAAGCAGAAGGGAGGCACAGTTCTAGCTTGCTGTTTCTATCAGCAAGCAAGATCCTGGAAAATTGGGGTTTCTTGCAGCTGGCTCCAGCGTTCATTTGGCAGCTTCCTGGCTGTCAAGAGGCTACTGTGGTGGCAGTGCGTGTGGGCGTGCTAAATTGCTTCAGTCGTGTCCAGCTCTTTGCAACCCCCTGAAGAGGGGTTATAGCCTGCCAGGCTCCCCTGTCTGTGGGATTCTCCAGGCAAGAATACTGGAGCGGGTTGCCATGCCTTTCCCCAGGAGATCTTCTAAATTCAAGAATCGAACTCGCATCCTTTCTGTTCCCTGCGTTGGCAGGTGGGTTCTTTACCACAAGCGCCACCTGCGTGGTGATGCAGGGGCAGTGGTTTCCTGATTTCAGCTTCCTGGTACTTGGATCTCAGCCACAACAATGAATCCTGTGCTCCTAACCCCAGTGTCAGAGTCAGGACAGAAGCAGGTGGCCCTACTCTGGAGCATCAGTTCTGAATTGACCCAGGAATCCTCCCAGAAGCCCATGGGGCCCACTCCTCTTCCCTCCCCCACAATGCTGTTGCTCAAAGTCAGTAACTTGGTTTCCGTTTCTAGTATTGAATGGAGACTGATATATGTGTGCCTGGCAGTCCTCTATGGGTGTTAAACACATTAGCTCATTTAATTCTCAAAATAACCTTCCAAGGTTAAGCACAGTCTTGAGCAAGTCACTTACTCTCTGTAACTTCAGTTTCCACCACTGAAAACTGGGATTATAAACTGCCTTGCTCTGTTGTGATAGAGCATCATGCTTAGGGCTTTTATATGCATTGTGGGTGTGCTCAGTTGCTTTAGTCACATCCGACTCTTTGTGACCCTGTGGACTGTAGCCCACCAGGCTCCTCTGTCCATAGGATTTTCCTGGCAAGAGTATTGGAGTGGGATGTCATGCCCTCCTCCAGCTTACCTTCCCAACCCAGGGATCAAACCCTCAACTCCTACATCTCCTGCCTTGCAGGAGATTCTTTACCACTGAGCCACTGGGGAAGCCCTCTATATGCATTATCCCCTAACAACAGATCTACTTTTTTGAAAAGAGAACTGAGTCATAGAGATGCTAAGTCTCACAGAATGTCACACAGCTGGTAAGTGGCAGAGCTGGATCTCATCCCACTGCCAAATACACCGCCAACCACTTCACTACACGATACTGATGGAAGAACACCCCCAACCACCAACTACACAGCACTGATGGACGTGCCCCCCAACCACCAACTACACAGCACTGATGGACATGCCCCCCAACCACCAACTACACGGCACTGATGGAAGCAGACTGACACCGTCTCCTGGAGGCTGCCATGAAGGCATGCCTTTCCAGAGCTTCCAGTGAGCAACAGGAGGAGCGTGACAGAAGGAGACAGGAGACACTTGCTGGGATAGGCACTCTCTCAATGGGCTGGTGCTGTAGATAACAGGGAGGACACTCAGGTGGGTCAATCTNTTCTCCAGCACCACAGTTTGAAAACATCAATTCTTTGGCACTCAGCCTTCTTTATGGTCCAACTCTCACGTCCATACATGACTACTGGAAAAACCACAGCTTTTGGTAAAGTAATGTCTCTGCTTTTCAAAATGCTGTCTAGGTTTGTCACAGCTTTTTTCCCAAGGAGCAAGCATCTTTTAATTGCATGGCTACAGTTACCATCTACAGTGATTTTGGAGCCCCAAGAAAATAAAGTCTGTCACTGTTTCCATTGTTTTCCCATCGATTTGCCATGAAGTGATGAGACCGGATACCATGATCTTAGTTTTTTGAATGTTGAGTCTTAAGCCAGCTTTTTCACTCTCCTCTTTCACCTTCATCAAGAGGCTCTTTGTTCCTCTTCACTTTCTGCCATAAGGGTGGTGTCATATGCATATCTGAGGTTATTGATATTTCTCCTGGCAATCTTGATTTCACTTACCATGCAACATAACACTATGATTTGTGCTTGTCCTGTATTAGTTCATTTAATTCTCACCACAATCCCATTTGTAATATTATTATTACTATCCTCTTTACAGACAAGGAAGCAGAGGCACACAGAAATACTGTGTGGTCGTCTAGTATTCTAAACCAGAAAGTCTGACTCCAGAGCTCACTAGACTGAAGTAATACATACCAATACATAAGAGACACATACCAATTTGTTGTCACTCATTCATTAAGAATCTGCTGTGTGCCAGGCCCTGAGCTGGTGCCGGGGCACTGGTATAAAAAGGAAAGAAACAAAACAACCATCTTGCCCTTTGGAGCTCATGAACTGAAGAGGGAAAGACCTTGAAGAAGCCTTTGTAGGAATGAGGAGTGGTACTACAGAGAAAATGGGGCTATGGACCAGGCAGAGAGCCATGGGCTCTCCCAGACGGAGATAGTAGGGGAGAGGAGGGGCAGAGGTGCCTAGTCAGGGAAGGTGTCCCTGTGAAAAGACTTCTTTGCAGACTCATTAGGTAAAACAGCAACCAGCCTGGCCCAGGGGCAAAGGGCCTTCAGGAAGAACAAGCAGCCAGCAAAGGCCTGGAGCTAGGAAGCAGCTTAATGTTTTCCAGAAACTGAAGACCAGAGGGCGAGATATGGCTGGAGACTGGTAGAGAGACAGGTGCAGTGGAGGCTTCAGGGCAGACCCCAGGGCCGTGTCAGGAGACAAGGCTTGGCGGGACTCTTAGAGAGGCCTGGAAGAGATGCTAGAACCCAGGCTGCCAACACGAAGCAGTGGTAAGGCAAGGCGGGACAAGGTAAGGTGATGCTGCTGGGATAGGTCAGTGAGCTACGCCAAGCAAAGCAGGGACAGCACCAAAGATGCGGCCTGGTCCTCAGTGCAGGGTTTACCTGCACCACTGAGGCCTCTATGTGCCTCTTCTGCGGGGCCAGCCAATGGGCAGTCATGCCCAACCCCTAGCATGGGGGTTTGCCCCAAGCCTCACTCTTTCACTGAATGCTCCTGAGTTCCTTTTATACTAAAAGCATTCAAATAAGTTAGAAAGCAAGGAGAGAAGCTTTAAAAGATGCCCAAAGTCCCACCACTCAAAGAGAAGGATGTCTGTATCTCTGTCTTTGCCAGGTTTTATACAGTGGTTGCTGTTTTACATACTTGCAATCACAGGGTTTTACAAGATCTTATGTGGTCTCTTACGGAGAAGGCAATGGCACCCCACTCCAGTACTCTTGCTTGGAAAATCCCATGGACAGAGGAGCCCAGTAGGCTGCAGTCCACGGGGTCGCTAAGGGTCAGACACGACTGAGTGACTTCACTTTCACTTTGCACTTTCATGCATTGGAGAAGGAAATGGCAACCCACTCCAGTGTTCTTGCCTGGAGAATCCCAGGGACGGGGGAGCCTGGTGGGCTGCCGTCTATGGGGTCGCAGAGTCGGACACGACTGAAGCAACTTAGCAGCAGCAGCATGTGGTCTCTATGTACTATATAAGCATTTACTCCATGGAATTCCTCAGATTCTGTAATCATGAGTTCATACCCATATAATATTTCATTTAGAACTTTCATTGTTTAGGTAACATTGTTTAGGTTAGCCCCCTTACACTGGGCTTTCAGGTTAACTGTTTTTAACAAAGACTATCTTTGCACATGGCATTTCTCCTTTATAAACTTTTAAAACAGATTTTCTGAAGTGGATTAAAAGGATGAAATNTGTGGTCTCTATGTACTATATAAGCATTTACTCCATGGAATTCCTCAGATTCTGTAATCATGAGTTCATACCCATATAATATTTCATTTAGAACTTTCATTGTTTAGGTAACATTGTTTAGGTTAGCCCCCTTACACTGGGCTTTCAGGTTAACTGTTTTTAACAAAGACTATCTTTGCACATGGCATTTCTCCTTTATAAACTTTTAAAACAGATTTTCTGAAGTGGATTAAAAGGATGAAATCGTTTTACATGAAACACTCTGGATACGTTCAATAAATATGGTTTCCCCAAATCTCACCCTGTTAGTAATGGTTATGTGGCCTTTCCTCAGTTTCCAGCTTTAGACGTTACTATTTAAAATAAATATTTCACTATTGTATGCCACAATACTGAAACATTAATGTGCTTTACCTCGACTGTTAATGAGGATGAACATTCTTTCATGGGTTGGTTAATCACTGCTTTTCTTCCTTTCTTCCCCCAGTTGTCCTTTGATGGCCTTTGCTCGTTTGTACATTAGGACCTTCTTTGAAAATGCATTTGCCTCCATTCTTAACATAGTAAAGATGCCTGTCTGCAATGAGGTAGTGTTGAATGAATAAATGCTAACTGTCTGTCTGTCATATTTGCTGCCAGCATTTTCTCGCATGTTGGGAGAATCCACAGCACCCTCAGTCAACCCTCAGCTGCCATGGGGCTGATGCTGCTACTGCTGCTGCTAAGTTGCTTCAGTTGTGTACAACTCTGTGCGACCCCATGGACTGCAGCTTACCAGGCTCCTTCATCCATGGGATTATCCAGGCAAGAGTACTGGAGTGGGTTGCCACTGCCTTCTCTGGCCATAGCGCTGACTGGAGCCTAGTTCAACACTGCCTGGGCTACATCCTGCACCATTTCCTCTGAGCTTATGATGTTCAGGCTCCCTAAGCATTCCAAATGTAAAGAATTTGGGGAACCTCAGTCCTACATCCCCTCCACCTCAGAGCAAGGCCCTAGGAAGGAGGTCAGTACACAAGACTGCTAAAGAAGAACCATCAAAGATGAGGCAGCTGGTTGCCCTGGTTTCCACTTGTGGGGAAAAGCATGCAGACCTCAGCAGAAGGAGGGGCTTAGAGGAAGGGCACCCACCCGGCTCACACACAGCCAGCAGCTACACCACCTGATGAAAGCAGCTATCTTGGGGTGCTTCCCATTGTAATGAGTGGTTGTCAGGGCCAGACAGGTCTTTAGAGCCCAGGATTTCACTGTGGTCTAAGCACATAGGGGCAGGACCCGGCTGACATTCATGCTCTGGAATGCTTGTGTGATGCCCACCCCATTTCTGGGTCTCAACATCCTCATCTGCAGAATGAAGGCTAGGTGGGGCATCAGCCCCTTCCAGTTCTGGAATCTAGGATGGCTCTGTATCATCAGGGAAGTACAAAGGGACTCTCCCTATGAGAAGGTCAGTGCTGGGAAGACCCAGGGGTAGGGGTAAAGAGGAATCCATATGTCTCCCAGCTCCCAGGGCAGGAAACCAGCTTTGACTAGTCAAGATGCGCCTTTTCAGCAGACTTAGGAGTGATAGATGAAAGCTTACACTTTGTCTTGGGACCCCAGATGAGCCCCCAAGATGATAGCTTAATGTGAACAGTGCTGCCGGATTCATAGCTTCTGAAGAAGATTTAACTCTGGGACCAAAGACAGCCTCAGTCACTCATTTGTGTAGATTTTATTAAAGCAACAGGGATAGAGAAAGATCCCAGCAAGAGGCACTGGAAGGGGGCAGGAGAGTGCTCCCCCGTGCCAGTTTTTGCAAGGCATCTTGTACTCACTAGTGAACTGTTGATCATAGATAAAAGAAACACCTCAAGGCTGAGAGAGCTGCATTCTCCCACAACATACGCATCTGCACAAGGGGAGTCTTCTCTGGACCAGATGTCTCTCGGCAAGATATATTGTCTAAGTCTTAAGGGAAAACAGATTTCTAAACAAGATACATAGTTTCAGTAACATAGATTCTATTGCTCAACTGGGTCCAACTCTTTGCAACTCCATGGACTGCAGCACACCAGGCTTCCCTGTCCATCACCAACTCCTGGAGCTTGCTCAAACTCAGGTCCATGGAGTCAGTAATGCCGACTCATTAAGTTCATTAACATAGCTTAAGAAAAGCATTTCCATGAATAAGATGCACTATTTTGTTGGGCAGTTTAGCAGCTCAAGGTTGGAAAAAAGTTACTTTCAGGAAGAGCCGACTGTTGATTGTCTTTATAGCAACACAGAATTAAAGGAGCCTCCTACAATGGTTAAAGTGTAATAAAGGAATGCTGAAAAAAAAAAAATCCCCTTGTCTCCTCCTGCAGCTTGGGGACATCTGGCCTCCTTAGGGAGACCTGCCTAGCCTTTAACCCTTTCAGGAGGCGGTGCCCAGATACCTGTGGGGTTTTCTAGAAAACCACACCACTGCTCACTCACCTCCTCCTCCTCCCTAAGGTCTTTTTTTCTAAAGCCAATGCCCTGGGGAAGAACTGGTTTTCCTGGAAATATGGCCTTACCAATGGGCACCCTTAACCACCCCCGACACACACACTCACACACGCATGTGTGCACACACACACCCATGACCTTATAGTCTACACAGCCTAAATTCAGCAGTGCTCTCTCACATCTCTGGGCTTTTGCTTGAAACATACTTTTTAAATTTACTCAAAAGATACGGAAGGATCTGCTACTATGTGCCACACACTGCTGCAAGCACAAAGGACGAGTGAGACAGATCCAGTATCTACCTTCACAGAACCAGGAAATCAGAGGATGACCACGATATACACCAGAACAAACATGAAAACAGTGCAATGTGAGGGCTTCCCTGGTGGTCTAACGGTTAAGAATCCACCTGCCAATACAGGGACACAGGTTCGATCCCTGGTCCAGGAAGATCCCATATGCCTCAGAGCAACCAAGCCCATGTGCCACAGTTACTGGAGCCCAGCCCACTCCCAGAGCCCATGCTCCAAAACAAGAAAAACCCCACGCACCACAACGAAGAGTAACCCCCACTCACCACAACTAGAGAAAGCCCACAATGAAAACCCAGCACCACCATAAACAAATAGATCTTTAAAAAAAATTGTGTAATGCGAACTTCTTGTCTATACAATGTAAAAAGTATCATAGGTCAATGGCACAGAGAGTGACTGCTGGGAGGGAGAGGGCTGGGGATGCCAGTGCAATGGGGTCTGAAGAGTGAATATTTGAGCTGAGGCTTCAGTAAGAAAAAGGCCAGCTGCCCACATCTGGCTGGGGAAGAGCAGTTTGGGCAGAGGGGCCAGCAGGTACAAAGCTGCTGAGACGGGGACAGGGTGGACCCGTGTGAGGGGTAAGACAAGGCAGTGTGGTGATGCTGGTCACGAGACCCCATAGAGACCAGCTGGGGATTTGAGTGGGGCCCTGGGTGAGCTCAGGAGCAGAAGGGCTTTAAGCGAGGGGTCCTCCTGAAGATCACTGTGTGAGAATAGGGCCTGGAAAGTGGCAGGAGTGGCCTCGCTCCCACTGTCACCTGGGGAACTCCTTCTCATCCTTCAAATGCCAACCCAGTGGGCACTTCCCCGGTCAGATCATAACACCAGCTTCCCTTCATCCCACCAGCTCTGAGGTAATCTCATGTGTGTCTGTGGCCACTTGATTAATGTCCTTCTCCACTAGACTCTCTGCTCTTTGGGGTCAGGGGCACATCTGCCTCACTCATCCGCACATATTGATGTCATTTGGCAGCACCGGGTCTTGGTTGTAGCACACAGGATCTCTAGTTGCATCATGCGAACTCTTAGTTGTGACATGTGGGATCTAGTTCCCTGACCAGGGACTGAACTCAGGTCCCCTACATTGGGAGCGCAGAGTCTTAGCCACTGAACCACCAGGGAAGTCCTTGCTTCTGCTCATCTTAAATCCCCAGCACCATGCAGGGAGCCTGGCGTGCAGTGTATGCTCAGTGGATATGATCACAACAAGGCCCTGGGGCAGCAGCAAAAGAGACAGAGAGGTATAGAACAGACTTTCGGACTCTGTGGGAGAGGGAGAGGGTGGGATGATTTGGGAGAATGGCACTGAAACATGTATACTATCATGTNTTTATAATTTCAATTCATTTTTCAAGTTTCATCTGGTAAGTCACTGCCCCAAGTAGACTTTTAGGGTCTTCAGGACAATGCCTACCAGTGGGATATGCTGTACACCACCTGTATACACTCTTATCATTTCAGTTCAGTTCAGTCACTCAGTGTCCAACTCTGAAACCCCATGGAACTGCAGCACGCCAGGCCTCCTTGTCAATCACCAACACCTGGAGTTTACTCAAACTCCTGTCCACTGAGTTGGTGATGCCATCCAACCATCTCATCCTCTGTCATCCTCTCCTCCTGACTTCAATCTTTCCCAGCATCAGGGTCTTTTCCAATGAGTCAGTTTTTCACATCAGATGGCCAAAGTATTGGAGTTTCAGCTTCAGCATCAGTCCTTCCAATGAATATTCAGGTCTGATTCCCTTTAGGATGGACTGGTTGGATCTCCTTGCAGTCCAGACTCAGAGCTTCCTCTAAAGCCTTGGAAATAATCAGCTTATGGCAAAAACACTGCCTGGCATTAGGAAGAATTAAGACCCCTGAGGAATAATTCTCAATTAATAGGAAAAGAAGTTCTCAACACTTAATCTCTCAAATTTCCCATAGATAATTTTAACAGGTGTTCTGTAAAATCCTCCAATAATTTTGCTGAGTTTTTAATCAGTACCCTTAGTAAAATATCTAAATATTGGCTTTCTCTTCTTTTTGTCTCACTTTCCAAGGTTCCTTATTCTTACTTTTTAAATCAACTTCCAAATAAATTACCTGCACTCAAGTCCTCATTTCAAACTGAGACGTGCAAAAACATATACACATCTATATCTATATCCATATGTATATAACTCTATAGATCTAATATTCCTCTAGGTTTTCCCTCCAATGATTACTTTTGCTCACTGTTCTCTCAACTTCAATTTTTACTCTGCTTCCAATGTTGTTTGAAATAATAACATCTAATACGATGTAATGGTAATATTAATGTAACATAGATGAATTTCATTCTTGGGTCTACTTCTTTCACCCTTTATACAATTCCTTTACTGACTTAAAATTTCCCTGATGACTACACCCTCATACCCAATCTCTTTATACCATTTTAACCCTCAATTTGCTCATTAAACTACAACTTTTAATCTAGATACTGTGATGGCATACCAAAGAAAGTTTGGGTTTATTAATAAATATTTATTTAAATTTCAATGGAATCTTCATTCAGAAACATGTTATTTCTGTTTAAAGACATCTCTTACCAATTAACTTATCTGTATGCTTTTTTTCTTTTAATGTATATATATANCCTAGTCTCAGCCCATTTTCCACTTCCTCAAGGGATGGCTCCTCACTTCTGCTTCCTCCTTCCCCCGTGCCCCCACACTTTTCGTCTACTTCTTCTAGAACCCAGCATGACTGTAAATAGCTGTGGCACTGTCTCACACACACACACACACACACACACACGTGTGCACACACATACCTACTAGACTGAACTCCAGAGAGCAGTGTGTGTAGGGCATGTGTGTAGTCCTTCACTGTATGCCTAGGATTTCCTTGAGTCATGTGATGCCATTGTACATGCAAAGAAGTACCTCACCCATTTGAACCTCCACCTACTCAAAAACTTCCCACTTGAGCTTGGTAAAAACTCTGTGCTCTGAAGTTAGGGTCAAACCCCTCTTCCCTCTCCCAGTTGAGCAGCTTCACCCACAAACCCACCAGCAGCAGGGGCCCCTGTTCTCCCCTGGACCCACAGTCCCAGAATCGCTCACACAAACAGGGATACAATGGTTGTATTTTGCAAACAAAAAATGAGCATACACAAACTAAGGTTTAAACCTGGGGACAAAACACTGGAATGTCTGACCTCTGGTCTGGTCCAGCAAGGTGGAAAAATGTGGTTCCTATTTTTAGGGTCAACTACTCCCTCCTATTACAGCACAGTGCCCATGGTTCCTAGTGTTGTTAGATCCCACTTAATTAATCAGCATATTCTTAAATATGTTAAAAATAATTTTGTTAAATATATGTATTTCAGATGCTCTGCAAAAGTCATGTATTAAAGAAATTCCCTTTGGAGAATAAAAAAGTACTACATTTTTGGGGGGCAATTTGCATTAAAAGCCTTAAAATGGGCATGCCCCAAGGCCTAGTGATTATATTTCTGAGATATGATTCAAGTTTTAAAGGGTTATGGCAAAACTGAGCTACAAGTATATTTGTCATACAGCTCTGCTTATAAACGTATATCATTCAAAATAACCCAAATGTCCAGCAGGGAGCAAGTAATTAAAATAGTTATGGTACACCTATACAATGAGACATACTGCATCCAAAATACTAATAATCCTAGCACTTATTGAACACTTAGTCTGTGCAAAAGACCACCTTAAAAGCTTTACATGCACCATCTCATTTAATTTTCATCAAGCTATAGGTACCCTTATCATTCCCAACCCACAGATGAGAGAATCAGTACCTAAAAGGGTTAGGTTACAAGCCAAGGTCACACAGCTAGTAGCTAGGACTCACACCCAGGCAGTCTGACTCCAGACACCAAGCTCTTAGCCATTATACTATATGGCCTCAAACAATACCATTAAAAGAGATATTGTAGAAGCAAGACCAGTCACATGGGACAATGCTGATGATGTAATGATAGGTAAAACAAGCCAGTTATTTATATAGGACTTGCAAGCTGATCCCACTGATGCACATGCATGGTAAGCAAAACAGAAGAGTTTGCAAAAATAACACTGTAGCATCTTGGTGTTGATTGCTGAGTGGATGGAATTACATGTGTATTTTTTATGTTTTCTTAGGCTTGTGTTTTCTGATTTTTCCATAACAAACATGCTGCTGCTGCTGCTGCTAAGTTGCTTCAGTTGTGTCCGACTCTGTGTGACCCCATAGACAGCAGCCCACCAGGCTCCCCTGTCCCTGGGATTCTCCAGGCAAGAACACTGGAATGGGTTGCCATTTCCTTCTCCAATGCTAATTTTGTATTACTTAAAATTTTAAAAAATTAACATAAATGACAAAAATCACTCCCTTGCACTTATCCTCTGCATAAACCCAAGTGCCCATCTGTTGGCCTTGCTTTAAGTATAGAGACCACTGCTTGCATAGGATTCAGGACATGGCCTGAAGCCCATTCACAGGCTCTCTGGCTCTTCAAGGCTCAGCCTCCCCGCCAGGCAGCCGAGTCTCTCTCGGGAGGAAGAGACAGCAGGCACTCTTCCCGCCCTACCCCCCAGCAGCCTGCTCATCCCATCCCCCCGGGATCCTCTCTGGCGCTTGAACCCCCGGAGCCGCTGAACTGACAGCACAGAGCTGAGAGCTACCAGAGCCCGGCAGCCTCCGCCCTGGCTCCAGCCCTGGTCTGGAAGCCAAGGCCAAGGACCCTCGGAGTCGGAGACGCGCTGTCTCCTGTTGGCGGGTCTTTCAAGGAAATGCCTCACCAAGTGAAGGGCACACAGGCCTGAAGGAAGCCAAGTGGCCCAGGGACAGGAGCCCCAAGTCTGCAGCCACACTACCAGGGCCCCTCCTGGCCTCACCTGCTTCTTGGCTATGTGATCTCAGGAAAGTCATTTCTTCTCTCTGTGTGGGTACTCAGCTGCTTCAGTCATGTCCAACTCTTTGTGACCCCACAGACCATAGCCCACCAGGCTCCTCTGTCCATGGGATTCTCCAGGCAAGAATACTGGAGTGGGTTGTCATGCTCTCTTCCAGGGAATCTTTTCGACTCAGGGACTGAAACTTCATATCTTCTATCTTCTGAATTGGCAGGTGGGTTCTTTACCACTGGCGCCACCTAGGAAACCATTCTCTCTGAGCCTGTTCCAATAATATCCATCAAGTAAAGAAGTTAAAATACCAACTTGGAAAGAAACTTGTAAAAAAAAATGGAATTGTGTGTGTGTGTATGTGTGTGTGTGTGTGTATACACACACATAGACACACATCAACATGACTGAAGTGACTTATAGCACAGCACATACACACGCATATACACATGTATACACGCACATATATACTATATATAAGTATACATAATATATCATAGATATACATAAAATAATGATGCCAGTAGGTAACATTTCCTGGGCACTAACTGCTGGTCAGGTACTCAAACACTTTCCAGCTCTGATCTTATGGAATCCTCACAGCTGCACTGTGACTCCTCCCACCCTATAGACAATGAGAGTGGCTTAGAGTGGTTAAGTCACCACTGGTAAAGTCATGGAGCTGGAATTTCTGTCATCGTGCCTGGGTCCACACCACACCATACCTCCTGGCACAATGTCCACAGCATGGACTTCATCCAGATGGCTATCACTGTCATGCCTCCCTGCCCAGCCACCACCTAAGTCTTGAGAATGATGTGACCGACCGTGGGACCTGTGATGGCCTGTGGGACGGCATACTTTTGGAAGCCTTCCTTTCAGAGTAACCAAGCGTCTGGCACATGTTCTCTGAGCCAGCTCCAGGATCACAGGACACGGCTGCGCTGCTGCACGTCCTTCCAGTGACCACCCTCCAAACCCGGCCTTTGCTCTGCCCACGGGGGCTGCTGGCCCAACAGACCGCTCACACCCTAGAGGCAGGCCTGCTGGCACTCACACCTGGCACCTGCCCAAATCCCTTTCAGGTCTCCTTAGAAAATCTGGGCCTCGGGCCTGGGTCTCCCCGCGCGGCTCACGACAGCAGGCCAGAGGGAATCTTGTGAATCAGAAAAGCTGTGCCCTTAAGCAGCCTCTCTCCAGCGTCAAGTGGCGCCGGGCACTGGCTAAGTGTGCCTGCCAGACCCTGGGTGTGCAAGTGTGTGAAGGAGAGAGCGTGTGACAGCGAGAGGGTAGCGGATGTGAGCTCTGAAGGAGCGAGTGCGCGCGTGGCTCCGAGTGTGCGCTGCTGCGATCGCGGTCCGGGGCGGGCGGCGGGCGGGGAAGGTCTCCTCCCCCCGCCGCGTTGAGAAATCTCAGTGAGTCACCGAGTGGTTCTGCATATTAATGAGCTCGCTCGCTGCGAGGGCAGGAGCGGATTTAAAAGAGGCCTGGGCGGGCGGAGGGAAGCTGTGGAGAGAGCCCAGAGCCGAGCGCACAGCGCAGCGCGCTGCCACAGCCCTGAAGCTCCCACCGACGGGCGCAGCGGGAGTGAGCGGAGCCGGGAGGCGCGCTCCGGGCAGAAAGAGCCGAGCAAGGCACACGGACGCGCGGGCGCCCTCCCCGAAAACCTGCTCGCGCCGCGCCTCTCGGCCAGCATGAGGCTCCTGACCGCCGCGCTGCTCCTGCTGCTCCTGGCGCTGTGCGCCGCGCGCGTGGACGGTGAGTGCCTGGGAGGTCCCCCGGCGCGGCCCGTCCTGGGGAACCCCCAGCGCCAACTGCTAAGCGTCCCGAGATCCCGGAGGGTCTGGGCGGGCATCTAGGGTGGTCAGAGTTGCGACCGAGACCCCGCGCGCAACTGAGCGATCCCCCGCGCGCGCTCTCTTTTCAGGGTCCAAATGCAAGTGCTCCCGAAAGGGACCCAAGATCCGCTACAGCGACGTGAAGAAGCTGGAAATGAAGCCAAAGTACCCGCACTGCGAGGAGAAGATGGTTATGTGAGTTCTCGCTCTTCGCCGTGAGCCTGTGCGCGCTGCTCTTAAACCCGGTGCCGGGGCAGAACCTGGGGCTGGGTCAGCCTAACAAACCTTTCTCTCAGCCTTTGTCAAGGCCTTGGCGAGCATTTGCAACTGCCCAGCGAGTCCTTAGGACGCTGGCACGGCAGTCTGGAAGAGTTTGAAAAAAGGGTCACAGTGCTGTGCTCCGGAAACAGCCTCTCCCGAGTTCACCCTTGCTAGGCTTCCAACGGATAGCCTAGGTGTGGCGCAGCCCACCTTTCTAGGGCAATCCAGGGTTGAATGGTTTCCCTGTGCCAACCAGAGTGCAGTCACTCAAAATACTCCCAGAACTATTAAATTTGAACCCGAACTGTGAGGCGTGCTGCCTTCCTGTTACTGGGGAGATTAAAACAAACATTGTCTGAAGTCCTAGGAACCTCCTTTCAGGGCCTTTTTCTGGATGGGGGACTATGGCCATCTGGTTTTTGGCTTCCAGCGATTCCTCAGTCTTCCAACACCAGCTGGACTTCTGCGGGTTCCTGTGGAAAGGGCTCTGCTGGGGTTAACATGCCATGAGGCTGGAGCGCTGCTTGGTCGGGATGCGGAGAATATTTTAAAAAGTGGGGCAGAGCAAGAGAACACTGAGTTTCCTTGCTCCTCTGCCTTCCCAATTAACCACTTGAGGCCAGCACCACTGTTTCCCCATCAATACGCTCTTGGCCAGGAAGGGAGCCCTTGGCAAACCCGCTACCAAATATCTGCCACGGACCATTGGCCCCCTCTTCCCCTCCCCCAGAAACAGGACACACTTTATTCTCAGTCTGGGCAAGTGCCTTCCATTCACTGGCCCTGCTGGCCCAAAGGCCTCCAACACAGTGTCTGCACGGCAGCTCCCACCCACCCCCCGACCCCCTCCCACTGCCACCTGGGGGCTGCACGGTGGGGCTGAAGTTAGGCGAGTTCAGAAAATACTGGGCCTGAGCTGAATCCCTCTGCCTTCTTTCCTGGGTACCTAAAGCTGTCTCTTATACACATCTTTCAAGTTTATTTTAAACACTTGAAATTTGGGCTCTGTCCCACATGGTGAGCTCCCGTCTATGGTTCAGGGGTGGACTTACAGGGGCGAACACGCCAACAGGAGCTCTCCCTCCAGGTCAGGGTCCCCAGCAGCCCCCAGGCCCCGTGGCAGCTCCCCATGGGGGCCCTGCTGGCGCGCACCTTGGCAAGCTCATAGAGGCAGAGGACCCGCCGGCAGCAGTCCTTCCCGCGGAGGCACTTGCTTGTCAGGGCTTCTAGGTTCGTCACCACTTCGTCCGCGGGGGGCAGCGTCACAGACGGCCGACTGTCCAGACTGGAAGCTGGAAGAAGCAGCGGTCTGTGGGGGCTCTCAAGGCCTCTCCTTCGCCCCCACACCTCCGCCTCTCTGCGCACGGCTTCCTTCACGGCACCCTTGACTCCCCCGGGGCTGGGACTCCTTCTAACAGGGCTCACACCCCACTTACCCTTCTGTCACTGCCTTCTTCCAGGAAATCCCAGCCCAGGGCACTCTGAAGGTCTCAGAGGCGAAAAAAGATTCAGCGCCACCTCACACACATACTAGCGACCCTCAAAGACGCCTGCCAGACTCTCCGCAACACANGGTGCAGGGGTCGTGGTGAGACAATGCTCGGAGAGCCAGCACCATCGCTACATTGTGCGACCAGGAACATTCTGGGTGCGTGCAGCTTACTTGGCCTGAATTCCCAGAGTGGTGATGACCACATGTGAACAAGAGGCAGCCTGCGTGGTTCCAAGCCCCTGAGACTGGAGGGACTGGGTGCCGGGCAGAGCCAGTTATCACAGCCTGCCCCCAACAGGACCCGCAAGGCTTAGGGTGACACTTCTTACATGTCAAGCGGCAGCATGCCCCGCAGTGTCCAGCGGGAAGAGGGGGTGAGCTTGAGAACAACCCAGCTGCAAATGGGAGGAACTGGCTTTTCACCTATTGCTTCAACTTTCAGAAAATTGCCCAAAGTCTTTGCAACCCATTTGCCCTTTCGTTGGCTTGGTGAAGGGAGCTGGCAGACTCACAGTCTCTTGTTCAAGCCACGTCACTGCTGATGTAGAGTCAGGAAGACACGTCACAGGAGGCTTCTCAGAACACTGGCACGAAGAGGAGACAAAAGGGAACAGCTGTTCACATGGCGTCTTTGATTCTGTGACTTTCTGTCACATAACTGATTAAAGTCACAGACCCAGTTTCCTGCGTGCCTGGCAGGGGGTTGTTCTCCGTGCCTGCAGGCAACAGGGTCCCCAGCCAGGCCTGGGCTCTGGGAACGCTCCAGGCTGCTCTGTTTCATTGAAGAAGCTCAGGCCACTAAATTAAGTGGAAAAGTGTACACAATCCTGCATGAAAAAAGACCAGCTTTATGGGTGCTGTTGATATTGCCAAGGGGTTCGTCATGGTGGAAAGTCCAGCTCTGCCCCTTTAGGCTGGGTGTGTGGTGGCGGCAGCCTTTAAGGTTCCTGTCTTTTCCATCCAGAGCGTTCCACCGCAACTCCTGTCCTGTGGAAATGGTTGAAAAGGTTAGACTTCCCAGCAGATGAAGTATTCACAAGCAGGATGCTCTGAGTGTGGAATAGAGCCGTATGGAGAAGAATGAAGTGGAGACCAGAGGTTAGGTCAATGGCTTGAAGAAAAGGCTGTTTTTCTTACTCTGAACTCACTGTAACTTGAAAGGCCACTGGTTCTAAAAGCAGATGAGGAAACAGTTGTTTAGGGTTAGGAGAAGACTCCCTGGTCCCTGCGGCCAGCCTCTGCAGCGGGAAAGCTGCCTCTTCTCTCTCACCGGAGGGGGCGCCCAGCTGCCCTGGGAGTGCTGCCCCCGGCAGACAGACCCGCCTGAGAGCCCTCGACAGCAGCCAGAGGCCCTGCAGGCGGCAGGGAGGGTGGAACGTGGCCGAGGGGATCCGCGGGGGTCTCGGAGGGCCATCTCTCTCTCCTCACCTGGGCACGGCCTGGGTGCTGCCCGCCCTGCCCCCGGGGCAGCTGCAGCTGGAGATCAAGCGAGGACGAGTCTCTGAGGTTTCTCTGGATGTCGGCACATAAGTGACAAGGGCCTTGGGTTGGACACGGGGTGTGCCGGGTCTGGGATCCCACAGGATGCTGGGAGCCAGGAAGGCCTCGAGCGCCTCTGAACTCGAAGGGGAAAACCTCAGTCAGTTCAGGCCTCGGGAGTCTGAGCCAGGGCTGCTGCCTCCGCGCCCGAGTGTCGAGCTGTTAATGACACCAGACAGTAACATGACTGCCTACAGAATCCAGCCGCAGGCCATCACAGAGCACCGTGATGCCTTGGCGGCACAGTGTACTACTCGAGTTCTGTGACTCGCGCGCACAGCCTTCCTAGAGGGCCAGAGTGTGCTGCAGAGCACACGCTGGAGGTGGCACCGCGCTGCGACAGTGGAGGACCACTGCATGTTACTGAACACGGCACATACAACCCGTCAGTTCAGCTCAGTCGCGTCCAACTCTTTGCGACCCCATGGACTGCATCATGCCAGGCTTCCCTGCCCATCACCAACTCAGGGGCTTCCCTGATAGTTGGTAAAGAATCTGCCTGGTAAAGGAGACCCTGGTTCAATTCCTGGGTTGGGAAGATCCCCTGGAGAAGGGAAAGACTACCCACTCCAGTATTCTGGCCAAGAGAATTCCACGGCCTACTATATATTACTAATAATACAATAACAGCATAAAACACTGTCATATAGGATGCCACGGTCAAAGGTAATAATTAGCACTGCATATACAGACAGCCAAAGAGTGTGAGAGGAGATACTTATCTTAAATGAACTACATCATCACAGCCAAACACTTTTAGTATTTTCCTGGATTTTTATAAGTACCTAAAATCACTGCTCTATAGACGTTTTCAATGACAACACGTAGTTGCACTGTTTTAAATGCATCGTTGTTCCCTCCTTGGGCTTCCCTGGTGTCTCAGTGGTAAAGAATCCACCTGCAATGCAGGAGATGTGGGTTGGATCCCTGGATCAGGAAGATCCCCTGGAGAAGGAAATGGCAACTCACTGCAGTAGTCTTGCCTGGAGAATCCCATGGGCAGAGGAGCCTGGCGGGCTACAGTCCACGGGGTCACAACTGAACAACAGTTCCTCCCTTCTTGAAAAATAAATTAGTGAGAAAATAGTTTTATCCAAAACAAGGTATATATTTTTTTATATCTAGTATGGGTTTTTCTAAAATACTTTTCTTGCATGTGAATGTATAAGTTTAAAAGATTGATTTCTAAATTACTGAATTTAGGTAAATTCAACTTTTCTTATGGTTTCTTTGTGATAAACGTGAAGTGAAAATTGAGCTCCAGCGGCTCCACCTATGACAGCACCGGGACAGCCACACAATTGGCTGAAGTAAACGCCCTCACGGAGCACGCTGACGGGCTCGCTGAAGTAAATACCCCCTCACGGGACACGCTGACGGGCTCGCTGAAGTAAATACCCCCTCACGGAGCACGCTGACGGGCTCGCTGAAGTAAATACCCCCTCACAGGACACGCTGACGGGCTCGCTGAAGTAAATACCCCCTCACGGAGCACGCTGACGGGCTCGCTGAAGTAAATACCCCCTCACAGGACACGCTGACGGGCTCGCTGAAGTAAATACCCCCTCACGGAGCACGCTGACGGGCTCGCTGAAGTAAATACCCCCTCACAGGACACGCTGACGGGCTCGCTGAAGTAAATACCCCCTCACGGAGCACGCTGACGGGCTCGCTGAAGTAAATACCCCCTCACAGGACACGCTGACGGGCTCGCTGAAGTAAATACCCCCTCACGGAGCACGCTGACGGGCTCGCTGAAGTAAATACCCCCTCACAGGACACGCTGACGGGCTCGCTGAAGTAAATACCCCCTCACGGAGCACGCTGACGGGCTCGCTGAAGTAAATACCCCCTCACAGGACACGCTGACGGGCTCGCTGAAGTAAATACCCCCTCACGGAGCACGCTGACGGGCTCACTGAAGTAAATACCCCCTCACAGGACACGCTGACGGGCTCGCTGAAGTAAATACCCCCTCACGGAGCACGCTGACGGGCTCACTGAAGTAAATACCCCCTCACAGGACACGCTGACGGGCTCGCTGAAGTAAATACCCCCTCACGGAGCACGCTGACGGGCTCACTGAAGTAAATACCCCCTCACAGGACACGCTGACGGGCTCGCTGAAGTAAATACCCCCACGGAACACGCTGACGGGCTCTGTTTTGGATACATGTTCAGCTAACTGATTTCCTCCTTGCTTTCACATTTTTTACAGGCTGCGCCATTTGAAGGTAACATCTAGTCTTCTCTGAGGGGCACTCTGATCTCAGGTGTGTGGGGGAGGATCAATCTAAACCTTCTCTCCCTTCTGTTTCAGCCGTGACTAAGACAGAAAAGTCTGCAGTGAGCAGCTAACTGGTGAGGCCAAGCCCTCCCTTCCCGCCTCCTGGGGCAGTGAGGACTTTGAGAGTTCAGTGATTAAAACACACGATTCTCTGTATCCACCTCATCATAACAGAAAATACCACTACTGGTAGATCAATATGACAAATGAGTAAGCCAGAAGATGGCGTTGAAGGTTTGCAATCACATTTTAAAACAAGGCCGACGTGGTTTTCAACGTCTGAAAGTGCATGAGGGGAACGGTGAGATAAGTAAGTCCCGGCAGAGGACACGTGTGCGAAAGCGCAGAAAGCTCCAGTTGGCGATGTTTGTTCTTAGCGGTCGCCCTTCTGTGGCTGGGGAGCACGCTGGGGAAAGCAACCCACTGGTTGAAGTGCAGGGCAGCTGGAGGCGGCCATGTCCACTTTGTTGGCTGAGGTATCCAAGCGTTGAGCTCAGTTCCTGACAGGTAGAGGGCCCCCAAGATATCTGTTGGATGAATGAATCCATGAAAGAAGAAAGGAAGGAAAACCACCGTGACCAGAATCTTCTTTGAAAAGTACCCTGTTGTTTACCACACAGACTCTGATAGTGGAAAACTTACTTGAGTGAATGAAAGCACAGCATCCTGCTAATTTCTGAGAAAGCCGTTAGTCTGAGGGAAAGCTCACCCACTCTGTGCCTCCTGGCTGTTTTGCTCTAGGCTGAGCTTGGTTGTTTCTCTGGATGGGAGACAGTGGCCCAATATTTAAAAGAAAAACTGAGAAATAAGTGAAATCAAAAGCTTTTCAAAAGGTGCGAGTTGACCTAGGGTGGTGGTGGTCTAAAATCATATAGAAACCAGTGAGCTGACGGTTTACCTGAAATTGGTGACTATGCAAACATGCTGAAGCATTCAGGATGCTGTGGGGTGAGGGGGAGGGGGGTTAGATCTTGGAATATTAAGTAAAATCCCTCTGTTTAAATATTGTTCTTATTCTGGCCATTTTAACTCCCACTTGTAAATTGTTTCTCCCACGTTGAGGTTAAAACTATGCCACTGAGAGGTGGACCTGGACGCTGCTTCCAGTTCTTTCCTGCTGCCACAGCTAGAGCTGTGGGGCGCCGGCTCAGTTCCTGAGGCCCTCCAGTAGAGCCAACCAGCAGGATGCGAGCATTTCAAGCGCAGACAGCGTGTGAGCGCAGTTTATAGCTCAAGGTATCTGGGCCATTTCCTTTTTTCTTTTCAATGAGTGTGGTGTTCTCTAAACACGGCGGAGGGGCGGGGCTCTCGGTGACAGCCAAGGGTGCCCCCCACCCACCCACGGTCGGTCGACACGGACAGTCCTCTGTCTCTGGTTACGAGCTCTGCAAGCCCGGTCCCCTTCGCCCCAGATTCCCGCTCCTGCACGCCCCCACTTCCCGCCCTGACAGCGCCGCCGTAGCTGAGCTGCTGCGCAGCGGTCCCTGCGCGGAGGCGAGGTCCCCTCGCGCCTTGCCCTCGGCAGGAAGCCGCCCGAGTGAGGTTCCCCTGGCCCGTGCGCCCGACTCGAGGTGCGTCCCCAGCGCCGCTTGGCCCCGCGCCCTCGGATCTCCGTCCGCAGCCCACTANTCCTTTGTTGAGCCCATCTTTGCATGAACTGTCTCTTGGTATCTCTAATTTTCTTGAAGAGATCTCTAGTCTTTCCCATTCTATTGTTTTCCTCTCTTTCTTTGCATTGATCACTGAGGAAGGCTTTCTTATCTCTCCTTGCTATTCTTTGGAACTCTGCATTAAAATGAGTATTTCTTTCCTTTTCTCCTTTGCCTTTCATTTCTCTTCTATTCACAGCTATTTTTAAGGCCTCCTCAGATAGCCATTTTGCCTTTTTTCATTTCTTTTTCTTGGGGATAGTCTTTACCCCTGCCTCCTATACAATGTTATGAACCTCTGTCCATAGTTCCTCAGGCACTCTGTCTATCAGATCTAATCCCTTATATCTATTTGTCACTTTCACTGTATAATCGTAAAGGATTTCATTTAGGTCATACCTGAATGGTCTAGTGGTTTTCCCTACTTTCTTCAATTTAAGTCTGAACTTGGCAATAAGGAGCTCATGATCTGAGCCACAATCAGCTCCCAGTCTTGTTTTTGCTGACTGTATAGAACTTCTCCATCTTTGGCTGTAAAGAATATAATCAATCTGATTTCATGAACTATACAGTCCATGGAATTCTCCAGGTCAGAATACTGGAGAGGGTAGCCTCTCCCTTCTCCAGGGTGTCTTCCCAACCCAGGGATCAAACCCAGATCTCCCACATTGCAGGTGGATTCTTTACCACCTGAGCCACAAGGGAAGCCCATTACCTCCTTACCCTGAGCTAACACTATCTACAGTTATCTCAGCTTACCTTAACAGCAGGCCTTCAATCCAGGAATTTTCATCCCATTTTACAGGTTAGGACCTCCAGCAAGTAAAGGTGACACAACCACTTTTTTTTTTAAGTGATTACAAAACTAAATAACAACCCACTCTCTCTAATCCACAATTCCTGGCCTCTCTGGAGCCCACCACACTCCACAGGTAAGTCTGTGGCACATTTCCAAACCCTCGAGATGGAGAAAGACTGGGGTGGGATACCCCACATGGCTCTGGAGTGTGGGGTCCAAGATCCCAAATGGCAGCAGCATAGCTGGAAGGAGACAGCAGCCCCGCTCCCTGCTAATTGTCCCCCTTTGGGGTGTTCAGTTAAGGACTCAGAAGAAACCAATCTTTGTGTCTTTTCATGGTTAAAATTCTACATGGAACAGAAACCTCAAAGCAGCCACCAAGCCAGTCTTTGTTGGGTTTCTAGGCAGTAAGGATGCTGCCTCTCAACACTTAGCGCTCAGAGAGAAAGCGCCTCGGTTATTCAAAGGGAAACTCAACAAGAGCCTTTTTCTCCAAGTTCTTGCAATTTTGGACTCACTTTTAATCCCCGGAAGAAACATTGGATCCCTTTTCTCCTCCACATCACTACATTATTCCTGCGAGTTCAGAAATGGTCGGTGGAAGATTTTCATGAGTTGGGCGGTCCCCATTTTCTACCCCATTCTGGTAGAATCGGCATGGTTTTCAGAATCTTGAAATCTTCATTTTTGAAAAAGCTCAATATAGTCAAGAAAAAAATAGAGATAGATATAGATTGTTAAATAAATGTTTCTAAATACAAAGAAATACATGCATTGTATCAGCTTGGCCAAAATTTTCATTCAAGTATTTCTCCACAACATCTTAATGGGAAAACCCAAATGAACTTTTTAGCCAATCCAATAGTTTCACAAACAAGCCTTAACTGCATTTCTCCAAAATAAGGTGCCAGGCAGGTTTCTGAAGAAGACACTCAATGGAAGCTTTGATTTAATTTACTTGTCCTAAAATAGCATATTTATCCTGAAAGAAAAGCCAAAGCAGTTTTAGGCTCCTGGGTTCTCTAAATACCCTCTCCCAGGTAGGAAAGTGGCTGTTTCCAGCTCCACAAAGACTAAACAGCTTCCAAGGGCAAAGACTTCATGCATTTTCCGGGTTCCCAATTCCTCTCTGGGCCAGTCATCATCATCAAAACCATCCCTTCCACGGCAGCTAAAATGTGAGGGTTTCCACCTGAGGATTCCAGCACATCCTCATGCTTCCTGGAGAAGAGGAGACCTTATCTCCACCTTGCAGATGTGAACCTGGGGCTTGGAGACTGTAAAGAACTGTGCGATCAGCAAGTGACAAAACTGGGGCTGAGCCCACACTGTCAGACTCCACCCCGAGTTCTTTCTGCCTCAGTCTCCTACCACCCTGCCCTCTCCAAACCCTGTGCTCAGCAGAGGAGATCTACAGACCCACAGGATAGACTGTAGTGCTGACATGGGAAATTTTGCTCTTTCTCTTCAAGAGGTTTTTTTCTCACTGAACCATCCAAACAGGCTGTTCCCAAACAAATGTCCTCTAAACTCTCTCCCCAAAGTAGTGCTCTAGCTCTCTCTCCTTTATCATTTCCACCACCCAACCAATTGCACACAAAAGCCTTGCTCAAGGATTCTGGGATCTTTGCAGTGGTTTAGCCATTTGAGAGAAGAGTTTACATAACAGTATCATCAAAAATGCCCATTCTTGTTTGAAAAAGAATAGATACACGTGTATGTATAACTGAATCACTTTGCTGTACACCTAAAACTAACATAACACTGTAAATCAGCTATACCTTAATATAAACTAAAAAGTTTTTTTTAAGCCCACTTATAGTATCCTACAGAATATCTGATCAGTTCTCCCTAAGTGGATGATACACTGAAATGGGGCAATTAAAAATGTAATTGACCAGGACCCTATGGGCCTTGGGCTTCCAAGGTGGCTCAGCAGTAAACAATTCATCTGCCAGTGCAGGAGATGTGGGTTTGATCCCTGGGCTGGAAAGATCCCCTGGAGTAGGAAATGGCAACCCACTCCAGGATTCTCACCCAGGAAATCCCATGGACAGAGGAGCCTGGTGGGCTACAGTCCATAGGGTCACAAAGAGTAGGATACAACTGAGCAATAGAGCACGCGGGAAGCTATGGGGCTTCCTTGGCACAGATCCTTCCCCTGTGTCCTCTGTTTCAGTTCTTCTCTGAAGTACTAGGTAGTCGTATCTGATGCCCATCTCCAGAGCTGTATTACAGATGCTAAAACTCCCACCAAATGGATGAAATTAACTATTTGATGACAATGAGTACATAGACCCGAGACCTGAGTGCATGAGTTAATCACATACCCTGGACTCCTCTCCCTCACATTGCCTTTAAAAATGCTTCCCGGACTTCCCTCATGCCCCAGTGGTTAAGAATCCACCTGCCAATGCAGGAGACATGGGTTCTATCTCTACTGCAGGAAGATTCCACATGCTATGGGGCACCTAAGCCCAAGCTCCGCAACTACTGAGCCCATGCTCTAGAGCCCACAGTTCAGTTCAGTTCAGTTCAGTCATTCAGTCGCGTCTGACTTTTCAACCCCCATGGACTGCAGCACACCAGGCTTCCCTGTCCATCACCAACTCCCAGAGTTTGCTCAAACTCATGTTCATCCAGTCGGTGATGCCATTCAACCATCTCGTCCTCTGTCATCCCCTTCTCCTTCTGCCTTCAATCTTTCCTAGCATCAGGGTCTTTTCTAATGTGTCAGTTGTTCACATCAAGTGGCCAAAGTATTGGAGTCTCAGCTTTAGCATCAGTCCTTCCAATGAATATTCAGGACTGATTTCCTTTAGGATGGACTGGTTGGATCTCCTTAAAGTCCAAGGGACTCTCAAGAGTCTTCTCCAACACCACAGTTCAAAAGCATCAATTCTTCGGTGCTCAGCTTTTTTTATGGTCCAACTCTCACATCCATACATGACTACTGGAAAAACCATAGCTTAGATGGACTTTTGTCAGCAAAGTAATGTCTCTGCTTTTTACTATGCTGTTTAGGTTGGTCATAGCTTTTCTTCCAAGAAGCAAGTGTCTTTTAATTTCATGGCTACACTCACCATCTGCAGTGATTTTGGAGCCCAAGAAAATAAAGTCTGTTCCATGCAAAAGTACATGTGTATATTTCCAGAAGAGCCCCCAAGGAACTGGTAATAATGGCTACCTCCAGAGAAGGATGTTGGACACACTTGGGGCCAACAGACAGAGACTTTCTTTCCATTAGAAAACTTTTTCATTAGAACACTTCATTAGAGACTTTCTTTCCCTTTCATATTGTTTGACTTTAATTCCTCTGCATATATATTTTTTTAAAGGAGCAAGTTTTTTAAAACAATAATGCTTTATATATTTGGTTTTCTAGAACTCTCTATTTGGGGGGACAGTAAATGGCTGCCATAGTCCATGGTTTCAGGGATCACCAACTGCTAAGGAAAGATGCCTCCTGGAATAATGCAATGCAGCAACCTACTGGGGACAATACTGAAGTCCCCTTGATACAGGACAGGATGTACATCAGGGAAAGACGTGGGCTTGGAGTTGGGCTCTGCCCCACGCTGGCTCTGGGAACCTGAAACCTCTCTGAGCTTCACAGCCCTGGACTGTGATGGGATAAAAACACCACTAACTTATTAGAGCAGAAAGCGGCTTCTCTGGGTGCCAAGAAGGGAATTTCCTTCAAGGCAGAGACACTGGAATCCCTTTGAAGGAACCGTGGAGCTGCCCTCTGGGCGCTCTTCCTCGCAAGTCCTTTACACCCACCTCCACACTTCCCAGTCTGGAAAAGCCTTCCAAGAGGGAGCAGATGCCTTCTGGAGGCGGACAAAGAGCACCACCTTGTGGTTACTCAGACAACTCCCTGGAGTTGGCAAAGGATTTCTAAGTGATCCCAAGGCTGGCAAATGCTCCACAGACTTCACTCACAAGTTCACCCAGCACTTTTCGCACCTTCACCTCCTCCTTCCTCGCTCCTTTTCATCACTATGCCTACAGAAGAAGAGTCATCCTGCAAAAACTAGGCCAGGACCCCCAGGACGGGGCTGCTATTGCTCAGTCGCTCAGTCACGTCCGACTCTGTGACCCCATGGACTGCAGTACACCAAGCTTCCCTGTCTTTCACTATCTCCTGGAGTTTGCCCAAATTCATGTCCACTGAATCGGTGATCCTATCTAACCATCTCATCTTCTGCCGCCCTCTTCTTTTGGCTTCAATCTTTCCCACCATCAGGGTCTTTTCCAATGAATTGGCTCTTCCCATCAGATGGCCAAAATATTGGAGCTTCAGCTTCAGCATCAGTCCTTCCAAAGAATATTCAGGGTTGATTTCCTTTAGGACTGACTGGTTTAACCCAGGATCATGGTTGCACATCAACTCCTAAACGCTCCTCTGCTATTCAGGAAGGAGCCTCTTGGAGGCCCTCAGAGAAAGCCACATCCACCCACTGAGGCCCTCAACAAGACAAAATACCAAACAGAATGCTATAGCAACTCTGTTCTACATTTAATAAATGAATGTTCTGAACCTCTGCCACAATACTTAACGAAGCTTTTCCACAGGACAATTTTGGGCAGACTTTTAAAAACATTAATTCATACTAAAATATGCTGTGATCTAGGAACAAAGATAAATTCAAAGTTGTGTGCCACCTGTCTTCTCTTCAGCCAGTTGTTTGTGGTTATAAATGATCTTGGGTAGCCTCTGCAGGGCTTCAGGTCCCCACCAGAGACTGAGGTCCAGCCACAGTGGTGAGAGCACCTAATCCTAGCCACTAGACCAGTGATCAGTGACAAGGGCCTGGTCCTTTGGCTTTGCCACAAAGAATTTCCACAAAGATGGAAAGTAGTGAAGCAAGTAAAGTGCTTATTAGGAGGAAAAAGGAACAGAGTACGTGTGGATACAAACAGGGGAGTGACTCTTTCTTGGAGTCCACTCCCTTGTGGTAGTTTAAGTCACCTATTTGGGGCATTTTCTCCAGGTTTCCTTTGTCCAATCATTTTGATTTGGCTGGTTCTGATTTGGCGTTTGGCATATCTCAGGATCCTCCCATGTGTGAACACACATCTCTCAGCCAAGATGGATTCCAGTGAAGAGACCTATGGGTAGCTTAGCATCACTCCCCTTTTGACCTCCAAGGAACTTTCTAGTCAGGAAGGTCTCCTTGACTTGGAGAATGAGAAATATGTTGTCTCTTATCTCTTTTCTGGGACGGGCCCAGCCTCCTCTCTCAATTGTCCTGCTATGATATTTTGTAATTTTTGTCTACAAGGAACAAACCCATTGCTCATCCTGGAGGGGCCCATCTACCTCCTGTCTCATAAACTCGTTGGGGACAACATTCAAATTTAAACGGCAGCCCATCTCTAATGGGAGGCTGGGCCAAATGATTCCTCTGTGCACTGGCCCCAAGGTCATCTCTGTGGAGCACTGCCTGAGTAAGAGGCTCTCATGCACCACTGGTACACACAGCTCCAATTCACTCCCATAACATGTTTGAGAAAGCACATGTGGGAGGCAGAAGGGAGAGGCTGGCCTAGAGGGCCCAGATTCCATGTCTGCCACCGAGGGACAAGGGATCATCCTGGCAAAGTTGGAGCTGGGACAGGTCTGATCCAATGGCCTGTCACTAGACAGGAAGAGATGCCCAGAAAGGGGAAAGGTCTCAGCCTAAACCCAGATCTGTCCTCAGTTCTCTTCCTGAATATTCTTTCATGGAATCACAGTGTCTCTGATTGAGGCTCAGAAAGAGACACCTTTATTGTGACAGAAAGGTGGAGGGAGGCCATACCCACCTGAATATACTGAAACCCATTCCCTAGGAAATGATGTGAACTTCCCCCTGAGTTTGGCACCGTGGTTATAGGGGCTGAGTTCCAGAAGGCCTCCAACAGATCACCTTGTCCAGCCTTCTTATTTCACAGACACGTCAACTGGGGTCACACAGGGAACACAGCCTAGATATGAGGCCTCGTCAGGGGCCAGGGGGACAGCAGTTGTTCCCTGTGCAACAACAGGAAGTGGCATTCCCCGATGACCGAGGCCCTGGCCCCAGTCTCATCCAGCCCCACAGTGTAGTAAGTCAGACCCACTAGAGCTGAGGGGGCAGGCTGCAGACAGGAAGACAGAGGCTTTCCCTGACCTCCTCCTGCCCCCACCATAAAACTGGAAGCAACAACTGCTTTTATGTGACCTGGGTACAGACAAAATGGTTTCTTACACTAATTTTAATGGAAACTACAAAAGGCACATCTTTCTCTTTTTAAATGAACTTAGAGTCCTTGAAAAATAACACACACATCTTGGTACCCCTTAGTACATGCATTACAAAAAAAATATGCTTATTCTGAGCACTAAAAACAAACTCAGTCATTTCTCCTTGGTTCTTTATGCTGGAGGTGCATTTGCTCAACACTCATGTTCTGAGTTTCCATGTAAGTGCTCCCTCCTCCCTGAAGCCTTCCCAGTTCTGCCAGGCAGATTAGAGTGATTCCCTCAAGTGGGGACACCCATTGATCCTCTGCTCTCCTCCACCGCGGTGCTGGTCACATCCTCATCTCCTCATTAGATAGTGAGCCCTCCAAGGGCAAAACCTGGGGCCAAGGCTTCTTGGGGATATTTCCAGGAATCAGACTAGAACCAAAACTTCATAGGAGCTCAGTTAATATCTGAAACTTACCAAATGAACGGCTACCTGGACTCTTCACTAATTACAGTAAAGCACAAAAAGCTTATGCTTGCAACTTTGTGAATCTGATGGGAATCAGAAAACATGGATGAACAAAGTCTAACAATAATCTTTCGAGGGACAAGTTATTCCACACATATAAAGTTTACAAGTTTCCAATCAGTAGATGAAAGACCTCCAGGCTGCATGTGGCCCACAGGGCTTACCAGTTCTGGACCCAAGGAGGCAAAGACCCAGGGAAGGAGAAGCAGTGCCAAGCTACAAAGGGATCAGAATTTCATCTCATTTTTTGTTTGTAAGTTTCCTTTTTAAAACCATCAACCTGAATACGGGATTTATACACTTAATTTAAAATTTTAAAAATAAGAAGATATGAAATGAATGATTTCACTCCCGTTCCTCTCACTCTCACCCACTCACTCAGACAGCCACTATGTTAATATTAATAGTCTTCCGTACATGTTCTGAGCTTCCTTGGTGGCTCAGTCAGTAAAGAATCCGCCTGCAATGTAGGAGTCCCAGGTTCGATCCCTGGTTTGGGAAGATCCCCTGGAGAAGGAAATAGCAATCCTTTCCAGTATTCTTGCCTAGGAAATACCAAGGACAGAGGACAGAGGAGCCTGACAGGCTATAGTCCATGGGGTCGCACGAGATAGACACCACTTAGCAACTAAACCACTACCTTCATATGTGTTCCAGAGTTTCCTTTGGCTCACATGAGCAAGATGAATATTGATTTTATATCCCCTCTCCTTTTTACATAAACCATGGCATACTGTGCACACTGTTCTACACCTTAGTTTTTGCTATTATTTGCTTTTTCTCTCTTAATACATCTTGGGGACTTTCCCATTTCGGTGCATAAAGAGTTGCTCACCATTTTCTCACTGCTGTATAGCATTCTATTATATGCATGCAACATACTTTATTTACCAGCGCCCTACTGACGGACACATGGGACACAACTTTCATATTTCAAACAATATTGCAGAGAAAAGCTTACATCATTTCACAGTTATGCACAAATACTTGTTTGCTCAGGTTTTGCCTCTTTGCTGGAGCCTTTCCTACCTTCTTGAGCCATTCAAGATCTCTCACTTTTTCCACATCGCCTTTTTATTTTCTGAGATCCTCTGATGCCCATGAGGAATAGAGTGGGGAGCCCAACCTCCCAACTCAGCCTCTCTATTCCGGAGGCTGAGCTGTGCCTTTGAGTTCTCCTGCACTCCCTCCAGCCCTGGACCCACTCCTCTCACACATCCTCACCCACCAGACCAAGAAACACTTCATTAGGGATGGATCCAAGCGTTCTTGTTTTACAGCCATCACCGTTTTTCACCAACAGGTGGCGTTGCTTTCCACCTTTAGACTGCTAAAGGGCTCTACAGATGCCCTGTTCAACAAAGAATAATAAACTCCCTAAGCTGCAGTAGAGCTTTAATAATCGTTTCTCTATCACATGATTATCCACACATCTCGCTACATGATCCTCCCAACAGCCTAAAGTCATGACTACAATTTTCTCTGGTTTCTCCCTTCTCGGTCCTTTTCCACATGGCAGGTGCATGCAGTCTGCATTGGGAGAGAGAATCACTTCGGGGTTTTGATCAATAATCAGACTCATGTTCAAAAGCAGATCCCACCGCTGACTTGCTCCACAGCCTGTGGCAACTGACTTCCACTGCCTCCTCTCCAAGATTAGGAGTATTCAGATGGTGTGAGGATTAAATCAGGTGCAACAAAAGCACCGTGCTAGGCTCCCTGTGAGCCATCAGTAGATGTACGTTCTTAGTCAAGCTGTGTAGACATACACTGTTTGTCCACAGTTTGCCCCTCACTCCTGAAGCCTTTCTTAACCTACCCTGGTCTCCATCAGGTCTTCCGCAAGTTCACACAAGCTCATTCCTGCCCCCAGGTCAGCACTCACGAGGGCCTCTGCCTGGAATGCTCTCCCTGCAGCTCTGTCCATGGCTGGCTCCTTCTTGTCCTTCAAGTCTCAGCCTCCACATCATCTCCACAGAGATGCCTGCCAACTCGGCTTGAGAATGTTTCTCCTGTTTTCCCCACAATGGCACCCTGTTCATTTAACCCTTATTATAACTGTTGCAGGGCTTCCCTGGTGGCTCAGTGGTAAAGGACACGCCTGCCAAGCAGGAGATACGGGTTCAATCCCTGGCTTGGGAAGGTCCCCTGGAGGAGGAAATGGCAACTCACTCCAGTATTCTTGCCTAGGAAACAGCATGGACAGAGGAGCCTGGCAGGCTACAGCCTGTGGGGGTCACAAAGAGTTGGACACGACTGAGTGACTAACCACCACCACAAACGCTGTGATCTTAGATGTTTATTCATTTTTGTGGCTGAGATCTGTTTTCCTGTTAGAAAGTAAATTCCAGAAGGGCAGAAACCCAATCTGTTGGGTTTCCTTGGGTCTCCCTGCACTCCATACAGTGACCCCCGCACCTGTGAGGCACTCCATAAACGACTAGCAGGTGACTCGCTAAGCGGATGAGAGCATTCCAGAGTCGCATTCAAATTCTGACCTCCAGCTGCTTTGCATGTTTCTGATTCCAGGCAGACTAGCAGCTCTTTAAGGGTAGGAATAGGGTCTCTTCCCACATCCAGCCCAGCTGGACCCCCGACAGTACTCAGTGGGCAGAGTCAGGACTTATGGGAGGGGAGGGAGCAACTGAGGAGGGCACACTGAGAGCTTGAGAGGAAGGCAGGTTCCTCATATTCCCACCCTAAACTTATCACCACAGGTCATTTCCTGTGAACGGTGGAGGTACGCTTCTGGCCTCTGCTACACTGCAAACGGCTTTCCCTAGAACCAGTCCCCAGTCTCTTCCTGCTGATGGTCATCCACATAAGCATGCCTTGTCTTCAGCAATGACTCAGACGTCACTCTGCTTTAAGAAGCTCCTCTTTTCCCCACCCCTCATGAGCACTACAGGGATGTCCATTCTCTGCCTGGGACTGGAAAGCCTGCCCATGTCCACTGCTTAGAGAAGCACGTCACACAGCTCTTTCATAAAAAGAAGAGACATCTCCAATTCCAGCAGGTGTGGAGGTCTCCTCTGGCCCAAAAGGTGTGATTCAGAGAGTCCTGTGGGGTTGGGCATGACACGAAACCATCCTATGGGAGTTAGACCCAAGTCAGAAATGTACTCTGTCCAACCAAGTCAGACAATGTCCCCAAGCCTAGAGAGAGATCCACCTTAGATACCCTCCCCTTAGCAGCACACCACCCGGCACCATGCAGAGCTAAACCATTCACACCTGATTCATTGTCTCTTCAGCCCAGACTTTCCTGGAGCTGCTACTGCTAAGTCGTGTCAGTCGTGTCTGACTCTGTGCCACCCTGGAGCTGGGAAGCTTGATACATACACAAGAGCACGGCACACACTTCACACTTTAAAATACATTCACATCAGTGTCCACATTCAACCACAAAACACACTGAGCACCTCTCACGTGGCAAGCCCTGTTCTAGATGTTAAGAGATGGAACTAGTAAGCTAAGACAGGGCACTGCCACTACATGGAATTTTCAGTTAACCAGAGGGATGGACAAGGAAGAGCAAATACACAAAGATGCAAGCTACCCGCAGATGCGTGTCGAGACAAAGTGGCGTGATGAAGAGTGACAGCTGGGCCAGGGAGGGTGGCTTTGGCCAGGACCATCAGCAGGTCCTCCTCTGAGGAGAAAGCACAGTGGGAGTGCCTCTGGGCAGAAGGCACAGTAGTGTAAAGCCCTGCTGGGCATTGAAAGTGCTAAATGAAGACAGTGGTGCTGGCACACAGGGAGAAGGAGAGAAGGAACTGGCGGTGAGGCTGAGATACCCCCAGGTCAGCAGAGGGCAGATGACTCAGAGCCTTGTTGACCAGGGATACAACTAAAAGACAGGAACATTTTATTTCAGTGCAGTGGGAACCCTTCGAAGGGTTTTTAGGCAGGGAAGTTATGTGATCTTAAACCAACCTCATAGCAATGGATGAATGAACAACTACTGAGCTAAGGAAAATAAGTAACTGAGGATCTCTTGGTGCCCAGGATATGCTGAGATCCTTGGGGACATGGTGACAAGAAGCCCAGGACAGATCACAAACTCTAGGACCACAAATTCTGCACCAACCAGAACAAGACTCCACCACTAAGAGAGGCCACTGACTTCAGCTCTACAGCAAAGCTCAGCTCTCTGCCCCCTCATAATCTCTGTGTACCTGCAGATAGGGAGACCAGAAAGGAGAGGAGATCATTTGATGTCACACAACCAGGTAACTCCCCACGGCCTCAGGAAAGGGCAATATTGGGGCTCTCCCACTAGCCTGCACGCCCCTGGGGGACACCTGATACCCTTCACCTCCCACTCTGTCATCCCTTTTTGAGATGCAGAAGGTGAGGCTAGAGGGGAGAAGGATTTTCTCAAGGTAGCGCAGAGAACCCAGACTTCTCAACTTTCACCAGGAAAACAAAAACAGAGGCCAGTGTCAAACCCCAAAAGTGTCCCTTGTGTGCCACGTTCATAGCCCTTCCCCACGAGAGCAATCAACCAGCAGACAGGCTCAGAAGTTCTCCCACGGAGCCCCTCCCCCTCCTCCACACCTGCAACAGCCACCCTCCCCGACAGAGCAGGGCTGTGGTTTCCATTCCATGTCCCCAGGCCCCAGTTGGAGCTGACCACAGAGTGGGTGTTCACAGAAAAGGACAGAAGGAGGATGATGAGTGGTCAACATCACAGGCACTGAAGCCAGATAGCCCTGGATTCCATTTCTAGTCTACTGCCTGCCAACTCCACAACCTTGAGCATGCGTCTCAAACTCCTTAAGCTTCAGTCTCTTCATGTTTAAAGGGCAGATAAAAAATATACAGCTCACAGACTTGTAATAAAATCATACATCTTGAGAGTGCAGCTCAGTGTCCTCTCAAAAAAGCTGTTCACAAATATTATTTATATTCATATGGATGATGATGGATTCAGAAGTAGAGGGACTGAGCACCTTGGCCCTGGTCATTTGCTGCACTATGCAAATGGCATCAGGCGCATATTTGTTAGAGCAAGAAAGGAGATTGGGATGTTTCAGAAAGACTCCCAGTTTATTCTAAATAATGTTTTCTGGGCAGCCCTCAAATAAGCAAAAATTCCAGTCCCGCTGGGTTCCCAGGGTCCCCACCCCCACTCTACTCCAGAGTCCAGCCACCTCCCAGCTCCCACTCCAGGACACACCTCTAGGTGGTAACAGGTGTTGCGGTGAGCAGCTTGTGGCTTGGGCTTTGAGAGCTGGTGTTTTCAGTGTGGTAACCCACCGCCCCCCCCACCCTCCAAGCCGGGAGAGGAGGCTAGGGGCGTCTAAGGGAGCAGAAAGAGGATCATGTAGCCAGGGCTTTGGCAGAGCTTGCCTATGACCTTACCTATGGCTATGGAGGGATGGGTGGCAAAGGCGTAACCAGGATTTTGATCTGTCCTGACCCCCATAGCCAGCAAGGTAATTAGGGACCTCTCCTCCTCAGATTATGACGCCTCCATTTCCCACCCCACCCCACTTTATCTCCTAAGGTTACACAGCCACAGAATGCATGAACAGCTACCCACCCAGCAAGCCCTCTGCCAGCACAGGAGCTGAGCCACAAGCAGAGTCTGGGGCTGTGGTGCCAACTTGTTTTGTGAACCAGCTCTCAAGTTACAAAAGGGGGAGTAATCCCAAAAAAGTTTGCAACCCAAGTCCCCACTCTCCTAAAGGTGAGGCAGGGCTGTGTGTGCACACAGCTCATCTTTGCTGCCCCAGCTCTCTTTCTCTTGGGCAGACTTCATTCCACAGATCCCCGTCCACCCCCACCCCTCACTGTCACTGCTATGATTAGAGCCATGCTGGGCCGCTGGGGCTTCTCTAACGCATCTAACAAAACAGGCTCTTAGACCGATGCGCCCCACAGCAATCCCCTTCACCGAGACGGATTGTGAGTAACGTATTTCTGTGCCCAGACCCCGGGCGGCCCCACCATGCCCAAGCTGGAGGGGCAATGAGGAGTGACCCCTGCTTTCTCCTTCAGGAACAGGCATAGTAGGAGCTGGTTTTCACACTTTTCCAGCTTGTCTTTCTCACTTTGGTTTGTATCTACCTGGTCCCTGTTTCTCTACTATTTCTGCCTCAGAGACACTCTTTGAAGTTTCATCCTCCTGATTAGCATCAGTTAGAACACTCAGCCTAGTGAAATCTAAGCGTTGTTATTAAGTGAGGATTCCATCCAGAATGGCCCCTCCTCCATCCTCACCAGGTAGCATGGGGAGAAGGAATGAGGCAAACAATGACCCNGCCTCCACAGATTTCTGGAAACCATGGATAATTTGCCATTTTCCTTGCTCTGTCACTGAAAGACCCCTCTGTTTCCCCCTCCTGCCTCATTTCCCCCTCCCTTTTGCCCCCCTCTTCCACAACTGTCATGGGTCATCAGTAAAGAAAATAGGGAATTGTTTCTCCTTTCCATCCCCCCAGCCCCACCCTGCTTCTCTCAGATAGAAACGCATATCTGCGGGTGTATTTAACCGACTGAAAGGAACACTGCGCACCTCTGGGGCCCACATCATCCTTCATCCGTCCTCTTGAGTAGCTGCACTTTCTCATCCTTTTTTCTAAAAAGATTACCACGTTTTCTTTCCAAAATGCCACCCACGAAACCAATGCTATTCCCCCCGCCTCCCACACCCTCAGGTAGCTCCAAAAAGAAGAGGCTGATGGAAATTTTGTTCAGAAAGGGTGGCCCTCTTCCACAAATTTTCTTTGTGCAAGACTCACCATCCAGGCCACGCCCTGCAGACATCAGCATTGCCCAGCGACCTTAGAAAGTCAGTGCTGTGCATAGCCCCTCGCCCAAACGTGGAGGAAAAAGTGGCTTACTTAGGTGCCAGCACCACTGGCCTCTCCTAACATAACTGCCCCTGAGAGCTCAGGCGAACTGTGAGAAAATAATTCTGCCTATAACCTCACAACATTCAGTTCCAAGTGTCAGCATGGGGAATGATAAATCTCAGTGAAAACAACTTAGAGGAAAAATGCGAAATGAGATGGTGCCCTTCCCTGCTCCAACACATGCAGAGCACCACCCCAGCACTTGTAGTTATAGGACACTAACCCCTCAGTCTCATTCCTATCACAGCATCTCTAAAAGACAGTTTGCTCAACCTCAGCTTGCGTGTTTAGGACACCTGAAAGGGAGGATGGCAAGCGGAACATCTGGCTCAGCCTCCTAATCTCAAAAATGCTTGAAGGCTGTGGGTACTCATTGCGGTCAAAGTCGACACATGGTCACTGAGACACTGACAGCACTGGAGGAAGAAGGTGCCAACCACAAATTTAAATCCAATCCATTCCTGAATCTTCATCCCTATGTTGTGTGCTGTGCTTAGTCGCTCAGTCACTCCGACTCTTTGTGACCACATGGACTGTACCCTGCCAGGCTCCTCTGTCCATGGGGATTCTCTAGGCATGAATGGCTTGCCTAGAGAGTGGCTTGCCATGCCCTCCTCTAGGGAATCTTCCCAACCCAGGGATCGAACCCAGGTTTCCCGCATTGCAGGCAGATTCTTTACCACCTGAGCCACCAGGCACTATAATTTTATGTTCATTTAAAATCCAGGAACTGGTCTTGGGAACAGTTCAGACTCCTTTGTATTTTTATGTACTGATCACACTAATCTATTAGATATAAACATTTATAATTTGCCACTATTTTCTCCTATTTTTCCCTTTCTTCACACACACACACATGCATATTAGTGTGTGAAAGTGAAAGTGTTTGTTGAAAGTGTTTGGTCGTGTCAGACTCTTTTGCGACCCCATGGACTGTAGCCATCTAGGCTCCTCTGTCTATGGGATTCCCCAGGCAAGCATACTGGAGTGGGTAGCCATTCCCTTTTCCAGGGAATCTTCCCAAACCAGAGATTGAATCCGGGTCTCCCGTGTTGCAGGCAGATTCTTTACTGGCAGAGCCACCAGGAAAATCCCATATAAGTGTGTATACTCAGAATCTCAAAAATTCTGGAAGCATCAAATGACTTGCTCAACCCTGAGAACCTCTATCTCCTCTCTCTCTCCAGAAAGCTGGTTCCTTCATCGGTGAGTTGATATCAGAAAAGTCCTCTCAAGAAGAAACTGAAATCATCTCCCCTCTGGTTCCACAGTGGTCTCGAGTCAGACTTCAGAACTGCCTTGAACAGGTATGCACCTTCTGCTGTACACCTGTACGTCTTTTCAGGGTCCTCCTCTCCCCTTACGCCCCGGTGGTCAGACAGGCCAAGCCACAGGAGGAGCCCCAGTCTTGGCATCACTTGGATTCCTCTGAGGTGTCATGGGAACACCCCTGATCTGCCTCAAGGGCTTAGGCAAGCATAGGCTAGACGCATGGATGCTAAAGCAAGATATCTGTTCCAATACAAGGGGCAAACAGAGGCTTAAGGTAGAAGTCAACAGTGACTTCAGCATGTGATCCAGATTTCCAGGGATTATGATTCTAGGCCTCTGGGGTGGGGCCCCCTGTCATTGCTACCACCTCATGTGACCACAATGTGAGAAACTCTGGCTTAGTCCAGTCCCTTGGTACATCTGTACCCTCTACACACATTGGCAGCTGAATGGCTCACACATCAGGCAGCCAGAAAGGCCTGGCTCAGCCCTCACCACCTCAGTGCCTGCCTTGGTTGGATTTATTACATGCCCACATCACATTCTATTGTGCTCTGGGAATGAAGGCTTCTACAGATGTGCTCTGTACTAGGCTCCAAGGGATTATGGAGGTGGGAGAAATGTTTATCACTTCCAGCAAGGATATATATATATCCTCCTATTGGGGCCCAGCTGTTTTGTCCTCAAGCACAAAGCTCTGAGCCTCACAGAGAACAGGTCTGAGCCTAAGCAACCATCTCATTCTCCCCTTCCCTGGGTTCAGCTCCATCCTCAGTGACTCACTTGTAGGAAGGGCCCCCAAGCCTCAGATGCCCTTATTCAAAACATAAGGGCCAGGCACTAATGTCCAGGGAGGAGCATCGGGCAAGGCTCAGATGCCTGTCTGGTCAGCTCCCTAAGGCTCCAGCGGAGGTGGGGGGACAAAGGCGGGAGAGAGCACAGCACCACTGCTGGCTCGTGAGGTGCCTTTGTGCACTTGTGAAAAGCATACTTCCTGGGCAGATGCAGCCCCACACCAGGGTGCATGGCTTAGCAGGTGCTGGGGAAGCTAGATGGTAGCCCTGACTTGCCCTGAATGCAGGCATTCCCTTGTGCAGGAAACCACTGGAACAACTGTGACAACCCTGCTTGGAGAGAAGCAGCAGGAAAGAAGACAGAAAGGAAGAAAAAAGGTCGCCAAGGCCATTCAAGGCCCATGGCAACTGCCCCCTATCCTAATCCACTAGGCCCCCAAAGAAGCCCCACTCAGAGCAGCTGCCACAGCCATCCTTACCCCTCCTTTCTACCTAGATTGCTCACATCCCATCTACCCTTCAGGGCCTTCTCAAGTCCCTCACTGCCGGGAAGCCTTCCCTGACCACCCCCTTCCCTTCAGATCTGCTCCCCTGGTGGGCTTCCATACTTCTCTCACTCAGTGGCAGGTCACCTTTCTGTGGCCGTGTCTCCTCTGCCCCAAGACTACAACTCTGCCAGACTTTCCACAGAGCACCTGGCACCATGCGGGCAGCATGCAGTAGGTGCTTATTGAGTATTTACTGATTAATTGCAGTGGATAAACATGGAATGGGGGCTGAAAAGACCTATGAATTTGGTCCGAACTTGACCAGATTCCCTGGGATCCACGGAGATAAGACCTCCCCATCTGCTGCCCCAGTTTCCCACATGCACAGTACAGCAGATCGATGAATGAACTCCAAGGTTTCTGCCAACACTGAACCCTAGGCTTATGAGACTCAGAGCCCCTGGCCCCCCATCAGCCAAGTTTTCCTCCCTCTCACCCCAGAGTCTAGCACAGTGCTTGGCCCAGAATAGGCAAGCAATATGGTATATGGGTTGCCTCAGTCTCTACACTTTGGCAACTTTAGCATTTAACCTGGTGCTTTATTTAGCAAATCACAGACATCACACTTGACCAATTCAAGCAAAAGAGCTCTACTGTGAAAAGGTCTACAGTGAGGTGTCTCATGCCATCAATGGGAAGGCTGGAGAACCAGGCTTGGAAAATGCGGGTGGGGTGAAAGGTGCAGAACCATAGCTAAAAAGGTTCAGGGGCAAGCTAGGTCAGAACACCCACAGGCTCCTGGCCGTCTCTGCCACCACTGGCCACTGCTCTTCCAAGCTGCTGCTACAACACAGCTGTACTCTGAACTGTCACCAGCTCAGAGCCTCAGTTCCAAGTGGGACATGCAATTAGCCGTCAGGTCACATGAAATAAGCCTCCAGGATAAACAGGTGAGTGAGCCTTGAACACCGGTTCGGTGCGTGCATGTGTGCTCAGTCATGTCCAACTCTTTGCGACCCCACAGAGGACCCTGCCAGGCTGCTCTGTCCATGGGATTTCCCAGGCAAGAATACTAGAGCGGGTTGTCATGTCCCCCTCCAGGGGATCTTCCTAACCCAGGGATTGAACCTGTGTCTCCTGCATTGGCAGGTGGATTCTTTATCACTGAGCCACGTGAGAAGCCACCAATGCACATTAAGTCACATGGTCCCACCCTAATTGCCAGGAAGAGAGGTGTTCATCCATTCAAATTCCTCAATAGGAAGGATCTTCAGGTGCAAGACAGTCAAGAAATGCCAAAGGCCACTCTGATTATTCTGTCCCGTTAACCAAACAAATTTTCTCTTCAAGGAATTTGAAAAAGAAACTGTAGTATGTTGAATAGTGGCTCTCCAAAAGATTGAGGGCACGAGGAGAAGGGGGTAACAGAGCATGAGATGATTGGATGGCCTCACCGACTCAATGGACATGAGTTTGAACAAATTCTGGGAGATAGTGAAGGACAGGGAAGCCTGGTGTGCTGCAGTCCATGGGGTCACAAAGGGTCAGATACGACTTAGCAACTGAACAACAACAAAAGATGTCAGCCTAGAACCTAAGAATGTGAACCTATTTGGAATAAAGGTCTTTGCAGCTGAAATTAAAGATTTCAAGGTGAAATCATCCTGATAGAGATGTGACCTTAGATAGAAAACACAGAAAGATAGGACAAAATGCATAACCTGAAGTGGTGCAAACAGAAGCCAAGAAATGCCAAGGATTGCCAGGAGTCCCCCAAAGCTCTGAATGAGTCTCCCTCAGGGCCGCAAAACAAGCCAACCCAGCTGATGCCTTAATTTCAGACTTCGGGCGCCTAAGCTGTGAGAGAATAAACCTCCGTTGTTCTAAAAGCCCCTAGTCTCAAGGAAATGATCACAGCAGTCTCAAGGAAATAATACAGGGGCCTAGAGGTGTCATGAGGATGGTGCTGAGGCCATGTGGAAGCCTCCCTGACTGGGAATCTGAGGGGGCCTCAGAGGCTGCAAACACCCTTCCAGAAGACACCGCACAAAGAGGGGTGAAGGTGGGAGGTCCGAGAGGCAGCGAGGGCTCCTTGGAGGCAAGGGGATCCGCATGCGTCTGGTACTTTGAGTCTTCAGGCAGTGTTGGGGAGGTGGTGTGGAGGGTAGTTGGGGGATTGCGAGGACAGGGAAGGGGGGTCAGCCAAGATGGACAGGTCAGCCAAGATGCCACCCACCTTGGGAAAACCATCCATTCCTCTACTTTCCTCATTGCTCCCCCACGAGCGCGCCCCCATACTGCCCTAGGTGAAGGTCAATAGAGTCATTCCCCCGTTCACCAACCTGGACAGGGCAGAGATGCCTATCTCTGCCCTNACCTTGGGAAAACCATCCATTCCTCTACTTTCCTCATTGCTCCCCCACGAGCGCGCCCCCATACTGCCCTAGGTGAAGGTCAATAGAGTCATTCCCCCGTTCACCAACCTGGACAGGGCAGAGATGCCTATCTCTGCCCTCTGCCCTTTGAGCCCCATTCAGGCACTCTCTAGTTTTCTTAAATAGGATTTTGCCTGGGTTCCTAGGACGCCTGTATTTCGAAACCGTTCTTCGGGCGCCGCTCGGTTACAAAAGCGCCCTGCCAAGTGTTCCAAGAACATCATCTCACATCATCCTTCACAGAGGAGGCTCATGCCCCATTTTACAGATGGGGAAAGTGAAGCTAAATCACTAGCCCGAAGTCAGTCACTCGGCAGCCTGAAAGGGAGCGAACGCAGGGTCCCAGCTGGCTCCAGGTTTCTGCAACTCGTGCGCCGCCCACACTTTTCCGGCCAGCGCCCCACTTCCCCATCCCACCCCAGCGAGAGGCGCCCGGCCAGCCCCTGGAGGAGCGTGCCTCGGCTGCTAATCGCCCGCCGCCCCCGCCTCCGTTTCACTGCCCGGAGCCGCCCAGGCCGGCTTAGCCCGGAGACAGCTTCGGGGCCGCACGGCGCAGCCGATTGGCCCGCGGTAATTACGGGCACGCTCCGGGAGGAGATGTGTATAAGAGACAGGTACAGCAGATCGATGAATGAACTCCAAGGTTTCTGCCAACACTGAACCCTAGGCTTATGAGACTCAGAGCCCCTGGCCCCCCATCAGCCAAGTTTTCCTCCCTCTCACCCCAGAGTCTAGCACAGTGCTTGGCCCAGAATAGGCAAGCAATATGGTATATGGGTTGCCTCAGTCTCTACACTTTGGCAACTTTAGCATTTAACCTGGTGCTTTATTTAGCAAATCACAGACATCACACTTGACCAATTCAAGCAAAAGAGCTCTACTGTGAAAAGGTCTACAGTGAGGTGTCTCATGCCATCAATGGGAAGGCTGGAGAACCAGGCTTGGAAAATGCGGGTGGGGTGAAAGGTGCAGAACCATAGCTAAAAAGGTTCAGGGGCAAGCTAGGTCAGAACACCCACAGGCTCCTGGCCGTCTCTGCCACCACTGGCCACTGCTCTTCCAAGCTGCTGCTACAACACAGCTGTACTCTGAACTGTCACCAGCTCAGAGCCTCAGTTCCAAGTGGGACATGCAATTAGCCGTCAGGTCACATGAAATAAGCCTCCAGGATAAACAGGTGAGTGAGCCTTGAACACCGGTTCGGTGCGTGCATGTGTGCTCAGTCATGTCCAACTCTTTGCGACCCCACAGAGGACCCTGCCAGGCTGCTCTGTCCATGGGATTTCCCAGGCAAGAATACTAGAGCGGGTTGTCATGTCCCCCTCCAGGGGATCTTCCTAACCCAGGGATTGAACCTGTGTCTCCTGCATTGGCAGGTGGATTCTTTATCACTGAGCCACGTGAGAAGCCACCAATGCACATTAAGTCACATGGTCCCACCCTAATTGCCAGGAAGAGAGGTGTTCATCCATTCAAATTCCTCAATAGGAAGGATCTTCAGGTGCAAGACAGTCAAGAAATGCCAAAGGCCACTCTGATTATTCTGTCCCGTTAACCAAACAAATTTTCTCTTCAAGGAATTTGAAAAAGAAACTGTAGTATGTTGAATAGTGGCTCTCCAAAAGATTGAGGGCACGAGGAGAAGGGGGCAACAGAGCATGAGATGATTGGATGGCCTCACCGACTCAATGGACATGAGTTTGAACAAATTCTGGGAGATAGTGAAGGACAGGGAAGCCTGGTGTGCTGCAGTCCATGGGGTCACAAAGGGTCAGATACGACTTAGCAACTGAACAACAACAAAAGATGTCAGCCTANGCTCCATTCAAAGGGGCTGCCTCGGGGGCGGAGGTGGCTAGGGAGGGGGGGCGCCCATTGTTGCGCCGAGTACTTAAGGGGTCCTGAGGCCAGTCGTGTGCCACACTCGGTACTCACACGAGCTGATCTGATCGCCGGCGAGATCACTCGGGAGACAGGCAGGAGCGCGGCCGCTGCAGACGAGGCGAGGAGTTGAGGCCAAGTTTCCGGTGCGCCCTGAGCCCTTCCAGCCCTTGGCGCCCGCAGCCAGCACAGAGTAGACCCGGGCCGTTCCGAACGTAAGTGCGTCCCGGCGGCCTTGCCCTTAGTCCGGACTCCTGCCCTCTAAGCGCCCTCTTAACTGTCCATCGGTCCTGCACAACGCCACGATGCCAGCCACTCTAGAGACCTGCCTCTCGGACCTCGACTGCGCTAGCAGCAGCAGCAGCACTAGCGACCTGTCCGGCTTCCTCACCGACGAGGAGGACTGTGCCAGGCTCCAACAGCCCGCGTCCGCCTCGGGGCCGCCCGTGACGGTCCGCAGGGGCGCACCCGGGATTCCCGGGGCGCCCGACGCTCCTCGCACGCCGGACGATGAGCAGGAGCGGCGGCGGCGCAGGGGCCGCGCACGGGTGCGCTCCGAGGCGCTGCTGCACTCGCTGCGCAGGAGCCGACGCGTCAAGGCCAACGACCGCGAGCGAAACCGCATGCACAACTTGAACGCGGCGCTGGATGCGCTGCGCAGCGTGCTGCCCTCCTTCCCCGACGACACCAAGCTCACCAAGATCGAGACGCTGCGCTTCGCCTACAACTACATCTGGGCTCTGGCGGAGACTCTGCGCCTGGCGGACCAGGGGCTGCCCGGGGGCGGTGCCCGCGAGCGCCTCCTGCCGCCACAGTGCGCACCCTGCCTCCCCGGGCCCCCGAGTCCCGCCAGCGACGCGGAGTCCTGGGCCTCCGGTGCCGCCGCCTCCCCCTGCGCCGCTGCCGCCTCGCCACTCTCTGACCCCAGTAGCCCCGTCGCATCCGAAGACTTCACCTATGGCCCCGGCGACCCTCTTTTCTCCTTCCCCGGCCTGCCCAAAGACTTGCTCCACACGACGCCCCGTTTCATCCCTTACCACTAGGGCCCCTTTTGAATACCGTTACCTTCCCCCCTCCCCCAGGAGACGGACAGTAGATGGGGACCCAGTCCAGACAGACCGAGGAAGCAGGAGCTTTAAATGGGTAGGGGATCCCTGAGCCGCTTGTTAGGTCGCTGCACCCTCGCAGCGGCTGCCCCTTGGTCTGTTTCTCCAGCCCTCAGCCCCAGGGCCTCTCCCGCCCGCCCCTAGACGGCCTTTCCTTTTGCACTTTCTGTACTCCACAAAACCTCCTTTGTGGCTGGCTCCTGTCTCTTATACACATCTAGATGTGTATAAGAGACAGTCCCCCAGGACAGGAGGGAAGGTGAGGGAGCTTACGTCTGGAGGCCACCAGCTTCTTGGGGAACCAAGAGGCNACTCCACAAAACCTCCTTTGTGGCTGGCTCAGAGCTGACCCCAGCCACTACTTCAGTGTGATTTAGAAAAGGGACACATCAGTCCCTGAAGACGAGGTGAAAAGTCAATTTTACAATTTGTAGAACTCTAATGAAGAAAAACGAGCATGAAAATTCGGTTTGAGCCGGCTGACAATACAATGAAAAGGCTTAAAAAGGAGAGACAAGGAGTAGGCTTCATGCATTATGGATCCCGACCCCCACCACTGCAGGCTTGCTCTAGGAAGAACCCGAGACTCTTGCGTAGCTATTCAGGCACTGGGCTGGAGAGTACTTTAATTTATTCAAGATGCTTCATTCATATGAAAATGTATTTTTGTGCATAAAGAATTTATTCTATTATTATGAGCTATCAAAGTTTACATTTTTGTACTGCAGATGTTTCATGTAAATAAAAGTTAAATAAAAAAGATAATAAGTCACCAGGTTTCTTGCCTGTGGTTGGTGTCTCTGGGGCTTTTCTTCCCTTCCCCTGGCTGCTCCACCACTAAAGTGAAACACTATCCCCACCCAACTTCGAAAGTCCAGTCATTTTTCGAAACAATTAAAAATAAAATGCACCTGATTTCCACCAAAAAAAAAAAAAAAAGGATAAAGTGAGACTAGGGCATTTGAGATCCATCATTTCCTTTCACTTTGTAAACACAAGGGAGATCTTTCAGGCTCCCCATAAGCCAATTAAGACTTTTTAGTGGAGAATTAGCCCCGGATATGCAGCTACCTGTAGAGGTAGGGGCGGTGTGAGAGTCTTTCTTTTGAGGAGCTCCACATCAGCTGGCTCTGTGTTTCAAAGAAAGGGGATTAAAAAGATCAATACAGTGTGACCACTGGCTAGGAAGTCCCAGTGACAGGTGGGCCCAGGCTGGGCAAGCAGAAGGGTCCACTCTTATAACAGCCTATTTAGAGGGGGAAATTGATTTGTAAACAATGCCTCCAAATTGTTGTTCATTGAGGCTGGGATCACTCTGGCTGGGAGGTGTGGGATGAATAATGCTGGTGTGGTGTCTCTGGATGAGTGTGCAGCTGCCTAAAATTGTGAGAGTGTCTGCACCACACACGCACACACACACACACACACACACACACACTGTGGCCACCGTGTCCACAGAAGAAGGCATGCAGTGGACTCCATCCTGGCTTGCTTGGCTAGCCGGGGCAACAGCCGAAGCTTTCATTTGCTGCCAGAGAAATCAGCCATCCAAACTCAGTGGGGATTTTTCTGGCTGCGGTGTGTTGGTCCGTTGTCTAACAATTAGCTGACAGCACTGGCCAATAGCGGCTTTTGTTTTAAATCTCCCGAATGTGGATGATTACAAAGATGGTCCCTAAAATGCAGTTGCTTCCTGTTTCCCCCAGCTGATAAGTTACCCCACTTAATATTAAGACCATTTTTTTCATTGAATTGACCCTTTTCATGAATATAATTATATACAAAGAGGTGGTAGAAATGGGTTTGGGAAAATAGTATCCTATAGCATGAGAGAAATCTTATCTGTTTAGGGTGTGAATAGAAGCAGAGCCCAAAAGTAAGACTTCGAATAGCATTTTCCCCTTGTGGGAATGTCACCCTCCTCACGCAGGTCCTACCGAGTTAGACCTACAGAGTCAGATGTTGTGTCCCCGGCAGTCATTGCGAAGTTCATCTATGTACTTCAGATAAAAAGGCTTCTTTTGGGAAGGTTCTGAAAAGTTGGATGCTTCCTCTCTCTGCCCTCAGAACAGAGACAAAGAGTCTTGCAAGAAAAGGTTTGGAAGTTGTGAGAGCTTGGAAGAGAGTGGCTTCTGCTAAAAGCTCCCAGGAAAAAGTTGCATCTCCTGAATAACCCTGCCCGGGTCCCGCTCTATTGTCTGTCTCAGAATTAATTCACTCTACCAGCTTTGCATTTTCCTATAGCAAAAAAACACAAATGGTCTGTATCAGATTTTCTGCTCTCCCATGCATAGGATGTGTGGAAGCGCTTCCCTCCAGCTTTCTGAGGGGCTCAGGCTGGGTCTGGAAGAAGGCGGGTCCCCTACAGAAACTCTGTTCAGTGTGGTGTTGGTGCATGTGTCTCAGCTAGAGGAAGATTCTGCATTCTGTCTGATGTATATTATCACTGTCCCAGAGTCTTGGGAAAACCACCAGCAGACAAACACCCCACACATCCCAGGCATCCTGGAGCCAACAGCTGTAGTAGGAGCTTTGTCTCCTACAACTGCCTACAGCCAGCACTGAAAATGCGAAATGCCACTACCCCCAAGAAGAGCAAACTGTATTCCCAATGTTGTTGTCAAAAAAAGGCACACAACTCAAAGCCCAGGGCCCAGGGCCACTTCCATCTAAAGAAAACATCTTTAACAGCATCGATTGATGGAGGGAGCCTCCACCCCTGCCAGTTTATACTGTTCTTTCTCCCATGGAAGCAAGCCTGTAAGTATGGCTTTGTAGCTCCCAAATAGGAGAAAAGAAGGGAGGTGATTTAAAAATGCTTATCCCCAGCCCAGGGGCCTCTTTTTGTCCTTCATTCGTCGTTCATCCACTGGCACTGTGAAGGCAGCTGAGGTTACTAGAGTATTGTGAAGAGTATTGTAATCATTATAGAGCAAAGAACATCTCACTGACAGCCACGATTCACTTCCTCAACAGAATCTTCCACTGAGAAATAACCTAGCACTCAGAAAAGCTTATTTATTCTACCTGGGTTTGTCTCTTTGCTTCTGTCCTGGTGTAATGTGTGTTTTTACACTCTTCTTTCCAGTCTTGGAGAAACCAGGTCAGGGACGATGGGGATGACATGGTCAAATGAAGCATTCACTTAGCCTGTCAATTCTTTAATGATTCTATCAAGCCCTGTGTGTTGAGCACCATTCTAGGCACTGGGCTAACCAGGATAGAGCCCTCACCAGAAAGAAACTTACACACTAATGGGAGAAAGACAAAATCAACTTATGACAGATGGTAGTAAAAGGTGAGAAGAAAAATAACATAAAATTAGAGGAATATGGAATGCTACAGTGGAAGGGAGGGTGTTCTTTTAGAAAATACAGCCATGTAAAGGCTTTTGATGAGATGACATTTGAGCAGAGGCTCAGATGCAGAGAGAAGGAACAAGCCTTGATAGTATCTGGAGGAAAGCATCCCAAAGAGAACATGCCAAGAGGAGAAAACTCTGGCTATCTACCATGTAGTAGAGGAATGAGGAGGCTGATATGGAGCAGAAGGCATGAGGGGGGCAAAACAGGTGCATGCGTGCATGCTCAGTCATGTCCAAGTCTTTGTGACAACCCCATGGATTTGTGGCTCACCAGGCTCGTCCGTCCATGGAAATTTTCAGGCAAGAATACTGGAGTGGGTTGCCATTTCCTCCTCCGGGGGATCTTCCAAGCCCAGGGACCAAACCTGCATCACCTTCATCTCCTGAATTGTCAGGCAGGTTCTTTACCACTGAGCCACCTGGGAAACCTGGAGACAGGCAGGGGCAGTGCAAACCATGATTTTTTTTTCTCAAGTTAATTGAAGGGTTGAAAGAAGAGGAGTGCTGTGAATTTGCTTATCACTATTAGGGCCACACTTGTTACAGAGATGGCAGAGTTTAGGTGCCAAGATGGAAGCAGAGACCCAACTAAGCACCTGCATATGAGTCCTGAAGAAAGATTTATGGTGCTGGAAGTGGTTAAGAGTAGTCCAGAACCAGGACAACTTTTAAGAAGAAAACAACAGGATTTGTTTTCGGGTATGAAACAGAGAAATTAAGGACAACTTCAAGGATTTGGGTCAGAAACAATGAACACCATCCCCAAAAGTCCTCTACAAATGGTTAAGTTTGCCTGAAAATGCTCGTTTTAGCACCAAAGCAAAGATGGAAAGAGGAATTTCAGTGTCCATAAGGTAAGGACAAGTTGTTGTCCAAGATAACCGTAACCTTCTCCAGTTTCAAAGGCCTAAGAGAAATGCCTCAGAGAAGGCTTACAATGGGTTGAGAAGCATGAGTAGGGGGATGGGGCCCTTGATGTCCAGGGCAATAGTCTCAATGACATCATCATCATTAACACCATCATACCAGCCAACACTTACACAGCACTTACTGTGTATTCTACGCACATTCTCTAGGCAAGAATACTTGAGTAGTTGACCATTCCTTTCTCCAAGAGATCTTGCTGACCCAGGGATCAAACCTGAGTCTCTTGCCGCTGGCAGATTCTTGACCATCGGAGCCACCAGGGAAGCCCCTGCAAACACACTACGCATATTAATGATTTAATTCTCATAACCCATAAGGTTAATAATGCCATTATCTCTGTTTTGCAGAGCATTATCTCTGAGGCACAGAGAAGTCAAATAACTGTTCTAAGAGCACACTGAAAGTAAGTCATGAAGGTGGAATTTGAACTCAGACAATCTGGTTCCAGCATTTCTACTGCTTCTTATATTGTTCCTCTTGGAATGAAAACGGAATACAACTAAGAAAAAGCAACATGGACCACAAGCTTTGCTTTCTGGGCCCCAGCCTGATCCAAGTGTAAGCTTAATCATTGCTACAGGCAAGGCTCAGCTGCCATATGGGACTGTTGGTTGCATGAGAAAAAGGGCTCATTCCTCTGATACTCTTGGTGCAAAGCATACACAGCAAGGTAAGTGGAGTTTCCCCTCTCCACCCCCCACCTCCCAAAGGGGCTGTGCATGGGGCACAGTCCTTACGACCTGATCTAGCAGCCCTGCCTAGAGGCAAGAGGAGGTCGGGGGAATAGTCTTTTTTCTGACTGAGATAGAGGAAGCCTATCTCAGGGTTTGGGTGTCACTATTTCAATTAGTAAGGTCAATAGGGCCAAGAGTCTGGTGGCATCCTTTTCTGAAAAATCACCATTCACATTTGGCCAGAAAGGCCCCATCCATCTCATCAAAGCCTAGACTTCCTTAGAAAATACTTCTGGGGTTGCTCCAATCTAGGCCAAGCAGGGAATCAAGGTTTCCAAGTTCTCCTTTGAAGAGCCTAATGGTAGAGGCTGGAACTTTCTGGAAGGTGCTCCGGTCAACTTCCACCAATATCCTGCATCAGCCATTGGCCAAGAATAAGCCCAGGTACACTGAACTGTAGGAGCTGTCACTTCGTGGGATGGTTTAGGACAGACACTCAGCTCCAGTACTGAGCTCACCTGCTTGCCCTCTGGACCGGTGGCCAGGATGGGGACAACTCTGAAGGCAGGGTGCCAAAACTGGCTGTTGGGATTTCAATGATACTGTTTTGGTTTCTAACACAAACTAGCCCAGAGGTACCCAAACTGTTGACTTTTCAGATAGGAAGTTTTAAATAGCTATGATGAATACAGTAAAGAATTTAGTGGAAATTATGGACAATATGCTTATGTTAGTCAAGGTTTTCCAGAGAAACAAAACCAGTGGGATATTATAAGTACATGTATAAGACTAGATTTACTACAGAAATTGGCTCACAGTGTCATAGAGGCTGAGAAGTCCCACGACGTGCTGCAAGTTGAAGGACCAGGAAAGCTAGTGGTGTAATTCAGACCAAATCTGAAAGCCTGAGAACACCAGGCAGCCAATGATCTAAGTCCTAGTGTGAGTTGAAGGCCCCCAATCGGGAGCACTGGTGTCCTAGAAGATGGCTGTCTCAACTTAAGCAGAGAAGAAATCCACCCTTCCTCATCTTTCTGTTTTATTCGAGTCCTCAGGGAGATCTTTACTCAGTCTACTAATTCAAATACTAATCTCTTCCAGAGATAACTTCATAGTTGTCTCTGGGCATCCCTTAGCCCAGAAAAGTTGACATATAAACTTAATTATCACAATGCTTTTTTAAAAAATCGGGAAATTCAGCTATGGTAACTCTAAGAAGTCAAAATGAAGCGGTAGAAAATTACCCATGATATTGGACACTCATCAATAGCCTGGATATTTCTAAAGATTCCATGATCTTGAAGATAGATCAACTGACTACATCCAAACTGAAACATGAAGAGAAAAAAAGGAGTAGGAAAAACCACCACAGAATGGAGCATTCAAGAAATGATATCAAATGAAAACCTGAATCTACATAAAGAAATGAAAAAAAAAAGAAATGGTTAAAATGAAAGTAAAAGACTCTTTTTTACTTATCTTAAATCAGTTTAAAAGATAATTGTGTAAAACAAAATGAGTAATACTGTACTGTGGCACTTGCAACATAAGTAAAATACACAAGAAAAATAACCCAGGGGATTCCCTGATGGTCCAGTGGTTAGAATTCTGCATTTCCACTGCAGGGGACACATGTTCGATCCCTAGTCGGGAGAACTAAGATTCTGCAAGCCACATGGCAAAAAAAGGAAAGAAAGAAAGAAAGAAACAAGAAAAATAACCCAAAGAATGGGCGATCAATGGGAATACGATTGACTTTTGAACAAATCAAGTTTTAACTGAGCAGATTCATTTACATGTGGATTTTTTTCCCCCACTAAATATGTACTGCAATACTACACAAGCTGCGGCTGGGTGAATCTATGGTTTGGGACAGAAGATGTGGAGAGCTGACTCTCAAGTTATTCACTGGTTTACCACTGCATGGAGGCTGGGCATCCCAGCCCCCGAATTATTCAAGGGACAAATGCACTCTTGTAACACTCTCACTTTACATAAAGTGGTAAAATATTCTTTGAGGATACATTCGGATACATTAACAGTATACTTTGTAAACCCTAGGAGAAAACTGCCAAAATTTACAAAATCATGTAACAAGCCAAAAGTAGACTCAAAATAGACTAATAAAAAAAAAAATTCAGTTAATTCAAAAGAAGTGGGGGGAAAGGAACAAAGAACATATAAGATGAATAGAAAACAACAAGGAAGATGATGAATTTAAATCCAATCTCATAAATAATTACACTAAGTACAGCTTACATTAAAATCCAAAGGTTGTCACCCAACTGTAGGTTATCTACAAGAAACCCACTTCAAATATAAAGATATAAATAGCTTAAAAGAATGGAAAGGAAAAAGATAGGCCATATAAATACTTTTAAGAAAACTACAGTGGCTATATTAATATCAGACTAAATAGACTTCGGCTTCCCAGGGGGCTCAGTGGTGAACAATATGCCTGCCAATGCAGGAGACGAAAATTCGATCCCTAGTTTAGGAAGGTCCCATGGAGAAGGAAACGGCAACCCACTACAGTATTCTTGCCTAGAATATCCCATGGACAGAGAAGCCTAGTGGGCTACATATAGTCCATGGCGTTGCAAAAGAGCTGGACAAAACCTAGAGCAACTAAACAACAACAAATAGACTCTAGAGCAAGACATGTTTCCAGGGATAAGGAGGGACACTGTATAATGATAAAGGGGTCAATTCACCAAGAAAATATAACAATCCTGTATGTGCAAGCACTCAACAATGAACCTGCGAAATACATGAAACAAAAAATGATATAACTGAAAGAAGAAACAGACAAATCCACAAATCTACAAAGATTCAACATTTATCACTTTGTATAATATAGAAAAAGTAGAAAATCAGCAAGGATATAGTATATCTGAACACTATTAACCAACTTGGCCTAATTTATACTTACAGAATAACACCATCCATGCTCAAACAATAGCAGAACAGATATTCTTGTCAAGTACACACAGACTATTCACCAAGATAGACATATTCTGGGTCATAAAATAATTTCAATAATTTAAGCCAATTCAAGTTAATTTAAGCCAATTCAGGAACTAAATATGTTCTCTGAAATAGCAAATTCCCAAATAATTGAAAATTGAACAACAGTCTCCTACATCACCCATTGTTCAAAGGGGAAGTGTATTTAGTAACTTGCATAGCAATTTGAGTCTGTTATCTAATAATAAAATAGTTTAGGTTTGTATCTTATATGTCTTTGGGAGGTTTTTTCCCCTTCGTTTTTCTAGTAATTCATTTTTGATTCATTTGATATAAATGATATAATTCATTTGATATAAAAATGTTTATCTGAAATATATTGAAAATGTAGAGTTATTCACTACATGAAGTTTGAGAAGCCCTGCCCAGGAGAACAGTGGGCAACTTGGTGGACCCTGAATCTCTGAACTACTGTGTGAAGCAGAGCTACCCGGCTACCTGGGATGCTCTTCTTGGACTGTTTACATGAACGAGAAATGAACTCGTTCTTGAAGCTCTGGTATCACTGTGTCCCTGCTCTAGGAGTCAATCCTTATGCTAACTGGCATCGCCACTAAGGCATGCTGCCTGTTGTCTCTGAGCCACTGTTTCAGTCCCAGGTAGAGCTAGAAGCAAGCTCTTTCCAGAGAGAATACAGGCTCTTGAGAAAGCCAGCCAAGTGAACATCACTCTTCTCATCGCAGAGAGTCACCACAAAAGAGAGGAGGTAAGAGCTAAAGTCCTTACTTCTTCAGCAGAGTACAGGCAGGCTGATAGCAGAGACGGGGTGTGAAGCCATTCCAATGGCCTGCAAGTGCCCAGCAGAGCTTGGCTTTCCCTAGCTGCCATGGGAGGGGCAGGATTTCCATCAGCAAGCACAACAGCAGCCCTGGGAACTGCTATGGCTACCCCAGAAAGATGGCTCTAGGGTCTCCCTCTTACAGGGCCAACTTACAGTGAGTGTTTCTAACTATTATTGAGGGTGCTCAGGCAACGTAACCCACCAGTCCAGGTCTGTCAGTTCCTAACTGGTAACCTCTTTTTGCCTGTCTCTTTCTGTAAAGTGGATATTAATGATAGTACATATCTATGTCATAGGATTTTCCAAGTCTTCAATGAAGGCTTCACTCTTCATGGAAAGAGCGAAACACATGTCTCATCCATTAAAAGGACTTGATAAATGTTAGCTATTGACTGATTTAGCTGCAAACCAGTCACCCTTTGTGATGAGATGATCTGTCTTTGGTCACCAGATGGTCCCTACCTTTCTTCAAGTCTGTAGGTCTTAGGTACAAACTTAACTAGCGTAACTTGATTCTAATGAAGCAATATAATTTTGGAAGCCAATGCTATACTTCAAATGTAAAACTGTGATTAGAGGACTTAGGAAGGATATTAAATTCTACCTAGTGGCTGTCTGGCTGAAGCCCAGACAAACCTCACTACCTTTAAGAATGGCTTCATCTGAAGCATGAGGACCTGACTACAGTGCTTTCTAGTTTAGCAAGCAATTTCGCATNAGAACAGATATTCTTGTCAAGTACACACAGACTATTCACCAAGATAGACATATTCTGGGTCATAAAATAATTTCAATAATTTAAGCCAATTCAAGTTAATTTAAGCCAATTCAGGAACTAAATATGTTCTCTGAAATAGCAAATTCCCAAATAATTGAAAATTGAACAACAGTCTCCTACATCACCCATTGTTCAAAGGGGAAGTGTATTTAGTAACTTGCATAGCAATTTGAGTCTGTTATCTAATAATAAAATAGTTTAGGTTTGTATCTTATATGTCTTTGGGAGGTTTTTTCCCCTTCGTTTTTCTAGTAATTCATTTTTGATTCATTTGATATAAATGATATAATTCATTTGATATAAAAATGTTTATCTGAAATATATTGAAAATGTAGAGTTATTCACTACATGAAGTTTGAGAAGCCCTGCCCAGGAGAACAGTGGGCAACTTGGTGGACCCTGAATCTCTGAACTACTGTGTGAAGCAGAGCTACCCGGCTACCTGGGATGCTCTTCTTGGACTGTTTACATGAACGAGAAATGAACTCGTTCTTGAAGCTCTGGTATCACTGTGTCCCTGCTCTAGGAGTCAATCCTTATGCTAACTGGCATCGCCACTAAGGCATGCTGCCTGTTGTCTCTGAGCCACTGTTTCAGTCCCAGGTAGAGCTAGAAGCAAGCTCTTTCCAGAGAGAATACAGGCTCTTGAGAAAGCCAGCCAAGTGAACATCACTCTTCTCATCGCAGAGAGTCACCACAAAAGAGAGGAGGTAAGAGCTAAAGTCCTTACTTCTTCAGCAGAGTACAGGCAGGCTGATAGCAGAGACGGGGTGTGAAGCCATTCCAATGGCCTGCAAGTGCCCAGCAGAGCTTGGCTTTCCCTAGCTGCCATGGGAGGGGCAGGATTTCCATCAGCAAGCACAACAGCAGCCCTGGGAACTGCTATGGCTACCCCAGAAAGATGGCTCTAGGGTCTCCCTCTTACAGGGCCAACTTACAGTGAGTGTTTCTAACTATTATTGAGGGTGCTCAGGCAATGTAACCCACCAGTCCAGGTCTGTCAGTTCCTAACTGGTAACCTCTTTTTGCCTGTCTCTTTCTGTAAAGTGGATATTAATGATAGTACATATCTATGTCATAGGATTTTCCAAGTCTTCAATGAAGGCTTCACTCTTCATGGAAAGAGCGAAACACATGTCTCATCCATTAAAAGGACTTGATAAATGTTAGCTATTGACTGATTTAGCTGCAAACCAGTCACCCTTTGTGATGAGATGATCTGTCTTTGGTCACCAGATGGTCCCTACCTTTCTTCAAGTCTGTAGGTCTTAGGTACAAACTTAACTAGCGTAACTTGATTCTAATGAAGCAATATAATTTTGGAAGCCAATGCTATACTTCAAATGTAAAACTGTGATTAGAGGACTTAGGAAGGATATTAAATTCTACCTAGTGGCTGTCTGGCTGAAGCCCAGACAAACCTCACTACCTTTAAGAATGGCTTCATCTGAAGCATGAGGACCTGACTACAGTGCTTTCTAGTTTAGCAAGCAATTTCGCATCCATCATCTGACATTAGCCTCACAATGTCCAGTGAAGTAGAAGGGATTATTGTATCTGTAGCACAGATGAGGCAAGGGGCTCAGAGGTTAAGTGGTTCACCCAAGGTCACGAGGTTAATGAGAGGAGAACGTGGGGCTTGGAGCCACATCTGGGTCCAGGCCCATTTCTTTCTCCCAGATACTTTTGTGTTCCAGGCTTGCCTCACCTGACCCAGAGCACAGACCCCCACAGTCAGAGACATTTCTATATGATGGTTTTTAATCAAGCCAAAGATGAATAATGATGAATATGTGATTAGGTTGAACCATATAAAATTGCTGGTTATTTTTTACTACAGAAACAGTGATTTCATGTGGTTCAACCTAGTAACCAGCATTTACTTGGATGCTTACCATTGGTTAGGCACTGAGCCAAGCTCTTTATCATCACATCATCTTATCTAATCATAATAGCCTTGTTATCTCCAATTTAAAGATGAGGAGTCTGAAGCCAGGGCTTCCAAATCAGTAAGTGAAGGGGCAGGACTTAAATTCACACAGCCTTCACCAGTGCACTTCCCTACCATTTATTTCTCCAGCAGGAAAGCATGAGGCCCTAGTGACAGAAAATATGTCTTAATCAACTGCATAGAGCCACAAGCAACACCTAATATTAATTCATTCAACAAATTTGAGGGCATAGTAGGCTTCTTGTTGTGAGACCATTCTTTGTTGAGTCTCAAGCATTTCTATACATGGTGAACAGAGGCATTAACTGCTCTTTAGTCTGTTCCAGACTCTTTTCAAAGCTATTGGTATACTGCACAGACTTGGAAGAAAGAGATCGTGTCTCTATCCAGAGCAAAGGACAGATACAGACTGTCCAGTGTGAAAGAATCATGTTCCCTAAGCTCAGAGCTGCTCTCCTGTAATGCACCGAGTGTCATGTGGCCCTCTTCCTGTCACCCTAGAAAAATCAGGACTTGGGAACCACCCTAATGATGCTAATACGCTGCGAGTAGATAGACTATCCTTTGCCTCTGACTACGAGTTCCCTATCTTCCACCAGCACGAAACTGTGGCAGGCTAACCAGTTAGCTTGCAAGCAAGATACAATCTCAGATCAGAGTTGTTGACTATGCTGGCCAAACGAATGAATGCATGTACCAAGCACTCCTGCTGTGCACGGCACTGTGTCTTAAACATTTTAATAGTGTCAGAGAGCCATGTCTGCCACTCCCAGAGAGAGAGTGCCAAGATAGTGGGTCTGGTTTCCCTGACCCACTGCAAAATAGCCACATCAGCACCAGTTTTTATTGGGAACTGACTGTGTGTCTGGCTCCAATGTTTTGAGTTCCACAGTGTCTCCCTGGGAGCATTTTGTAAGTGCTTGTTGATCAAATGATCCATCCCACTATTCAACAAATATTAATTGAGTGCTTACTGTGTGCCTGACTCTGCTCCAGTATTTGGGAGAATCAGACAGACAGGACCCCTGCTTTCCTGGGGCTTAGCCACTGGTGAGAGAAACAGTCAACACACAAAATATCAGATAGTGATTAAAAAAAAAAAAAGAAATCTCTGCTCTAATTTAAGGAGCTTCCCTCATAGCTCAGCTGGTAAAGAATCTGCCTGTAATGCAGGAGACCTGGGTTCAATTCCTGGATTGGGAAGATCCCCTGGAGAAGGAAATGGCAACCCACTCCAGGATTCTTGCCTGGAGAATCCCACAGACAGGAATCTGATGGGCTACAATACAGTCCATGGGATCATAAGAGTCAGACAAGAATTAGCGANCTGGATTGGGAAGATCCCCTGGAGAAGGAAATGGCAACCCACTCCAGGATTCTTGCCTGGAGAATCCCACAGACAGGAATCTGATGGGCTACAATACAGTCCATGGGATCATAAGAGTCAGACAAGAATTAGCGACTAAACCACCACCATGCACTAAAGAGGCAGTAAAACCCCTTTAAAATTGCTGGTCAGGGGAGACCCCTGGGAAGAGGGGGCCTCTAAGCTGACCCCTGACTGATGAAAGTCAGCTTTCCATGGATCAGGAGGATGAGCAGCTCAATCAGAGGGAATATGATTGGTGTGTTCAAAGGAGAAGGAAGAAGCCAGTAGGAATGGAGTCCAGCAAAGCAGGAGGTGACGGCAGAAAGAGACAGAGCAACAGTGTGCGGGACTTTATGGTGCTCCAAGGATGCTGCTGCTGCTGCTAAGTTGCTTCAGTCGTGTCCGACTCTGTGCGACCCCATAGACGACAGCCCACCAGGCTCCCCCATCCCTGGGGTTCTCCAGGCAAGAACACTGGAGTGGGTTGCCATTTCCTTCTCCGATGCATGAAAGTGAAAAGTGAAAGTGAAGTCATTCAGTCGTGTCCGACTCTTAGCGACCCCATGGACTGCAGCCTACCAGGNGGCTCCCCCATCCCTGGGGTTCTCCAGGCAAGAACACTGGAGTGGGTTGCCATTTCCTTCTCCGATGCATGAAAGTGAAAAGTGAAAGTGAAGTCATTCAGTCGTGTCCGACTCTTAGCGACCCCATGGACTGCAGCCTACCAGGCTCCTCCACCCATGGGATTTTCCAGGCAAGAGTACTGCAGTGGGGTGCCATTGCCTTCTCCCATTGACTTAGCAGTAGCAGCAGCAATCAGAACCTGGCAGCCCCAAGTAACAAGAACCACCACACTGTAGGTGCCAGATCCCATATCATGAAGGACTTTTACTCCACAACTCGTCTGTAAGATGACCACCTGCTAGAAAATCAAGCACACAAAAAACTTAGATAGCATGAATTTCCAGAGAATGGCTCTTTAACAAAGTAAACATAAGGGATTCTTTTTTTCTTCTTACAAAAGACCAGAGCTTCTGTGACACCAGCTGAGTTTAGTTGACACAGGCTCCTACAGGAAACCCTTGCCCCAAGAGGCTCGAAGAACCAAAGTATGAATCACCCCCTGATTATGGGCTACACGAGGCCACCAGCACATGAGGGGAGCTGCCAGACACTGGAGCGGGGGCTCAGGAAGACCTAACAATAAAGTAGTTCAACTCTCCTTGGAGTGACTCTCCTTAGCGAAGCTCTCCTTAGTTATCTCTCCTTATCTTACCTCACCTCTCCTTGGCTTACCTCAC